>JAYEVK010000183.1:0-114288 GCA_036346275.1 Otatea glauca | reverse complement strand
TGCAGCTGTCGTTTCATTGCAGACTGAATTGAAGGCAGATGAACAAGGTGCTGAGATCGGAGATGCTGAGAGTACAATCACAGAAGTTGAAGCTGTGAAGCCAACAGAAGATTAAAAACTCGGAACTCTCGTTTTACTGAAATGTCAGCAAGCATCTACCTTGCTCTTGAGACCGAGGCTCATTTCATGACATGTTTAATGTACCCATCCTGAGCTTGACTTGTATGATGCCGCCCTGAACTATGTTTGCTATATGTGCGTGCTTTTCTTTCGCAGATAGATAATTCTGTTCCGTAGAACTGTGATAGTTAAGCATCGTTCGTATGATTGCATCTTTGGTTCTTGGGACTTGAGACTTGGGAGAGCACATCCCATACTTCTCCATATGCCCAATACTTGAAGAGAACAGTAGTTACTACGACACTTTAAGGGCTCAAGTCAACCATTGATATGCGTTCTGAACAAACTGTACTCCCTCTGTCCAAATTTATGTCATATTCCTTCTTAGCATGTACCAAGGAGATATTGAATATAACTAAACTATCTATAATTGTTATTTTTAAGCATTATATTCAATGTATTCATATAGAGGAAGTATCATTTATGAATGATGATGATGAAGAAGACTAACAGGTCAGAATTTTATCTATATCTCCGTTTCTCTATATTTGTTCGAAGCCTATCTTACGCACAAAAAGCACTAAATCTAAGAAACACTTAACGAGAAATGACTATACATACTTCTATTAAATGATATGCTACAACCAATTAACCTCTTTCAAATATTTCAGGAGTAAAGAGATGAAAACTACACTCTACGTTCTTTTAATGGACAAATATATTGAACGGATACTCTGAGGTCATGAACAAATATAAGAGGAAGTAGAAGGTACGCGATGCCAACTTATGGAGGAAACGTCGCATGTCACTCTATGAATGATGAGAAGAGTGACACAACGCTTGTGATGGGAACTCGGCCCAACCCCTCACGGCATATACGCCCAGAAAATTTATCAATTTCAGCTCTCTTACCCATGCTAACATTCTCAGAAAACATCTATCTGTATCCAAAAATCGAAGTACGCACGTGCCACCTGCAGACTCTCCAGTCTCCACTAGCACAGTCAGGCTTGCTGGTTAAACATCGGTTAATTTGCATATATATATAAAATCTATGCATCGTATGGCTGTACAACTTGCTATCATCATTTATGTGTTGTTTGGAAAAAGAAAAGAAGGAGAATTAACTGTTCGTAATTTCCTGTCAGAAGAGAAATGAAATTACTTTACAAAAATGCTTCCCGGATCAACCGTGCAAACACTCGTGATGATAGCCGGCTCAAGACATCAGGTAGGATCTTCGACGAGATGCCCGGCAACACAGGTAGAAGCTCTTGTACTAGATACACAATATTTACGTCCTGACAATGACACAAAAGAATATGTCAGCAACGTTTTGATTTTTATATCGAGCAAAAAAATGAGTGTAGCATGCGTACCCCATCCATTATTGGATTTGCAGTCCCAGCTGTTAGGAACTTCACAACCTTCTCAACATTGTTCAAGATGACCCTGTCTTCCTCTGTGATCGTAGGAAGTAATGCTCTGGCCCTAACAGGAACCATGCTAAAAACTGGGGTGGCATTTCCAACCCCAAAAGATGCAGCAATTTGTATTAATTGTTCCCTTGAAACCGCATCAATGGCTTTGACAATCTACAATGTAGAAAATGGGAGAGCTCAATAAGGCAGTGCTGGAAAATTTTAGAGGTTCCCTTTATTCAGTATATTACTGCACCAAGTACAACGGCTAGTCCTTAAATCACTGTAACATGTTGTAACATGAGAACTCACCTCATCAAGAATGAACTCCCGAAAGAAGTCCCCCTCTCAGAGTAGAAAAGCAAGAGCAGCCTGAGCTTTGACTGGTTTCTCAGGCTGGGATATGGCAATTGGAAATACAGGAACTAAACCGGTGCTAGGTTGAGTTCCTATATCAGCCAGCTCAGCCATGTTACCCTTCAAGTTCTCCCCTCCACCACTCTTTGCTGCACGAATAAAGTTCTCGACTTGCATAACATCAATGAACCTTTCTGCATTGAAAACACCAGCTTTCCCATATATTGTGTAACGCAAGGCACTTCTTAGTCGAGGTGATTCATCCGTTAGTAGCCTCTGTTATAGTCAAAGAAAACAATGAATTAATAATAAAAATCTCAAACTCAACCTCCCATTACAACAGACCAATGGATGAAAGAAGATTTCAATATCTATCTGCCTCTCTTGTGTCTTTTCATAGATATTTCAGTAAAAAAATTAGTGTCCTTGCAAAGCAAAGAAATTTGTGGGGATTAGCATCAAGTTGAATCAAAGGTTGAGATGTTGACCTGTGCAATATACGGGTATGCTTCATCCACGATGGCAAATTCAGGGTCTCCCAAAGCTATACCTTCTAATACCCCAATGGCTCTAATAATCAAAGCAAAATATGGAGGTATCCTGAATGGGTAATCAAATGTTATTTGTGCTAGATCCGCTGCCAACTGAAAGTTAATATTCTGCGCCACCTCCTTCAAGTGCTTGGTCAAAACTTTGGCCAGTACAGGTAAGATTGGATCCAAGTTAACTCCTCAGGGATGAAACCAAGCTTCACAAAGTCCTTAGATTGCATCATAATCACGATGAATAAGATGAGCTATTGCTTGATCATTCCATACTTTTGATCATCTGTCAATTTTGTTACAAGCCCTACAAAAAGAAGGATCCAATTTTTATTTCTTTTTCACGTCCATTAAAGGATATGGAAACAAAATGTAGGAAAAAAATAGGCTAATAAAAAACATAAGGACACGATTAATCCCCACCTGAAATTTAGTCAGCAGAATTAGTTTATTATACTCTCAGTAATCAAATTTCACCAAAAGGAATATGAACAGGCCATCATATGCAAATGAAAAGGTTCCAAGGTTTGCACGTGTCATATGCTTAAATCAAGTGTATGACACACAACTTAGTTATGCAGAACAAAAACTGCTTGAGTGCATGTCATCGTACCACTAGAAAGTCAGTTCAAATTCTAAGCAATTTGCATGACTGCACCACAGAATGGATAAATATACAAACTTTTGTTTACCACTTCATGAGAAACAAAGCAAAACAATAGAGTTTCACATGAGAAGCATTTTTGTAGATTGTCCATATTCTTGGCTTACCAAAATCAAGAATAGCCAACTTTCCATCTGGTGTCCTAATCATATTGCCAGGATGTGGATCAGCATGGAAGAACCCAGTATCAAGCAACTGCAAATAACAATATACATAACATGATAAAACTTTCATAAAAAATGGTTTAGTGAAGAACATCCCTTCCATCAATCAACAGTGTGTGCAATTGTTAAATCATGTAATTTGGGAATAGCATCAGTAAATGTACAGCAAATGATAAAAAAACTAACCTGTTTTAGATAGCATATGACTCCTACACTGACCAATGATCCAACATCATCCTCTGTACTTTGTGACAGCTTCTCTCCCTCTACCCATTGTGTGGTAAGAACTTTTCTAGATGTGTATTTATGATGCGTCTTTGGTACAACAACCTGAAACATTGTTGAATAGATTCACAAGTGAACAGGTTGGCAGTGAAGTTAGCATGTCTATATGGAATTAGGCAAAACAGAAAAATCCAACAGTTTAAAATTTTATCATTCAATAAAACAATACTGTGCACTGCTTCTACCAGGCAAATAGATATGTGCACTAAAGCAATTACCTGTGGAAGATCTTCTCTCATCATTTCAGCAAATCGAGTTCCATTTTCCCCTTCATTCACATAATCAAGTTCTTCAAAAAATCGAGCAGCCCACTCATCTACTAGGCCAACAACATCAAGGGAGACCTGACAGTATTCGGTAATATTTCAGTGTGAGTTAATGAAGATAGTCTCCCATCAATTTTTTACCAAGGAGAGGGAAATCTTTACCTGCGGAAATCTCCTGAGTACCAACTTTCTAATGATGAATAGATCTATGGTGACAGTCTCAAGTACAAATGGTCTCTGCACTTTCACAGCTACCGGATCTCCTGTTTCTTTCAAGCGACCCTTGTATACCTGTCCCAGAGATGCTGCAGCACGATACATAAGCATAATCCAAGAACAGTGATTATTCTTGATGCAACATGATTTCATTTTATAACAGTTCGACCTTAAAATTGAGATGCATGAGCTAACCGGTTCGCCTAAAACCTTAAGTGATGAGGAAAGGTGGGCAATATACTCTAACACTTGACTGATCGAGTGGATCAAGCGGATGATAGCTAGATTTTTAGTATAATTACCTGCAGCAATTGGGGAAGGAGATAATTCTGAGTATATTTCGTGCCATGGCCGACCAAGCTCTTCTTCCAGGAGAGCCATTGCAATATCATCTGGAAATGAAGGAACCTTGACATAGCAGTAGATACCGGTTAGCAAACTTTAGCTGCTCTAGGACATCTAACAATAGGTTAACAACTTTTGTGGTAGCAAAGGGAAGAACAAAGCCAGATTTAGCAATATTTACCTTATCACATAGTTTCTGCAACTCAGTCATTGCTGCAGGGGACAGAATATCTGGCCGAATACTTAAAGCTTGCCCAAGCTTAATATAAGCAGGACCCAAAGATGTCACAATTTCCCTCAGTTCAATCGCACGTGATACTTCATTCTATCAATGAATTATGGATCACCCACAAAGAAGAGTTACCAGTTAGCAAACGGGCTTAACAGGATTTAAAGAAAACAACAACGCAGGTGTAGGAATTGGTTGCTACCTCCTTGAGTTTATTAATAAGGTCTGATATGAGATGAGAGATGAAACCACCAGCAACAGATAACAATTGCACAACTCGAGTGGCGACAGCCCTTGGACGCTTGCCCCAATATGCCGAAATGATGTCAGGATTATACACAAGAGGCAGTGCCTCGTTGTTGTTTACAGATGACACCTAGAATCAGGAAGTAAAGAGCCCATTAAGATAAGTAGCGGTCGGGGTGATTGAACTCTCTGGATTTGTGTACAGTAGAGAGCACACTGGAACCAACGGATGAAGTGGAGTGAATTGGGGGAGGTGGGTTTTGACCTCGACGAGGCGGAGGCGGACGCTGTTGTCGGCGAACTGGGCGTCGCGGAGGTTCTGTCCACGGAGGCCGCGCATGAGCGAGGCGAGCTGCTCGTCCTCCTCCATCTGCTTGCGCACACGCTGTATCTCCGGAAACCTCCCCGAACCTCTTGAGTCGTTCATTCACAGGAACCACCAAAACCAAAGCAGACCCAATCTCAGCGAGATCATCGCGACAGTGCAAAACAGCAGGTGAAAGCACGAAGGAAACCGTGGGAGTCGTCCATGTCTTACAGTGGAGGAGATGTCATTCGGGTTCCTGGGCTTGGGGCGAGAGGAGGCGGCGGCTGGCTTGGGCTCCGTGGCGACGGCGAGGACGCGGCGGTGGGGCCGTCTGCGGCGGGGGAGGGAAGGGAGGTGCGGTAGGCGGCCGAAGCCGCCGCGGTGCAGGAGATGCGGCGCCGGCGCCCCCGCGGCCTCCATGGGAAGCTTCCCCGAGGACTTGGCTGCAAGTACCGTATGATCCCCGTCCCCGGGCCCGAGGTCAGTGCAGCGGAGAACGGAGACTCAAGAGGCAGAAAGCAAGCAGTAAACTGAGCTCAAGTGTTTATTAACTATTGTTGTCGAAGTGGTGGTTGGAAAATTCTTGGTCTGCGTTGCGTGGTGGAAGAAGAAGCGGCGGCAGAGGCAGGCAGTGTGCTTCGCGGGGAGGGGGCGGCTGGCTCGCGCGCGTCCACGTTGGTGGCCTTGCGGTTGGGTTGTGGCCTCTCCACGAGTCCACGGCATGAGGTTTGTGTGCGCGCGCCGACGGCCACCACACCGGCACGGCACCGCGAGGCAGCCACTCCCGCGCGCACCCATGGAATGTAATGAATGGTTCACGAGTGGCGACCCGTTGTGAAAGGTAATCCCTCCTCCGTCAACCGCGCCGCGCGTATTTTCCATCCACAAGTAAACTTACGAGATATTACAAATAACTAAACTATTAATTATTATCTCTAAGAACTATATTTAATATATACATACATGTAGAGAATGTCAAGTAAATCTCTGGTATTTATTAGGGATATAAAAGAAAACAAAACACTAATTTATATTAGAACATAAAATAGACTCTGTATAACTTCGTCCGTACATTCAGGTTCCAAGTTCCAACTAGCTACCACCCAGCTCGTTCGAATGGTCAGCTACAACTTTATTTACAGATGAATAAGAAGAAATGCCTACTTGGCTAGTCTAATACTATCCTACGAGTGAGCGAGCGTTAGTTTAATCAACGATTCAAGGACGGCTCCAGACTCAGAAGCTGCTTTGCTTGCCCAAGCTGCTGCCAAGCAGGTGCGCAGCATCCGACTAATTTGAATTTTGCTCAATACACAAAGATGAGCAGTGGAAGGAAAACCATGGAAGCACCTCTCCACAAAGATGGTCTCCCAAAATATCAAAATTATCTCCTGGTTGAACTTTACTAACTACTGTTTCACCTTCTTTAATCTTATTCTGCTGGATAACCAGCGTTAGCTTTAAGAAGACTTTGCTCTTGTTGATGTCACTGCTCAAGAGAGGTTGACACGAAAATTCAGAGGTACGAGGATAAAAATTGGATGATATAAATTGACAACGAGATGTCTTGTCCACTGTTTTTCTCTTTACCGCACTTAAAAACATCAAAACATTACCAGTTATCTCATTAATAACAGCTCAAGTCATGCAGCTCAAAATATTTTAGTTCTACACAACCTATTTTACAGGAACATTCAAAAGGTGGCTCATATTTGCTAAACACGGCACCATGCACCAATTGATTTATGCTAAACTTCATTTCTTCTACAACAACTGTTACAAGTCTACAGACATCAGAGACACACAACATAACATGTATAATTGTAGGCTTAATTTAGCAAATTCAATAGTTTTGCAGTATCTTGCAGCTGATGAGACACTAGAATGGCATGCAGTGCTTACAAGACCAGCTTTAAAATCCACATAGCTCAGTATCACAAAATGCTTATTTAAGTCATTTTCAGTGCTGCACTGAAGCTCATGATATGCCCTATCCAAATGTATTATTTGCACATTCAGTTTAGTTGATTCTCTCTACCATGCAACAGTTCTTCTATTTCATGGAGTATATTGTTACCTTTCTGAGCCACAGTAAAGGACAGCCAATTTTAACAAGAAAAAAACTTTTTTCTTTGAATACAGCCCATCACTTCAGTGCAAATAAACCTTGACATGCTAAGGCATTTAAAAAGTATGGGGTAGAAATTGACAGCAATCGATGATATTTCAAATAGGTTTGCCTTTACAACCATGTATAAAAGCATCCAGGTTCAAATAACATTGATTATACTTATAGAGTTATTTCTGGTGAATGTACCACTCCTCAAATCCTAACAGACATATTGCATTCGATAAAGAACTAGACTGACGTGTGTGCCCCAAATATGCAGCAAAGGAAAGAGACTGAGAAATGGATTAAGAACCTTTTGGCTGCTGCCATCGTTCCCTGCCTTAAATCTTTCAGCCTTTTCGATAAGTCAACAGCAGCTGTCTGCTTGGGATCTTCTTGTGTTGTCATGCCATGCTCACCATAAGCTTCTTGCTCAATTTCCTTCACCTACGTAACAGTCAATGAGCATTATCAAAAGATGTTTTTCTTTTTCTTTTAGCAATCGGACAATTTTCTTTCTTGCATCAAATCAGAAACAAAGAAACAAAAGTGTACAATGACTTACTCTTCTAATCAAATCCACAGGCTCCATAGCATGACGCAACTCTTCAGACTCCCATATATACCATAGCTGAGCTGCACAAGAGTAGCACTCGGTCTTTTCATTTAATCGTGTTATCAAAGAATAGTGAAATACCTTGCAATTATATGATCTAATTTTTTCCATAAGGAATTATCACCCATGGTAAAACTAACATTTGTAGTAGAAGAAAAGGATAAACCATTTAACTCCAGCTAAAATGGATCGAGTGCGGTTAAGGTGCTTTATTTTGACTGTTGACATTATGACATATGATGACCTAAACAGACAGGCTGCAGCTATACTGTAGGGAGGTGAACATGTCTTGTAGTATTTGGAGCACAAGCACGGTCTCAGAGCTCATCTGGAATTACGAATGGAAAAAGGCTCTCATCTTTATCGGTGCTCATGTTTGCAACGAAACAGCTCCATTCCCTGTGGCGTGGTGTTACCAGAAGCTCATATAGTCATATGACATATCCCACGTTTGCTTTAATTAAAGGAAATGCTCGCAGTTGGCTAGATAACCAGTGAATCACTCTAAATTTGGGACCAAATCGAACAAATTTCTCTACACAAGCATTCTAACGAAAGGTCATATTTTCTACGGCGAAAACCAGCTGAGTATTATGATTGCGTACCAGAATCGAACCGGTGGCCTCCGGCGATGCGTGGCCAGGACGAGAAGTCGTGAGTAGGAGGGCTGCCGCAAGGAGGTTGATGGCGCACACCGCGACGGTCGCGTTCTTGTAAGACAGCCTGGAGGTCGCCGTACCCGCCCTCCACGGCGTCTGAGCGTCCATCCCGTAGATGGCGGCGGCGTAGAGCTCGCCGGAAAAGAAGGGGCGAGGAGGAGAACGCGGAGGAGGCCACCGACTGGAGCGACCCGGACCGGCTAAAGAGTACGCCTTTACAATATGGGCGTCGGCCCAGTAAGAAGTCCTGGCCCAAGAGCATCGTGGGGAACTGGACCACCAACTCCAATGCCACCCAAGGCCCCAACCCTACCTTCCTCTCACCAGTCACCGAGCCTCCTCGTCTCCTCCTCCTCATCCTCCTCCGACCACCACCGACGACGACGACGATGCAGGCGGCGGCGTGGAGGCGTCACCTCGACCACCACCTCTCCCCACATCCATCGCCGCCTTCAGATCCGTCCCCCCCGCCCTCGCTCCCGGTACGCACACGCGGGGCCTTCCAAATCCATGTTCCCTCGCCGCGCGTGGCCTGGAGAGTAGATCTTATAGGTGCTTGGGTTTGGCTACAGGGTTGGGCGGAGCGGATGGCTCGAGGTACATGTCCGCGAGGGCGCCGGCGGTCAAGGGGGCGGGGCATCTCGTCCGCAAGGGCACCGGAGGGAGATCGTCTGTGAGGTGAGAGCCCAGGCTTTTCCTTCTAATCGATTATGTTAGTGTTTCTGATGTGCGTTTAGCGCTGTAGGTTTGGCCTTCCCAGTGATTTGGTTTCTGTGCGTTAGATTGTGTTATTGACCTGATCTAATCGTGCTTCCATGGGCTGCCTAATGCGATGATGGCATGACCTTCCTAACGCTTAGATCTTCAGATCATGTTTAGTTCATATGGTCGCATTTGCAACATATCTTTACTCTTATAAAAGAAGGTAGTGGCGGTAGTTCATCTGCCATCCCACCACCTCCTCTCACAAGGCAACAGGTGACGACATGTGGGACTGGGGAGAACACGGAGCAAAACTTGCTAACCTCCTAACAAACTTTGCATGGAACATGGAGCAAAACTTGCTACCTTCCTAACGATTTGGCTGATGTTAGTTGTATGGAACAATATGTCGTGAGTTTATTAAATTTACATGCACATTGTTGATCGAAGACTAGCATGAAAGAAAAATAGCAAAGTCTCAATTCAAGTGGTGTTTGTTTAAGAAATTAGAGTTATAATGTACTGGAAAAAATCAAATATCTACATGGACCATCATGTGAGCCTAGCTTTTCCTCGAACAAAGTTATGATCTTTCCAAGAAAATTCTTGTAAAATAGAATCGCATCGAAACATATTGTTTAAAAATTGTTACAGATCACACCTGCAAGTCTGAACTTGCCACCCTTTTATATAAAATACGTGATGGAAAAGTTTATCAGTGTATCACCATTAGCAGATTTAGGATACTATTGCAAAGCATGGTGCACTCTCTAACGTTGACTAGGAAGTGATGGCGGAGGTTTCATTGATTTGGTGGTTCATTCACCCTCTTGCCTCCCCTTCCACAGCTTGAAAAACTCACTAACAAAAACAGAAAAAACATCTCTCAACAAACAAATTAGTTTCTTTTATTCTTATCCCAACAACCTCCTCATCGCTCTTCTTAACAATTTAACTGGGCAGCTCTGAAGTCAAGGCCTGCACCGCAGTGCAGGAATGATGTTGGACAGGGTAAAGTTTGGCCGAGCAAGGCTTTAGAGCCAAGGGCATGGAGCAAACCAAGCCCACTGGTGCCAACTCAAAATGCTGGGGTGATATGATTTTTTTATCCGTAGCAATCTACGGGCATTGAACTAGTGTGTCAAATTGAGTTATTTGGGTGGCCGATGCCGTTGCTCTCATGGTGTGACCTTTAACACAGTGAGTCATTTGGAATTCTGTAGCCTAAAATTTTTGTGAAATGTTGTTTTTAGAACTTGAGCTGAACTGGAGTTTAGTTAGGGGATATGTGATGTTGTGTTCCAGCAAATGTAGGTAGTTTCACAGTTTTATGTAAGGTATGAGAAAATCTAGTTGTCATGTCGGGGTTCAAAAACCGTCGAAAACCGCCCGTCTGCGGCGGTTCGGTAATTAAAACCGTTGGAAAACCGGCCAGATGAACAATAAATTTAAAAAATTTGAAGAAATTTAGCAAAAAATTGAATTTTTTTGTGTGTTCGAGAGGTAATCCTAACGATTATATAAAATTTTGATTATTATCGATATGTACATTTTTTAAAAATTCAGTGGTAATCTTGTCACAATATATGCTCTTGATTTTTTATTTTCTAGGGGCACAAAATGAAGTCTAATATTTCTTAAAAAATTGTGATGTTATAACGTCATTAAAATGGTTATGTAAAATTTTGAGATGATGAGATATGTGTATTTTTAAAAATTAGAAAGTGCTATTATCATTGTATATGCTCTTACATTTTTGATTTTATATGGGAAATAAGTGAAGTCTAATATTTCTGAAAATTTTAGTACATGATCCTTTATAACTATTTATATTTTCATTAAAATTTTATAATATAATAAATCATTTTACTATTTATAAAAATCGTGATGTATTTGTTCCTTTTCATTAATTTCTGTTTTAGATTTTTAGAAGAAATAAATGATTTAGAAAATTGTAAAAATTTCTTAGGTGTTTTATAGATTAATTGGGATTTTTACATTTTAAAAAAAATGTTTTGCAATTTGTTCTTATATTTTCACCATTTTTCCTTACTGTCATCGGTTTTCGATATTCTGTTCATGTAGGACGAACATGTCATTTTTGCGACAATGGAAGAGTGATGACTATACTTATGCCTACTCCACAACCGATTTAAATGCATTATAATGTAAATGGTGTTGATAAGTAAATGGTAGTGAAATTAGAATGATTTTGCTTTGTAGTTATGTAAATGCGAATTTTGCACTTGTGTGATTGTAGTATTGCAATGAAAGATTATTTATTGACATATTATTGCTAAATACATAACTTACAACTTCTAATTCTCTAAAATATAGCAAAGGTCATATCGATTGTTTTCCAAATTTAGGAGAGACCATTCTGAATTTTTCACGTTTTCACATACCTTATTTATATATTTATTACATTTTACTCAATTTTAACCTTCCCATTTCTACAAATTTTACAATATTTTTTTGCATTTTCCCCAATTTTTTCAACTTTTTCCCCAATTTTCCAACCTCGGCGGTTCCTCCACTCCAAAAACACGCTGGGTTTCGCGAAAACCGGCGGTATTTAAATCAAAAACCGCGTTTCACGATCTCATTTGACAAAATTTCAAAATTTCAAATTTGCAAACCGTTCGGTTTTCGTGGTTTCGGCGGTTTACCGCAAAAGTACTACTGGCCAACGGTTTCGTGAACCCGGTCATGTGCATGTGATGCATAAATGTGCCAGTTGCAACAATTAGGTTAGATCTTAATAGTGTTACTTGCAGATTTGGGGCATTTGTTTTGGTTAATGTTTTGCTGCACAAGTTTTCAGTCAGCGAAGATTTGTGCCTGAGCTTGTTGGAGTATGTTACTTGTAAAGTTGAAAGCTGCTGTCACTTTGACATCTGGATTGTTGAGCTTTCTCTAGATGGAGTCTTGGCCAGTCAGGCAGTTAAGAACATGTAGGGGCCTAGCAGCGTAGATGCACTGTACACCATGTAATTGGTAAAGTTATGGCACTTGTCTCTATTGGTAGGTCTTAGCATCACAAGGTTTGGTCTTAGCATCGCAATGTTTGGTGTTGAATAAAATCTAGGGTCCATTTGGTTTGATGGCAAATTTGCCATACTAAACGTTACAAAATTTGGTCACCAAATTGGCTACCAATGTTTTAGCGAAAGATTGGCAAGAAAATGAACTAGAGAACCAAGAGAGAATCTTACAAAATTTGGTAGCAAAACAAATGCTTGTCAAATTTGGCCATACCAAAATTTGGTAAGGTAAGCATTAGTAACCATTGGAATCAAACCAAACAGGCTAAACCTTTGCAAATTCAGTGGCAACCATTGTTAATTATTTTGCCATATTACAGTACCATCATTTTCATGTGTACTGATGTGATAAACATGTGAAATTTAGCACTTGAGGTTGTAGTGTGTGGTGTGCAATGTGCTGATGTGTTTGTGATCTAGCATGATTGTTGTATCTTTTGGATCAATGATGTCTTTGGTCAAACAAGAGTTTTTAAATAATATGTTGAGCTGCCTTAACCTGTCAACCTTGCTTTGTGTTTATAACAAAAGACCATTGCCGTGTTTCTTGACAGTGGAATCATAGCTACGGTGTTTGGAGCTACTGGATTTCTTGGGCTACCTCGTGCAACAACTTGGTGAGATGATAAGACTATGGTTCTATATCAAAATGAATTATCACCTAATGAGTTATCACTAAGGAAAGAAAGTGGAATTTGAGGATTACTCAAAATTTTATTTTTATTCAGCGAAGATGGGATCTCAAGTCCTTGTCCCGTTCAGAGGTTCTGAGGATAGTCACCGCCACCTGAAGTTAATGGGTGACTTGGGTCAGGTACAATAAGTAACAAGTTGTGTTACTGTTAGTCATTGACCCATTTATGTATCTTCCATCTTTTTTGGCAGATTGTTCCAATGAATTACAATCCAAGAGATGTGAATTCAGTTAAGGCTGTCATGGCCAAGTCCAATGTGGTCATTAATCTCATAGGTATTTTTACTTGAGGTACATTGTATTCATAGTCAAATCTCAGTCTGACTATGTCAACTAAATTTCAACAGGACGGGAGTATGAAACAAGAAATTATGGGTTTGAAGAAGTTAACCATCATATGGCTGAACAACTTGCAATGGTATGTCTTGTATACACGTCCATTTTTCTTCCTGTTGCACGTCTGCTATCCAACTATGTAGGTTAATGCGGCAAGGCTGTTTAGAATTAAGATTAGACAGCACCCAACCGTGGCAACCAACTTGAGTTCTGGGCCTCCGGGCTCTGGCTCACCTTATGCTCAACCTGGGATCACATCAGCATAGACAGGCAACTGTTTGGCTGGTTTGTTGTCTTGTTGCATATGAGCGCTAACTTTAGGTTGGCAGGATCACATAAATCGTAGCTGTTAATTTCCAAACTGTAGTTACTTATGGGTTGTTTGGTTTGAGGGATGGGATGGTAAATGGATCATCCGATCCTAGCTCCGAACCTAACTCACTTGTTTGGTTTGAGGAATGGAATGGATTGGTCCATCACCACCTCATAAGCACAATGTTAGTACAGAATGAAAGAAGGTATCGTCCCACCAAATTTCATGGGATGATCCCACGATGGACTAACCCATCCTTGTTTGAGGTGATCCCTCAAACCAAACAGCCCATTAGTTGACCTTGGCTAGGTTTCATCCAGCATGATACAAAGCACAAGATATTCTAGCTTGCTGCTCTATGGGTAATTAGTCTGTCTAGCTGGCCTTTTGGTTAATCCCTCTGTCCCTTGTTGTAAAGGTTTATAGTGTTTAGCTTCTAGATTTGGAAATAGAGGCTTCTGCTTTACATTTGGCATAGTGTCATTTCAAAGTAAAGAAATTCATCTCTGTTTCCAATGAGCTGTTGATCTAGTTTAGCGTGCATTTGCTCTCTCTTCAATGTGGAATCTTACTGCTCTTTGTGTTCAAGTAGTGCTGCCCTGGGAATATACATGTTCCATAATTTCATTAAGCTGCTAACAATTTGCGCTGCATGAAAACTTTTTCTATCATTTGTATTTTATTTTTTCCTGCAACGTGAGAATATAACTCCTGTTAATACTTTCTCTATTAACTGGCTAGTAACAAGATGTTCTGGATTTTACACAGATTTCTAAGGAACATGGGGTATCGTGAGATTTATTCAGGTTTCTTGCCTAGGGCATCAGCCTCTTCACCTTCTAGAATGTTGAGGGCAAAGGCTGCTGGGGAGGAATCTGTGTTGAAAGAATTTCCTGAGGTAATAATCATTTTCTCAACTTCAAGAGCTACATTAGGCAATGATAACTCGTGTGACTATACTACCCAAAGTTAGCATTGTATATTTCCCATTTCTGTAGGCAATGGCTATAACCAAAATTTCGTTTGTATCCATCAACAGGCTACAATTATGAGGCCTGCAACCATGATTGGCACTGAGGATAGGATTTTGAACAGATGGGCACAATTCGCTAAAAATTGGAGTTTCCTCCCGCTTGTTGGTGGTGGATCTACAAAGTAATTGAGTCTGCCTGTTGACTGTTCTCATGATGCCTTGACTTGAAAATGGGTCTAGAACATGAAATGATCTGCTCCTGTACATCTTAAAATGTATTTACCAGCAGGTGAATTATTTCAATGCAACCTTTTGCAGGATTCAGCCTGTTTATGTTGTGGATGTTGCTGCTGCTATTGTCAACTCCCTCAAGGATGATGGCACCAGTATGGGAAAGACCTATGAGCTTGGTGGACCTGAAATTTACACTGTTCATGAGCTGGTAATTATCATACACAACTGCTAATGCAACAATGAATAAATATTGAACTTGAGAAAAAAGAGAGATGAAAATGTTGTTGGATGTTACAGGCTGAGCTGATGTATGAAACAATCCGTGAATGGCATGATATGTCAATGTTCCTGTTCCTATTGCAAGGGTACGGATTTAAATAGCAGCATGCATTGGTTAAGACAACCTGAGCATCAATCAGGTGCCTCATATATTGACTGTTATGCTTGTTTTGCAGGTTATTGCTTCTCCAAGGAAATCCTGCTAAACAAAGTGCCTTTTCCTTTGCCAACCCCTCCATTTTCAATCTGGATCAGATTAACGCACTTTCTGAAGACACCCTAGTGTCGGAAGATGGTAAGTATGCTGCCTACAAGTGATATAATGGTCTCATTTTCATTCATCGCTCATTGCATAGGCTTACATTGTTTTGTGAAATATGATGCAGCTCTCACTTTTGCGGACCTCGAAATCATGCCTTGTTGATCGGAAGGGCGGGCCATCTTTTGGTTCTACTGTCAGCGAGAAGATGAGAAGCTCCGAGCTGTAGCCTCCATTCCTCGATGCACTGTAGAATTAATCATTTAGATGCAAATACATTGTTGTGTTTTTCTTGCCATCAGCTGATGCGGCCCGCCAGCTGCCTGCCTCACCGTGAGCAGGGCCAAATTTGATGCGTATGTTGGCTCCTGCCCTTCTCTTCATCAATAAGAACGCACAAATGTTTTGTCAATTCTTGAGTTGGAAATGCAAGTGAAGCGATTCATCATTGCGATCGTGATGATGGAATTGCAGACGACTACATTGCTCTCGTGTCTGACTCTTCCGATGACTTTTCTCCCAACAAGCTGACTGCGATTCAAGATTTAAAATCCTACCTGACTCCGCCTAAAGAAAAGCCTCTGGATTTTGCCGAGTTGATCCGGCCAGTAATTCTGGTCGCTGTAATTGCAAGCGCGTGCGTCCTTGCATATGTTACTACTGGCTACGGCCAGCCGTATTATCACCTCTGTCGAACTTTGGCACTGAAGCTGCAGAGTTCAACATCTCGAAACCTGGATCTTTTAGCGTTCAATGACACAGCATTGGCTCCTCTCGTGCACTGCATCGTATGATCTACGTATGATCCACCGGTACTGCTGCTCCTGCCGGCCTGCTTCTTGTTGGATGATCGTGCTTGTCTGTGTACTGGGCGGCGACCGAGGTTCACAAACCGAAATGAAATTGTGGTATGAAAACCGTAAAACCACTCAAAAACGTAAAAACGAAGGTTAAGAGATAAAAAATTCAAAAATAGAAAAACCGCTGGTCAATTGAATGTTCATCGTAAAACGGTTTTGTGGCGGTTTTGACGAAAAGAGTACATAATTTTTTCGAATTTTTAGATTTTTATTTTAATTAGACGGTTTACGGCGGTTTTTATTTTGAACGTGGCAGTCGCTCGAAAACCTGATTTCGCGGTTTTAGCGACCCAATAATCCGGGGACAGGACAACATGCGGTTTGCTATTTATATCGAGTTTGATAAGTCTTCATCTTTTCTTTTTCAGATTGCACAAATATTAAAACATGAATGAAGGGAGATGGAATTACTTTCGCTTCTTTCAAGATTTATGCGAGCATTAGAGGCGTTGAAGCGCTGCTCTTTCTGAGCGGAAATGAACGCAGCGCTTTACATCACTAGTAGCCTAGTGCAACTGTCTTGGGGTATTCAGATTTCAGAGACATTAGTCGCGTTGTTTTCTGAATTTGGTGATGGCGAGGTTTGCTTCCCCGCTGGGCTTGTGGATGCATGAGATCGACCGGACGCGTCAGTCCTTGCCAAGGAATTTCTGCCGATTTGATGTGATGCATCAACGAACTCAAGTGATGCCTCAGGTCCAGAGGCAACGATGCTAATCGTGCACGCTTCAGCTAATCATAATCACTACTCCCCCTATTACTGCTGAAAAAAAAATTCTTTGATCATCTTAAATCAAGCGTATAGATGAATGTTTGATCACCTCAAATCATTCTACAGAGGAAGCTGGATTGATTTCGAGTGTGTGAACGTTTTTACGAAATTCACGTGTCAGAAGTATCGAGGTACAACATTTTACACTCCAGACCAGAGTACAGACGGCCGTACGTTCAAGCCACCGTCGTATCACTAATGTCGTACCAGCTGCAGCCCATTCTTGTATAATACTAGCGTCACAATCACTTATTAGTTCTCAAAATGCTGAGCATGATTCCAAGACTTTATTGACACTATTTATGATGCCCAGGGTGTCATTCTTGATTAGCGCTCGAAGGACACCAACCTGTCAACCCGGGTAGTTTGCTGATTATATATGTCTCTGTTCATTCATCTGCGTTTTAAAGGTAAATCGCTCCCAATTAGTCAGACCAAGTTAGTCGATCCAGCTATGTCTCCCAAATCCTTCAATCTTTCTTGTTCATTTGCAAGATGACATTTTGTAACACATACCGTGCATCAAGGCACAATGGAATGATGCACCTCTGGAGGCTTCTTTGCCTTGAGACAAAAGGCAGCCGCATGCTTTGATGCCCTAGTTTTTGGTCTGGTGTGTTCGTGCGGCAATTGTTTTTCCTTTTCTTCGTTATCAGATCTTGCAAAGGAGGGACAACCCATTACCCATTGATGGTAGTATTTTGACTTTTTCCTTCTCCCAACGCGTTTACTTGCTCCCCTCCCCTCCATTTTATTTTTTCTGTTTCTTCTGCGTGCATCTGGTTCTGATGCTGTTGTACCTTGCTACTTTTTAAATTTACACAAATGCACTACGACTATTACACATTACTAGCATAGGTGTTCAAACCCGTGAAAACCTTCGAAAGCTGTCGGCATGAAAAACGAAGCGCTTTCGGTTTCTAGGTCAAGTTCAAATTCAAATTCAAAAAATCCGAAAATTTGGAAAAAAAAATATCCAAAAATTCCCTAAAATTAGTATTAATAGCTTTATGATCTCTAGTGTGAATATTTTTTTTAAAAAAATGAAATTTGGAGACGTTTTTTAGCCGTTCAAAATGTAGAAATTAGAAAATCCAAATAAAAAAGAAATTAGAAATATTTTTAATACCAATATTTGTTCAAGTGTGTCAAGTAGCAATATTTACCTCAACATATTTTAGTAACAATATTTGTTCAATTATATTTAGTAGCAATATTTACTTAAACATATTTTAGTAGCAATATTTGTTGAAGTATATTTAGTAGCAATATTTGTTGAATTGTATTCAGTAGCAATGAAAGGTGTTGATATGTGAATGCCAATTTTGCACTTGTTGGATTGATATGTGAGTAGTATTGAAATGAAAGATTATTTGTTGACATATTATTGCTAAATGCCTACTTTACAACTTGCAATTGTCTAAAATATAACAAAGGTCCGCGTCAAATTTTTCCATATTTAGGAAAGTTCATGCTGGATTTTTCATGTTTTCATACTTTTTATATTTCTTACATTTTCCTATTTTTTGGGGCCTTGATAGTTTTTACAAATTTTACAACATTTTTTTGTAATTTTCCCTTTTTCCAACTCTCACCGGTTTTTGGTGGTTTCGTTCATTTCGTTCGAGCCTTTTCAAGCGGTTTTCGTCCATTTCGTTCGAAATTCGCTCGCCGGTTTGACTAGATTTCAAATTCATTTGACTTTCCAAACCGTTCGGTTTTGAGTGAATTTGCGGTTTTCAATACCGCTAGGTCATCAAATCGAGTTCAAAATGGTATTGTTAAGCATAGTGTCGGCGTTTGACAAGCAAGTAAATTTGTAAGTCTAAGGGGCCGCGTTCCACTCCACAGTGGTTAGACTCAGTCAAAGATGTATATCTTGGTTCGGGCGAAGGTCCTACTCCGGTCGTGTGGTGGCGTTGTATTCCCTTCAATACGATGACGCACAAAGTTCTGGCGAGAGTGCTAATGACTTAGCGAGATGGGTTCGATGCGTCGCCCTTTCCTGGGGGTTTACGCCTCCTTTTATACGAAAGGAAGGCGAGTTACATCGAAATGGGAGAGGCGAGATGACCTCACTAGGAGCTTCGGTCGCCGTTCTGTGGCCCGATCATCGATCTTGCCCATGCTGGTCGGTAGCTTAGTCGGTCGAGGCGGTTAGGTATTTCCGGAAGCGGCGTACACGCCTCTGCGAACCTTACGAGTGTTGGCGTTCTTTGCGCGGCGTGGGTGTTGCCTCGGGGCGTGTCTTCGTCTTGTATGTGACGGTGATGGGGTGGGAGCATGACTCATCGATCATTAAACCTTCTAGGAAGGCCACACCTTGTATAGTCACCGATTGACCCGTTCGTAGAATGCGTGGTGTTGTGCGGTAGAGGCCGACCGCGGCCCTTGGCGAGGGTTGTCTTGGCACGATCGGTCGGGATCCCGACCAGCTGCGAGGGTGGGCTCTGCTTGTCGGGCCGGGGTCCGTCTCTGGCGGGGTCGAGCCAGCAGTGAGACACTTTCCTCGGTCGGTCGAAGGATGTCTCGTGTGGCCTTCAGGTGCTTGATCGGTGAGTAAATTTGAGCGCCTGTTGGCTTGAGTGTGCTTGAGCCGCCGGCTCGTCGCTTTGTGGTTAGGTACCCTGTTATAAGTATTCGTCGGTAGCCCCGAACCCCGGCGATTTCGCGATTCGGTTGGGGTTGAGCTTGGATCTTGGTGATGGGCCAGTGGTCGGCCGACCGATTAGGTCAAGCGATTTACGCAGTGTACCCCGCGTCGTGGTGCCACGGAATTGCTCGGGCATTCGAGCAGTGGGGCTTTGAATCACCTCGTCGTGCCTGCACGTGCCACGCAGCCGCCTCGCCGCTCGTCTTCGGCTGCCGGGTTACGGTGAAGGGCGCCGTTTCCGCGCTTGCATTTATTCGAGACGTTCAATCTCCCTCCGTCCGGTATATAAGGGCGCTTCTGGCTTCTTGAGTGATAAACCCTTAAGCGAAATCCTTTCTTTTGCTCTTTAAAATGGCTTGGGCACCCTAGTCTTGGCTTTGGTGATGATGTCATGGCGAGAAGAAGAAGACCCTTTAGTGAGCTTTGGGTGAAATGCGACCGGCGATGGCCGAACTCGGGAGGAAGAAGCCATAGCCGCGATCTTTCTTCTGCCGTCGATCTCGTTGCTCGAGGTCGTCCCGAACTCGAGTAGCAAGGGCCTTTCGGGCGATGGCGGCGGCATTGATTTGTGAATGAGTGGTGACTGCGTCGATGTCATTGAGCAGCGTCGGCGTCTGATTCCATGACTGTCGGCGTCGATCGGCGAGGAGGCCTACCGGATCTGCGTCGGTCACGGCCGTGCCGCCGGATGTTTTAAGAGGTCTTGGCGCAAAAAGTCTCTGTAAGCGTAATTATTCTTGTGTCTGTTTGGGTACTATATTGTAAAGTTGTGTAAAGTTTGAGCTGTTGGCCTATAATGAAATCTCTTTTTCTTTATGAATGTCTTCGTAATGAGTTTGCCTCGTTTGAGTTGTCCGAGTTGCTAGACGTAGGCTCGTTTCGTCGTGGTCGGGCGTAGGCTCGTTTGTCGTAATTTGGGCGTGGGGCATCCATCCGAGTCCTCGTCTGGCGAGGGCTGCGAAGGTAGTGTCTATCCCACCACTGTCCCTCGCGGGTGTGGGACACGGAGGGTGAGCGGACGTTTACACGTTGGTTTGAGCAGTGCTCGTGGGCTTAGCAGTAGTCAGTGGGTCTGGGAGGTCCCATGAGACCCTTAGGCGGGCCAGTCCCAGTAGGTGTCACGGCCCTGGATTAAATGCAGTGGAATTAGGCAAGGAGTTACCGGGCTGGCGTGAGTGGACACGGCCGGCAGCTCGAGGGCCTTTGTTCGATGTTCGAGGCGCACCTTTCGTCTTCTATATATACGTTGCTAGGAAGCGCTTTGAGTAGTTCACGCTTGCTTGCTCCTCCGCCTCATCCTAAGACAAAAAAGGAACAACAAAGAGCCAAGGAAAGAAAACTGACCTTCTCTTCTCATCGCCTTTCAAGTGCCTCTTTGCCAAGGATGTCGTGGCGGAGTGCTCACCTTGAGCCAGTGCCAGCAAGGCAGTGAGGGCTTCCCCTCCTGGGATCTCTCTCCGGTTGGAGGTCTTAGAAGCAGGGAGCTGTTCGCCCACGCCAGGGGGCGACGAGGTCGTGGTGCTTGCCTCTTTCTTTGGCTGGCTTGGTGCAGCTGCACCCGTTCGTCCGGTGCTCTTCCACTACAAGGCGGGCCATCCATCTCTTAACGGGGTCCTCCACATCGCCATATTCATCACACTCTGCGAGGCTTTCTTGGGAATCGAGCCGCGGCTGGCGTTGTGGGCATTTCTTCTAAGCGAGGCTCGGAAGGACAAGCACGCCTCGATTGGGGACACCGCCGTCGACGTGGTCATCCTCGCGGAGGAAAGACGGCAAGGCCGCCAGCCGTCATGCCGACCGAGACGCAATGGCTGGTGCGCGAGGTGCCCACCCCAGCCCTGGGAGGTGCCGACCGAGGTCCCATGCAGCGAGGTCGCCGAGGGACCCCCGGGATCAGCCCACCATCGCGCCGATGGTGCTTGCGGATCGGTAGCGCCCGCCCGAGCAGACGACTCAGGCCCGCTGCCGAGAGGCCCCGAGTCCGGGCTGGGCAAGGAATGAAGAGAGCGAGTGGGTCGCTCTTCAGCAAGGCGTTCTGGACGCCGAAGCAGAGATGGAGCTGGTCCGAAAGGGTCTGACTCTTTGTCTAGAATCTTCCAGCCGAGCGTTGGACGCGATGGTCGGGGGAGTCCGACCGATCAGCTTGGTAAGTTGACGAAAGAACCCAACTTGTAAAATCGACGCATGCACCGTGAGACTAATCGGATAGTCCGCGACCTTGCAAGATCTCGCGGGCTTGCTCGGAGGGCAAGCCGAGCTTCTGCGGGCGCTCGGACACCTGGGCCGGAAGCACACAGGAAGAGTGCGATCACGTGCGCCTTGAGTTGCGCTTAGCTCAAGAGGCGCCGAAAGGTGAGGCGGCTTGAGGCGAAGGTCCGCCAGAGTTTGAGGCCGCTAAGGCTCTCTTCGATGAGCGCTAGAGGCCTGATCCCCGAGGACGAAGGTGGCGAGCTCGTGTCCTCCCGGCGAGAGGCCACCGCTAGGGACGCCCGCCACCACCGCCCACAGGGGCAACAGGCAGCGCAGCAACCCGTCTGCGGACCGGCGAGACCGAGCTCGGAAGGACGCCGACCGAGTCCGCTCCGAGCGGAGGCGCTTCGGCGGACTCGACCTCCTTGAGGACCTCCTACGAGGCGGTCAAGCAAGAGGCTCGGCAACTGGCGAACTCCGCGGCGGTAGGGTCTCAACTTCTTATTTGATTCTGTGGGCGCCATAAGTCGTGATCATCTGCGCCGCTGCCATCTACATAGGCGCAGAAGAACTTGGGCCTCGCGGTTGAGGAGCGGAAGGACGCCAGAGAGGCCGTGGACGGCGGTCACGGCGCTGGACGCGGCTCTGGCCTCGCCAAGGTTGCCAAGAGGGTCGGGCCGAGCCGCACACGGAGACCGAGGCCTTCAAGGCCGCCAGACGTGCGCCGGGTCCTTGGAAGCGGCGGCGGGCCAGGCTCTGGCGCCCTCGCTAGCCCGAAAGCCGGAGCGCGCCGAGAGGGTGGTGATGGCCGGGCGCGCTTGGTGCTTCCTCTACCGCTAGTCAACACCATCTCGCACTATGATGGAATTGACCTCGCGGTGGTGGCGTGGCGTGCCGGGAACCTGACCGATGGAGAGATCGACAGTTCGAGCTCTTGGTCGAGCCGCACGCTCGGGAGATTGCCACCACGCCTCGCCGCAGTCGCCTCGATGAAGAACAAAGTAGTTAGATTTACCCTCCTTCTTAATTGTAAATACTATTATGGTTTTTAACAATCTTTAAGGTTAACAGGTTCGATCGCCTCTTGCCCCTTTTGTGTTTCGGTGAATGTTTGACCGCCATAGCCTTAGGACCGCAAGGGTCACTTATCGTAGGTCGGGTTGCTCGAGAGGACTAAGAGGATAGGAATCTTGGTTACTCAGCGATTATGCTTGTGAGGGATAGGAGTGTTCCGATCGACAAAAGATCGCCCAATTGGGCATTTCCTTCCGCAAGTGCGGAACCATAGCCGGCCGGGCGAGGCCATAGCACTCGGTCGAGAGGATTATCGCCGGAGGACCTCATGATCGGTCGGGTCACCGCCCGCGGCCAGCGTGAGCTAGCCGAGTTGGCGCGAGGAGGAGCGTTCGGATCGACTAAAAGGTCACTCCACTCGGGCACTTCCTTCTTCCGCGGCGCTACTTAGCAACCATAGCCGCCGGGCGAGGTCGTAACGCTGGGTCGAGAGGATTACCTCGGGATGGACCTTGTGGTCGCTCGTCACCGACCAAACCCGCCACTGGCGTACCACGATGGCGAAGCGGCTGACAGGGGTGCCAAATTCCCCGAGCATCGCAGGCTACCGTGCTCGGAAGGGTAAAGGTAAAGACCATGCTAGGAAAAAGAAAAGAGTTTAGGGATAGAATCGCCTTAACTTTTCTATGTTCCAAGCGTTCGGAAGGATGCGACCGTCGCGTCCTTGGTCGAAGGTGCTAGGTCGGAGAACCTCTGACGGTGAAGGGCCTTCCTGTGGCGGCGATAGCTTGTGCTTGTCTTTGTTTGGTTTGGACCCGTAGCAGACTGTGTCGCCAACAATGAAGATCGCCCTCTAACTCCGACGCACGTGGTAGCGCCAGCAGAGCTTGTTGATATCTGTCCGATCGCAGGATGGCCACGTCATGCGCCTCGTCGAGCCGGTCGATGGCGCCTTGTTGCAGGCGAGCCCCAGCCTCATCAAGGCTTGTAGTCTTGGGCGCCATACTCCGTGTCTGCATTGGCAAGAAGGCTTCGCGAACACCATGAAGAACGTGTAAACCCGGCCGCTCGGGTGGGCGTGGTCCGCAGCTGGCGAGGATCTGAGGGTAGCTCGCCACCCATCGACCGCGCAGTGCTTGAGCCGATCAAGATCCGTGGCTTGAGTCCTTGAAGGATCATGCCGTTCGCACGCTCGACCGTCCGTTAGTCCGCAGATGGGCCACGGCTGCCCAATCGACCACGAATGTTGAAGTCATCGCAGAACTCGAGGAACTCCTTCCCCGTGAACTGCGTTCCGTTGTCGGTGATGATGGAGTTTGGAACTTCGAACCGAAAAACGATGTCGCGGAAGAAGATGGCTGCTTGTGCCGACGTGACGCTCATGACCGGCTTGGCCTCTATCCACTTGGTGAATTTATCCACCGCGACTAGGAGATGAGTAAAGCCCCCGGGCGCTTTCTTGAAGGGCCCGACCAGATCGAGTCCCCAAACTGCAAACGGCCAAGTGATGGGGATCGTGCGCAAAAACTCGAGCCGGCGATGTGTTTGCGGCAAAGAATTGGCACCCGCGCAGTGCACACGATCCGCTTTCGGCGTCGGACACGGCGGTCGGCCAATAAAAACCTTGTCGAAGGCCTTTCCAACGAGGATCGGTGCAGCATGGCGGCCGCAGACCCGCCATGGATATCGAAAGCAAGATTTCTTCCTTGGTCGGCGAGAACGCCTCCGGAGGACCCGGAGGACTCCTCTTGTAAGGTGCGGGCCGACCAGGGCGAAAGATTTTGCCCGCCGGCGAGGCGCCGCCCTCGGTCGGTCGAGGAGCGCCCGTCCACAAGCGGCTGATGAAGAGCTTCCTCGGTCGGACTCGGCTGGCAGCACGCCGCGTTCGACCCGCCAAGTCTACGCCGATCAGCGCATGGTCGGGTGGCCGTTAGGTGAATCGGGAGACCGCTCGCCACCGAGTCCACCGGATGGAAGGTTCTGCGGAGGTCGCAGACGAAGATCCCGTGGGGTGACCCTCTGCTGGAGGCAAGATTGGCTAGGTAATCGGCCTCCTTGTTGTGGCGTCTGTAGGCGTGGTGGAGCTCAAACCCTTGAACTGCTCCTCGAGCTTGCGCGCTTCCGACGAAGACGCGACCATACGGGCGTCTCGGGGCTCCGAAGCCTTCATGACTGGTCGACGATAAGCTTGGAGTCCCCATGACGCAGAGTCGGCGAGCGCCGAGGTCGGCGAGCCGATCCGTAGACCGCTGGCGAGCCTCAGACTGGCGATGTTGTTGGTCGCGTCGAAGAGCAACTGATGGCGTATTGAAGTTTGTTCTCGAGCGGGAAATGATGATTTACTCCGCGCCAGCGCCGTTCTTGGTGTAGGACCCATCAAAGTACATTGTCCAAGACTCGGGTCTTCACCACGGTGGCGCTGGCTTGATCCCACTCGGCGACGGTCGGCGAGAACTGCGACGATCGTTGTCCGGGGACGATGTTATCTGCGTGGCGGCCGAGCTCGGCGCCCACTTGGCTATCCTCCCGGCGTCGCGATTGTGGACGATCTCGCCGAGCGGGACGTGGTCACCACGGTGATGGCGTCTTTGGTCGATAATGGACGAGCTTTCTCTTGGCGATGAACACCGCGTGAGCGCGCTTTTCGCACTGCGGTATCGAGCCTTGGACTCGGAAAGAACCTCGATGAAATAGATTGGCCGCTGTACCTTGAGTTCATGGCCTTCCTCACTCGTTCGCCACAAGGGCCGCACCGACGACTTGAACAATGGCGCGCGATGTAGAGAAGTGGCGGTTCGCTCGGTGCCTTAGGCGACGAGATCGGAGGTGAAGATAGGAAGGCCTTCAGCGGGTGAGGGCTTCTCGAGCTTCTGGTCCACCAAGCGGTCGGATCTTCTTAAGCGGCAGAGCGGCATTCGCTTCCGCCAAGACGAGACACGAAAGCGGCTCAAGGCGGCAAGGCACCTGTTAGCCTCAACCCCTTTGAGATTAGGAATCGGGCCCATCCTTGCGATCGCTGAGATCTTCTCTCGATTGGCCTCGATACCTCGCCGAGACGATGAAGTCGAGCGCCTTCCTTTGGGGACCCCAAGACGCATTTCTGGGGTTGAGCTTTATACTGAACCGTCAAGATTCGTGAAGGTTTCTTCCAGTCGGCAATGAGGTCGTGCACATTCCTGGTTTTCTCGATGATGTCGTCAACGAGGCCTCAACGCTGCGTCCGATCCGGTTGTTGAAGCACGCTTGCATACATCGGTATGTAGCGCCGCGTTCTTTAGGCCGAACGGCATTGTAACGTAGCAAAACGAGCGAACGGCGTGATGAAGGAAGTCGCGAGCTAGTCGGACTCCTTGATAGCTATCTGTGGTAACCCGAGTAGGCATCCAAAAGAAAGAGACTCACACTCCGCGGTGGAGTCGATGACTTGGTCGATCGCGGGGCAAGGGAACGGTCTTTAGGGCACGCCTTGTTGAGACTCGTATAGTCGCACACATTCTCCATTGCCCATTTTTCTTTTTACAAGTACAGGTTGGCGGCCACTCGGGGTGGCGGACCTCTTTATAAACCCCGCACCAAAAGCTTGGCGATCTCCTCCTATGATCCTGCGCCTCTCCTCGTCGAGCAACAGAGGCGCGGCGACGGTTTTGAGCCCGGTCTGATGCTCAAGGAGTGCTCGACGACTTCCTTGATTCCTAGCATGTCGGAGGACCTCCATGCGAAGACGTCTTTGTTGGCGCGGAGGAAGCCGACGAGCGCTTTCCTATTTGACGGGAGCGTGGTTCCGACCCAAGACGGTCTTGGTCGGATCGCGAGGATCGATCGCGACCTTCTTCGTGTCCTCGGCGGACTTGAGGATCCCGCCCGACTTGCTTTGGACTCGGGGCGGACTCGAGGCTTCCTCCCGAGGTTGTTGAGCTCGCGACGCGATGACTGCCGAGAAAGCTCTCGCGAATCGCTCTTTCGCGATTGTAGGCAAGTCGGAAAGATGATGCCACGATGATGACTCGTGGCGGGCATCTTCACTTGAGGTAGGCGAGGTGGGGCGCCATGAACTTGGCGTAGCATGGCCGCCCCAAGATAGCTTGATAGGAGCCGGAAATCCACAACCTCAAAGTGAGGGTCTCGGTGCGAAAATTCCCTGGTTCCCCAAGGTGACGGCAAGTCGACCGCCGAGCGGATGGGCTCGCCGGGGATGACGCTGGAAAGGGGCCTTGCTCGGTCGGAGACTCGAGCGAGGAATCCCCATGGCGCCGAGCGTCTCACGCAGAGGATGTTGAGGCCGCCGCCATCCATGAGCACCTTGGCGAGGCGCTTCTTCCTACGATGGGGTCGACTACCGTGGTATCTTCCCTACCGGGAATGTGGTCGGGTGATCATCCGATCAAGGTGACCGGAACTCGACCACCGGAGGTATTGGGGACGGCTAGTGAGGCGGTGTGGACCTCACGGAGGCGAGTTTGAACTGACGCTTGTCGGCGTAGCACGCCGGTCCGCCAAAGATCATGAGGCGGCCGTCGGGTTCGGGAACTCGCTGTCGCCTTCTTCTCCGCCCGTGGTCGTGGTCGCTTCTTTCCTTTGCCCCGCGGCGTCGTGGGGCGCAGAAAGAAGTGCCTCGAGACTTCGATCCCCGTACTTATGTTTAACGGGAACCCGTGGTTCGCACGGCCGTCCATCAATTTCGAAGTGGTCAGCGCGACGGCCGATCGCACTGGCCGCTTGGCGGTATGGCCGATGGCGACCACTTGAGACTTCGCGGATCTGTTTCCCATACCGCTGGCTTGTCCGGGCGGCCGGAAGGATCCGATTTGGGCGCCGCCGTTCTGGGCCTTTCCTCCTTCGAAGATAGCCCCCACCTCCTCGCGGAGGCGTGGTTGATGGCGATGTCGAGGAGCCTTTGGTGGTCCCGGCTTGAGATACGGCCCGGCTTGTGCACCGTGGCCTTGCGGAGGTGCCATAGATGAATGCTCCCACGACATCGGCGTCGGAGATGTCGGGAGCTTCGTTGCGATGGCGAAAAACCGCCGGATGTAATCCCGAGGGTTTCACTGGCCGCCGCCATGACCCTTCAGTCCCGGAGCTGCGTGGCGCTTGTAAGTGCCACGAAGTTGCCGACGAAGAGGGTCTTCAAGTCGGCCCGCCTCGATAGTTTTGGCGGGCAAGTACTGAGCCAAGCTCGGCCGAGTCCGCAAGGTAGATGGGGAGGTACCGATGATGAAGAGATCATCCGTCGCTCCCCCCCCGCATTTATCCGCAGAGTCTTCAAGCCGCACACGGGTTCGTGGCCCCAGTGTACTTGGCGATGTTGGTGGGCGCCCGAATCTGGCGGGAAATCACGCGACGGATCCTCGCGAGCGCCCGTGGTCCGAACCATCGGGCTTGAGCTGCGGCGGTGGCGCCGCCGTCCTGTACGTGAGTGGACGGCCTCCTCCGCTTTCTCCGCGCCGAGGTGGCGCGAACGTCGTGGCGCCGCCGAGGCGCCCAGCGCAGCGTGCGCGAGGCCCGGGTGGTTCGTGGTGTGGCGCCGCCTTCGCCGACCCAATCGGCTTCGAAGCGACGGTGCGGGCCCGGTGGCGGAGGTGGCGCCGAGCGGTAGGAGCCGAGGCTCTGCATGTGTTACGGCGGCCGCTCCACCGACCGGAGGTTACGTACGTGGCCTTGGCCTCCGGGTCGGCCGGCCCGGAAGGCCTCGGCAAAGATCGCACCCGCGCCACGCTCGCTTGCATGGGGAAGAACCGAGGGCCGTCGATTCTTCCGCCACCTGCGGTGTACTGCCGGCGTCCGCGCGTGTCGCCGGGCACTGCCGGTCTCGGCTCATCCTACTCGTGTTAGCCTAGAGCTGGTTGAGCTCACCGCTTCACTTATCCAGCTCTTCACATTGCCTGTCGGCTGAGTTCGGCGTGGCGAGCTTGAGCGATTCAAGACGCTGCCTGGTGTTCCTCCTCCTGCGCCTCGGTCGCGGGATGGGGCCCCCGTAACCATCTGGGTTATGATTAAATCGACCGTGCCGCCATGTTGCACTCGCGAGTGCTGCCATGGCGGTACTCCGCCGGGCTGGAGTCGTGGTCGAAGAGTCTTCCAGAACAGGATAGAGGCCGGCATGTAGCCACCATCGCCACAAGTCGTGAGCTGCGAGGAGGTGACATGGTCACTGCACAGCCCACGGAGCTTCGCCCGCGGCGTGGCGCGCCTCCTGGCTCCGGCTTTGGGACTCGCAGGCGCCCCAGCCGAAGCTTAGCGGTCGCCGGAGATGGCGCCAGAGCTTCGTGGGCGCGGCCCTCCGTGGCGGCGGATGAGCGTAAGCCCTCCCGCCGAGGTGATGGCAAAGTTGAGGGAGCCGGCGGATCGGCTCCCTGGCAGCCATGCCGTCCGCGGTGGAAGATGCCATCGAGGGCAAGCGGAATCCGAGATGGTGATGAAGACGCGCGAAGACCCCTACTGCGCGCCAACCGCTTCGTTTTGAGCACCGACAAGTAAATTTGTAAGTCTAAGGGGCCGCGCTCCACTCCCGAATGGTTAAACTCAAGTCCAAGATGTATACCGTTTGGGCCAAGGTCCTACTCCATCAGGTGGTATCGTTGTATTCCCTTTAGTACGTATGATCGCACAAAGTTTACAAGCGAGGTGTTAATGGCTTAGCGAGATGGCTTCCATCGCGATCCTCCTTTCCTCACGGGGTTCACCCTCCTTTTATACGAAGGAAGGGCAAGTTACATCGAGAATTGGGAGAGGACGAGATGACCTACACTAGGAGCTTGGGTCCTTCGCTCTGTGACTTCGTCATCGCCCGTCTTGCCCATCTTTGGTCGGTAGCTTAGTTGGTCGAGGCGGTTAGGTATTTCCGAAACGGCGTACCGCCTCCGCGAACCTTACGAGTGTTGACGCTTCGCTGCGTCGGCGTGGGTGTTGCCTCGGGAGAGGCGTGTCTTCGTATTGTATGTGACCGGTGATGGATGGGAGCATGACTTGATCGACCATTAAACCTTCTAGGAAGGAGCCACCGCTCTTGTATAGTCACTTGATTGACCCGTTCGTAGGTGCGTGGTCATTGGTCGGTAGAGGCTTCACGCCGCCCGGGCAGGGGTTGTCTTGGCGTGATCGGAGTCAGGATCCCACCCCGCGAGGGTCGGGAGCTCTGCTTGGCCGGAGCCGGGTCCTCTCCTGCGCGAAGGCCTAAGCCCCGCTGAGCCGAGACACTTCTCGCCGGTCGGGAAGGGTGTCTTGTGTGGCCTTGCAGTGCTTGGCCGATAGTGGTGGAGCGGCTGCTGGGCTTGAGCTGCTTGAGGCTGAGGTCTCGGCGCTTTGGGCCGTTAGGGTACCCACAGTATAAGTATTCGCCGAGGTGCTACGATACTAACAACTGTCATGGTTAGAAGAGTATGGTAGATAATACATATCATACACGGTTCCAGTGTTGGAAAAGGGATAAGTTTACTCTCTTTTTGAACAGAACCATTGATGAAAAAAGGGAAGCGGATCAAATAGTCCAAAGCCTCCCAAGGTACGGCACGACCTATGCTATAGGCGTGGATTTAACTCAAGACAAAGCACGACCACCGTTCTTTGAGCAGATGTAGATTGTATCTGATTTGAATGGAGATCGCATATTAAGCGATCCCTATTCAATGAGTTGTCCGATCCAATAATTAACGGTTCGGATCGTCCAAAACCGTGAGCTACTGTAAATTTCTATAGTATATGCTATAGTGTTTCACTACGTAAAAAACTCGCTCGACGCTTTTTCGTCTTGCGGTTGAACGGGGACTCAACTGCATACAATCCCTATCCTGTTGACCGGATAGACCTACTTTGGTTGACAAGTTGTGGCGCACAACTGCACAAGAGGTTGGTAGCCATGTGGGTAATGTACGCGGTGTCCTTGTGTCTACATGTCTAGTCCCATGCACCTCCAGCTGCAGCCGCCTGCAGTTGGGTCCCCAACAAGTCCGCAACTCTCTCGAAGCTAGCGTGGATCGGCAGATCGAACGGTCGGATCGACACAATGAGACGCAAGTACATTTGCCTTAGATGGATCCGTCTGGCCCTAGCCTTAACGTGGGCCCTTTGTGTCATTGGCATTTAGCTGACCACTCTCTCTCTCTCTCTATCTTGGCTAGGGCCCAAAGCCTGCGAGTCTGGCTGTGTTCAGGCCCTCTAGATCCAGGTTCATGCATCAGCCGCAGAGTAGGACTTCACCAGGAGCTGTGCACACAGTGACACGCATCAATGCATGCGAGTGACATCTGAACCACTTAGTCACCGGCATATATGTCCTGTTTGTGCTAACACCTTAGCTAACCACGTGCATCGCTGAATCTTAACTGAAGTGTCACATCGTCACAACAACGGCATTCCTAATTGATTTGAGGGAAATGTATGTGCGTATCATTGTATATCAGTGCATATGGATGGATCATGGAGCTGCATGACATGGAAGCTCAAGACTGTTTATCAGGGCATGTACACCTATTCGTCTGTTAGGTTGTCTCTGTATGTGGCTATATAAACAATCAATCGACAATCAATAGTGTTAGAGACGATTACTCCAATAATTTATCTCTTATTTAATATTTTTTCATCTTTGAACTCACATGTCATACTCAATACAATATTAAACTAGCTCTCCTTAGCCTATCTCCAGCCAACCAAGCTCGCTCGTGTCCTATACCTCTCTCTCGTCGCCGTTTCCCATCTCCGTCGTCGTCAACTCCTCTCCATCCACTCTTCACCCACGGAGTCCAGATTCGATAAGATCTAGTCGAAACGATCTAGCCATTGCGTGCTGCAAGCATGATCCACCGTCTTTGCCGTATCTCCGCCGCTCTCCCTTCCTCGACGTGCAAGTCTCATCGCTCACCACGGTGGCCGGGTTTTAGCCAATGCTTCTCAACGTCTGGCCGAGGTGGGGCAGAGGGAGGCCTACCTCTCGGTGTGACGACGCGTTTTCTGTGATTCTGTCTGGAAACGGCAACCCCACTCCAACAACAAGATACGTCACCGCGTTGGCCTTTGTTCACACGCAGCGCTGATCACGTCCAAAAACGACGATCTCTCTTCTCTTTCCTCCAACTTATTAGCGTGGCACTGTTGGGTATGGGCCTACGCCCCTGGCTACCTCGAGCTAGTCCTGAGATTTCACGTCTTTCGAGTAATATCATTTTGCTCCAAATCTTGTCCATGACCCGAAGAACGAAATCTTAGTGAGATTTAGAAATTTCGGACAAAATACAAAAATAAAAATCCAAATCTAGATTTTTTTCTACCGAGAAAACCGAGATTTCGGCCGGTTTTGCCGAGATCTTGGCAAAATTACACCGGACGAAAAATAGATCAAACGACGTCGAAAAATTTTGATTTTTTTTGTAGGTTACTGACATATCAGTGATATTCTCATAAAAATTTCAGATGATTATAAGATCGGAGGAATTTTTAAAAATTGAAACATTACTACTGTCCTGATAAAACGCTGACCGGCAAGTTTGAACCGAATAAAAATGAAACAAACCACATTAGAAATTTTTGAAATTTTTTGTGTATGGTTATTATGCATCACTAACATTCACATAAAATTTCCAAGTGATGATCAAACTTAATGAATTTTAAAAATTCAGACGATTGCTAATGTCGATAAAAGCTTTACCGACAAACTTCAACCAAAAGAAAAATGGTACAAACCATGTTAGAAAATTTTGTGGATGGTCCTGATTTATTATCAATGTTTATATAAAATTTTCATCTGATGATCAAGCATCAAGAAGTTTCAAAAATCCTGAGAGTGCTACGTCCTCGTAAAAGCCTAATGATCAATACATAGATTTACTTAAGCAAAAAAAATGTTCAAATTTTTTGAAAATTTTGAATAAGGGTTATAAGGAAATTCTTAAGATCTCATAAAAATTTTGAATCATGATCACACTCTAGTGAATTTATAAAATTCTTACAAGTACAATGTACCATTTATGTTCTCTGTTTTTGATTTTTAAAATATAACAAATGATGTTCAATATATACATACATTTGATTGAGCAAACAAAAAAATTTGAATTTTTTTAAATTTTTATATAATACTATTGAGTCAATTATTAAGCTTTCATAAAAATTTTGGATCATGATCACAAACGAGAAAATTTATAAAATTCTGACAATTTTACTGTCCCAATTATGTTTATTCTGTTTTTGATTTTTTTAAATATAACAATTGAAGTTTAATTATTTTTTAAAATTTTTATTTATGATCTTACACTTCGTAGGATGGTAACATAAATTTTTCAAATCAATATAAATCACGTATAATTTTATAAAAATCTAACAGTGTTTCTAAAATTTTTAAAAAATATCTCAAAAATTCGGTTTTTCAACAAATTTTCATAGAAGATGACTTTCTTAAGGGTTATTGACCAATTTCCGGTCAAATCCGGTGGTCAAACATCAAATTTCGATCAAAAATGACAAGATCTCACCGAGATTTTTCGAGATTACTGTAGCAATTTATTTTTTTTGAATTTTTAATTTGGCTGGCATTTCAAATCTTTGTCCAAGTTCAAAACCGAGATTTCGCAAAATTTCGGCGAGATTTTGAACCTTGAGATGAACATCAATCAGGTTGACAGGTTCTCCATCTAAATGCTAGCTAGCTAGGATTCAATTTTTCATATCTACGTACTGTGGCGTGTGGGCTGTGAGCTCTTAAATTCATGCGTGGGGTTACTGGGGTAGTGGGGTAGAGGCTGTCTCCTCTCCTCTCGATCGAGCGACTGATCAAACAAGTCGTAATCATCACACGACGATAATATTTCCGTCCTTGCCTAACCTTTCCTTCGTACAGTACGTGCGTATGACCTGCCAGTGGCGGCATACTCTATCCCGATAGGGATGCAGCAGAAGAGTAGGGAGGACCAACAAAAGGCGAACTGTTTACTTATTTGCCCTGTCTCTCCGTGTTTTTACCCTCTGTTTTTTCTTTAAAAATAGTTATATTATAAAAGTTATAAAATAGTTTCCTTCTCTACCGCAAAAAAATAAGGAGACACCTAACCCTTCTGTGCTACAGTAACATATGAAGCCTAGATGCTATGCTGCAGTACTTTGTACTAAGATGCATTCTGTGGCACTCAGAACGTGGAAGAGGCTATTTTTATTAAAAAATCTAAAGAAAGTTATTTTGAAAAAGAAGAAGGGAGAGACCAAATAAGTGAACAATTCACAAAAGGGACAACGCTGCATGATGTGAAATCCTCAATTTTCTACTCTTGTAGGTAATTTTTTTTACAAATCCAGACTTATTCTGAGCATAATTATAAAATAGCTATAATCCCGATTACGTAAATGTCGGCAAGCGACATGGAAGCTTCGGTAGTAGGAAGCGACGATGATGATACGTGTCGCCTGATAGCGTTTTTGCGATCGGGAATGAAGCTATTATTATAATTATATTTGGAAGAGAGCTAGAAATGAATAAAAAAAAGTTTTGAGGAAAGTAATGATTTCAGTGCGTGTGTCTGAAACTCTGAATCGAGATCTTGCCCAAATGAGTGGCTGTCCTTTCATCGAACAAACTAGTACTACTAGCTTAATTACGGAGATGAACCGATTTTGTCGTGCGGTAGTAGTTGTTTGGGCATGTAAGTACACTTACTTTTGATGGCAATTAGGCCCTAACTAGAAGGCAGAAATTTCACATGCATTTTATAAGAATTGCACAGAAATCAGTTCAAATATACATAGTATCTCAAAGTTGAAACCAAAACGATAGAAAAACATAATGCTCGTAGTCGTAGAATTCTTGATCCCCGTTTGAAACATTAGATTTTTCCGATTCCTACAGAAATTGAACTGTCGGGCCGGGCAGAAATTTCACCGTTTCGGAACGTAGACTTGAGACTTTCAGATGATCATCCACAGAACAAGCCCAACCGTTTGAAAGCTCTTCAAATAGCCTACTCAATTTTGACAAGCCTAACCCATTATATCTTTTGGGACTCCTTTCTCCTATACACAGGTCCATGCGTACTCAAATCAAATGCATCTTTTCAACAAGAGATCTGTGCAGCTCAATATTAGAATTGCTTCTCAAATCTCCACCAACCTGAATCTGCCTTTCTTTTAGACTCAATAGTCAATATTCCAAGTGCCAAAATTTAGCAATGGACCTGCTGCTTGTGAAAGAGGTCCAGTAGTACTATAAAATTTAGCATTGTGACGTATATCCAAGGATCAAAATTTTGTCAAAACCGCAAAATTTTGCCAAAATCTCATATTTCGGCCACCACAAAATCCAAATTACCGGGCAAATTAAAAATTTGAAAAATAATTAAATTACTACAGTAATTTCGTTTTTTCTTGCAAAAGTTCACCCAAATAGCCCGAAATTTTGGAATTTGAAACCGGATTTTGATGTTTTATGGCCGGATACTACCGGATTGGGTCCAATAACCCTTACGATAGTCATCTTCTATGAAAATTTGTTGAAAAACTGAATTTTGAGATATTTTAAAATTTTGGCAGAAACATTGTCAGAATTTTATAATTTTTTACAAGATTGATAATGATCTTATAAATTTATGGTAGTATATCTAGTAGCGTAGGATCATAAATAAAATTTTTTGAAAATAATTTAACTTCATCTGTTATCTTTAAAATATCAAAAGCAGAATGAACATAATTGGGACAGTAACCTTATCAGAATTTTATAATTTTTCTCGAGTGTGATCATGATTCAAAATTTTTATAAGAGCTTAATAATTTTCTCAGTACCATTATATAAAGTTTTAAAAAAAATTAAACTTTTTTGTTTGCTCAATCAAATCTATGTAAGCATTGAACTTCATTTGTTATATTTCAAAAATCAAAAAGAGAAAGAATATAAATGGTACAATGCTTTGTAAGAATTTTATAAATTCAATGGAGTGTGATCATGCTTCAGAATTTTTATGAGATCTTAATAATTTCCTTATCACCCTTCTGTAAAATTTTCAAAAATTCTAAACCTTTTTTTACTGCTAAAACAAATCTATGTATCGATCATCAGGCTTTTATCAGGACGTAGCACTGTCATAATTTTTGAACAGCCTTGAAGCTTTATAATCATCTAAAAAATTTATTGAAAAATTAATGATACATCAGGACCATTCAAAATTTTTTTAAAAAATTTTATAACGTGGTTTGAAGTATTTTTTATTTTGTTTAAGTTTGCCGGTAAGGCTTTTAATAGGACAGTAGCACTTTCTGAATTTTTAAAAATTCACAATATTTGATAATCATCTGTAAATTTTATGAGAATATTATGGACATGTCAGGATCATCCAAAAAAATGTAAAAATTTTCTAACCTCGTTTATTCTAATTTTCATTTGGTTCAAACTTGTCAACCAGTTGTTTTATCGGAGATAAGAATAATGTTTGAATTTTTAAAAATTTCTCCGACTTTATAATGATCTTAATTTTTTCATAGGAACATCAATGATGTGTCAGGACTCTCCAGAAAAATTTTAGAATTTTTCATCATCGTTTGACCTACTTTTTAGTCAGTGCAAAACGGCTAAAATTTTGGGAATTTTCGCTGAATTTCGCTTTTTCTCGATAGCAAACAAACCAGATTTGAATTTTGGTTTTGAATTTTGACGAGATTTGTCCGAAATACCTATATTTCGCGAAATTTGATTCGATCCCAAGCGATATTTTATCCGAAAACGAAATTTGAATCCTTGCGTATATGTGGGACACTTATATGTTGCCCTTTTCTAGAGTTGTTAAGAGTAAAAAAATCGGCACAATGTTCTAAAGTAATATTTTCGAGAGATCTGTATTGACTGTATTGAATCTGTTTCCATATCTTCGATAGGAAGAGTGGAGCAGTGGACAGGCTTGCAGAGGTGAACAGCGATGCATCTCTGTCTCTCTGACCTGATACGGATTGCTGGCCAACACGTGTTGGAGATCCGAATGTGCTAATCTATTTATTTAGTTGCTACTTGTTGGATCCACCACTGGTCCATAGCATCATTTAAAAGGCGCAAAATCTTGGTGGTTTTGTGGGCCGTATCACTACTATTTCGACTGATCAATTCCAGCTTACTACAGTAGACAAAAGAATTTAACGGATATGGTCGTTGGCCCGCTTACACCTTGTTTTTACAGAGCTTCGCCGTTCTGAATAGACAGCAGAACATGCGGCGTGTGTTTTTTTTCAAATTTTGCGTGTATTATATTAATAGTATATAGTGGATAATAAAAATCTGATCTAGCTATTGATTGACTAAGAGTTACTTCTACTACTCTACTACTAGAGTAAGTATAAATAGATACTCAATAATATAATCCATTGGATTAAAATAAATTAGTGGTCTGTATTGAATTTAGTATACGGAAAGAACTCTTTTCTTTCCTCTGCCTGCTGAGATCTTGTAAATAGTTAACTGAAACGACGTGAGTAGTGTAATTGTTGGTGGCGCAAGTGACGAAGTCTCGGCGTATTTAGCCTCTCCCCATATTTCCTTTTTGATCTGCTGACCTTGTTTAAATGAAATTACAAATCTAATCCTCTTCTCGATCATGAAAATATTAACAGATGACACATATTACCTAACACACTCCTATACATGGGCAGTCACGACAAAACGTATCGCTTCGTCCATCGTGGCAGCTTCCCGACGAGCGCGGCAGGTGGTAGGCCCCCACCTTCCCGCTGAACTCAGGTACTACAGTGCTTGACTGCCACGGTGGGCCCTTCGCAGTTTGAATGTGCTGCACTAGCGAGAGGTGCTATGATGTTAGTGACCTACCAAGATAGGAAAGTACAGTATGTGACACATGTCGTTTACCGATATTTTTATGGTTAGAAAGATGATTATATTTGTAATTTTATCTAGAAAATGACGGTTCATTAATAATAATAATAATAATAATAATAATAATAATAATAATAATAAAAGATGAGAGGCTAAGTAGCCTAAAGCTTCCGCAAGGGAGAGAGAACCTGCGGCGAACTGCTAAGGAGTCATGTCAACAAATGTACCGTGCTATTCCATTGGGGTGCTTTGACACTTCACAGCCTAAAGTGCAGACTAGCGTAGCGAGTAACCGGAAAGCCTTTCTGAAAAGAAAAGTGTGAACTTTAGCAGATGGAAACCTCTGCGGTACATTTCAGTGTTGTGAAAAACCGATTAGTCGGCTGATTAATTAGTGATCAGGGGTAGAGCTAGATCTCGGGTCACTCGGGTCTAGGCTTGAGACCTGGTTCAAAATATCCTTTTGTAATATTAGACTATGGGTCAGTAAACCAAACAAACCACACGGCCAAATATCCTTTGGGCCAGCCTAGGCCAATCCGAAGCTTGGGCCTGGACTGGCTCCGCCCCTGCTGATGACAGTGACTAAACCATCATGAATAATTTAATCGGAGCACAATTAACATAGTCGAACGATTAATTGACCGCATAATTTGATTAATCGGTCGTTTCTCAATCAATCATCCGTTTTTTCCCGTTTAATCATGAAAATAGCTTATTTAGGCCGTGCCAAATGGGTCAGCCCGAGGCACGCCATCGTAGGCCCTACGAGCACGACCACCACCAGAACGGCAAGCGTTTAAGACGGCTCGTGAGCACGTGCCGTGCTTGGGCCGGCACCCCAGCATGACACGGCCCGGCCCGACCCACGAACGGCTCGGCACGATTAGGCCCAACACGGCATGTTTGGCCCGTTTATTTGAAAAATAGCAGTTGAAGTCTTTAAAAAATTCCGAAAAAATCCTAATTTTTTCCCCTATAAATAGGGTGCTGCCTCCCTCATTTTCAAACCAGCAAACTTGCATTCTCTTCTCTTTATTCTCTTGTGAAAATTCTCTTACTCTTGGTGGTAATTTGGCAAAATTCAAAATAGTTTTGCCAAAAATAAAAAAATTCAAAATTTAGCTTTCGGCTTTTGTCAAGAAATCAAGGTAATAATTGTGATTTAATTTTTCATTTTGTTAGTATTTTAAATCATATTTAAGTATTAATAGCGTAAATATTCCTTGCAATTTTCTTTATGGAGCACAGGGATTTCCGTCCTTCACAGCTTCTAATTTTGGGATTTCACCCGAGGAGTTTCTTGCATCCTATGAAGTTCAAGAAGTCGCAATACTGCATACCATCATCAGGCTCTACAAGTGCTACTGCGTCGACAAGCACCGGGGCAAAAAGATGAAGACGCAGTACATCGTGAGTCTAGAAAGATTTCGAGCAGATTTTCGAGATATTAGACGGTGTTCAGAGCATGTATGCTATTTGTAAATATTATAAGCACAAATTAACTACTAAATCTAAAGGTAGAACGGGGCAATTGAAGAGATATGCTGAGAGCTGCAAAAGAAAAGCGGGGGTGGCTTTGATACAGACGCAGCTGCAGTACAACCCCGACGGTACGGTATGTAATTGGGACTACAATCCCGAGGTAGCTTGTGAATCTCTTTATCGTTTAATCGCTTCTCAAGATCTTCCTTTAAACATTGGTGAGTCACCTGCATTTGAAAACTATATTAAGACTGCTCATAATCTTAGGTTTTCTGTAGTTCTATATAGACAACAAGTAGATATTTGATTAAATACTATAATAATTATCGTAGTAAGCTAAAAGATCAATTTAGTACCTGTACTTTTTGTGTCTTTAACATCAAACATATGGAGTGGTAGGGGTAAAGAGGATTACCTTAGTATAGTTGCTCATTATGTAAACAATGATTAGCAATTAGAGAAGAGAATTATAGGATCCAAATTAATTGATGTAGCACACACTGGTGAAAATATTGCTGATTGTATTGTAAAAGTTGTGAAAGATTTTGGCCTTAGTGCAATAACATTAGATAATGCTTCAGCAAATACTTCTACCATGAAAATTCTTACTCTGCTTTTTAATTCGTATGCCGAATCTTTCTTGTTACATCAGCGTTGTACTTGACATATTATTAATCTTATAGTTAAATCTACTTTGAAGAGGTTAGACTAGTACCTTGAACCTTTTCGCACTGCAATATTTTTCTTAAATAATTCTAATCAATGAGTAGAAGCATATAAAACTTATTGTATTGCAATGGAGGTGCGTCCGCGTAAGTTTGGTTTGGATATGCCTATTAGATGGAACTCTACTTACTTGATGCTTAAGTCTCTGATACTCTATAAGAGCACATTTTCTGTTTTTATTAACACGCACTATCGTAGACATGATGGTCAACCGCTACTCACATAGCAACATTGGTATGTTTTTTGAATTTTTGGTGTCATTTTTGGAACTTTTTTATGATTTCACTGTTGCTTTATCTGGAATTTATTACTCAACCTCTCATTTAATAGTGCATCATATTCTAGAAATTGCTACTCACTTAATGAACTATGAAAATGATAATATTTTTGCGTACATATGTTTATGCTATAAAAACTAAAATTTTGAAAAATTCCTTTGTTATATACATTTGCATTTATTTTAGATTCTAGAGCTAAAATTCGAGAATTTTCTAATGTTCTCTCACTTCTAAGTGATGCGGTGGGTACTGATTATTCTAGTTATTTTTCAAATGTCCGTACTAACTTATCTCAAGTTTATACTAAGTATGATCGAAGTTTGTCGGGTTCGTGATACAATGACCTCCACTAGCACCTACAATGTAAGAAGAAAATCGCGTGGAGAAATATATGGGGTGTAAGTGGCTCTTCCTCAAGGAGTTCGACTACAACAACGTCAAGTGCGGACACAACAAGTGGTGGGGAGCTAGCTGCCTATCTCAACATCGGTATTGTCAACTACCAAGAGCAGCAAGAGGAGGACTCAATATTTTGCAGTGGTGGCACGTGCACAAGATAACATATCCTGCTTTTTATATTAGTACGGATGTGTTAACAGCTCTTGTCTCCACGGTTTCTTTGGAGTATGCTTTCATCTATTCGTAAGAATAATCGAGGAGAGAAGAACAAATATGACAATTGAGATGATGGAAATACTTCACCTTTGTGAAAGATTGGGAACAATTTAATCAACGAGCTCAACATACTACGTAAAATGTTGAGTCATGAGACATTTGAAAATCTTTATCTAAATAATCGGAAAAATAATTGTAATCTTCTACTTTTTTCTCAGATCACCGAGCTATAGGTCAGACTTTTTCTTTGCAAATGTTTTCTCGTGTTGAGTTTTTCTTTGCAAAGGTTTTAACAGGCGATCAAACATCAATAAAACTCATTATTTAATTCTAATTATTTGTCTCATTTTATAATTTATTTTATATTTTAGCTTTTTCATAATTCACGACATTTTTAAAAGTTTTTCTACATCATTTAAGATTTTCTAATTATTCTAAATTTTTCCATTTTTCTCGATTTTTTCAAAAAAAATTGTATTTTTCATACCTTTTCTATTTTCTATCATTTTTTTACTCTAACGGACCGACCGCCCGTTTACGCCTATCGACCGATGAGGATACGGATCTGCGACGACACGACGGTGTGGTTGGACCCAACGACATAGTCTATTTATTAACCGAACCTAGATGACTGTGCCGCCGTTTAACGGATCGGGCCGCCGTTTGGCCCTTCCTATCCTGCGGGAGCGGCCTCGTTGCCATCCCGCCCGGTGACAAAGGGCAAACAAGAACGGCGTTGCAAAGTCCGCCCAGTTGGTTGAGAAACCCACCGCCCCTGCCGTCGTCGCCTCCAAAGCCCCGAAACCCAAACCCCTGTGGGTCCCACTGCCCCACCCTCCATACATAGACGCACCCTCGCCTCCGCTCCTCCCGCACCGCGCAGCCATACCGCAGCGGAGAGCCACCCTCCCTCCTCGTTTCCATCGCCACCCTCTCCTCCTCCCGCCGCCGCGATGCAGAGCCTCCTCCTCCCCAGCGCCGCCGCCGCCGTGGCCCGGCGGCGCCGCGGAGGCGGCCCGGGCGCATCCCGTCCGCGCCTCCGCCGCGGCGGCGGCGCCGCCCTGCGGGAGGCGGATCCGAAGAAGCGGGTGGTGATCACGGGATGGGGCTGGTGTCGGTGTTCGGGAACGACGTGGACGCCTACTACGACCGGCTGCTCGCCGGGGAGAGCGGCATCGGGCTCATCGACCGCTTCGACGCCTCCAAGTTCCCCACCCGCTTCGCCGGCCAGATCCGGGGCTTCTCCTCCGAGGGATACATCGACGGCAAGAACGACCGCCGCCTCGACGATTGCCTCCGGTACTGCATCGTCAGCGGCAAGAAGGCGCTCGAGTCCGCGTGCCTCGCCCACGACTCCAAGGCCATGGACAAGGTAACACTAACGCAGCTCGGATTCAAATGCCGTGCCTTTGCTGGGTCAGGCGCTCGCTGATACTAATGTAGTGTTTTTTTTTAAAAAAATTTATTAGCCAGTAAAGTTGGGGACTTTCGGTCCTAGAAAGTGTCTTGGGGTTAACATTCTTGATAGATCAGAGCACAGGGGCTGACTGATTATGTGACACCCTTTTCCCTTTTTGTTGGCTGGAGATGTGATCTCTGAGGACAATGATGACGCCATGAAGAATGGGTTGATGGTGAGATGAATACGTTGAATAGTGCCGGTGATGCGCAATCTGATCTTGGCAGAAGAGGAACAATTGCGGGTGGTCTTGCGAGTAATTATCTTGCAGGTAGACCCTGGGCAGTAAGAACGTAAAACGTGGCAGTGTGGATTGTAGCTGGAAGGGGGTGCTATTCTTTTAGTTCTGTTCTTCAATGCAAAACAGAAGATGAACCGTTTTTTTTACTTTTGGAAGGAAGCTGGTGAATGATAGTTATTAGTTTGTGAGTTAATGTAGTTTTAGTGCATCTAATTGGGATTGCAGGGAGTGAACGGCAATAACTTTGTTTTTGTTATAAGATGGTAGTTGAATTCAATCTTGCAATCAAGATGGGTACTCTCTTAAAGAAAGTTTCTGGGAATGTCATCTAATCGAGAAGCTGTGATGAAGCTGTCATCTAATCTCAGCATTGAATTACATCTGCCAGGATTTGAGCAATGGCACAGTTGGCAAGGCAGGTGTAGTGGTACAGCTCCATTTGGATTGGCTAAAGCAACGCATTGATTTGTGTTGGTAGCACCATAGTTGATTTGAGGCCAATTTGGTCTGTAGGAATAATGACACTTCCTCTGCTTTGCTCCTTGGTGCATCTTTTGGTTTGTCTCTAATTGAAAACTAAGTGGGCAATGACATATATAATGAAGATGCTGCTTTGATTTGAGTAGAAGAGTTGTCATGAACTGGAGGGTAGGCTTGTGAGATTAACTCGCCGTGGGGTGGCTCTGAGGTTCCAGAAGTGTCAGTTCATGTCTGCTACAGCCCAAATCTTCTAGATACGTGTAGTTCAGTTGGGCTCCAATGATATAGGGGTGTGTCTATTTTAAATTGCTATCAAGTATCAACACAATATTGAGGGATTCTTTTTCCTTTTAATCTCGAAAAGATTGGTTGGCACTATATATTTATTCTAGAATAAAGCATGAGCTTTGCATTTTTTTTTCCATTTGATGAATCCCTTGCATCATTACCATTTTATATCAAATAAGCATTTTTGGACTTAGTCACATTCTCTTTTAGCACACCAATCTTCTTTGGTTTGCTTAGGGCCGATAGTAGCTTCATTAGCTTATCTAATATTTGACTGCTCTGCTATCTTTGGAGAAAAAAAGGATATTTCGTGCTAATTAGTGAATGTTCTCTCTGGCAGATTGACAAGGCCCGGGCTGGTGTTCTTGTGGGCACTGGAATGGGTGGCCTCACGGTGTTTTCTGATGGTGTTCAGAATCTTATTGAGAAGGGATACAGAAAGATAACTCCTTTTTTCATCCCATATGCCATAACAAACATGGGATCTGCCCTGCTTGCAATGGACATTGGTTTCATGGGTCCAAACTACTCTATCTCAACTGCCTGTGCTACCTCGAACTACTGTTTCTACGCTGCAGCAAACCATATTCGCAGAGGCGAAGCTGATATGATGATTGCTGGTGGCACTGAAGCGGCAATTATTCCAATTGGTGTTGGTGGGTTTGTTGCATGCAGAGCACTGTCACAGAGGAATGATGACCCTAAAACAGCATCAAGGCCTTGGGACCAAGATCGTGATGGTTTTGTCATGGGTGAAGGAGCTGGAGTACTGGTATGCTCTATGAACAATATTCTGATCCAGATTGTGAAGTTGGACTTTAGTTGATATCATTACTCTACTGAATTTTTTTCTATAGTGATCGTATCCTGCAGCCTGTAAAGTGACACTAATTTATTTGTTTTCAACAATCTGTTCAATAACTCTCAGTGAATTTCAGTAGGCTCACAGTCAGTCTCTAGCTACTCCAATAGAGTAATTGTTTCCAAACATATTCAAGTTTTCACATTTTAATTTTGTCAGACATTGTGTATCATGCTCCTACCATAGAACATGATGATAATAAAAATTTTATATGCTCTAATTTTATTGTGGAATTATGATTCACTGCTATTCTAATCCCTTAGTTCTGTCAATTTGAAAAAGGTCATGGAGAGCCTAGAACATGCAATGAAACGTGATGCACCAATAATTGCAGAGTATTTAGGAGGTGCTGTGAACTGTGATGCTTACCATATGACTGACCCAAGATCTGATGGTCTTGGTGTTTCATCGTGCATTAGGCAAAGTCTTGAAGATGCTGGTGTGGCACCAGAGGAGGTAACCCAAATATTTCACCCTTAAAAACACACTTGTTTGTATTTGTTCTGTTATTCTTTAATTTTTTTCTATCTTTGTAATATGGCAGTTATGTTTGATCCGTAAATTATGATTCATAGTCGTTTGATTTTATTATTTTTGTATTAGGATTGCTACCTTTTTTTCAGTAACAATTTAAGTCATCATGGCAGGGTTGGCAAGTTAAAGGCAATTCCTGCCATCTTTCCACAGTTTACCTTTTACATGAAAATGATCTCTTTGATGTTCTAGAATTAATCTTTTCACAATGAGCTCTGATTGGTCTTCTCCCTTTGATGTTTAATGATTCTGGCACTTTGTTATAAATTTCTGGTTTTGATTGGGAAATACTTTGAAGAAGTTTCAAATGACTGTAAAAATCACAAACGACTATCTGCAGGTCAACTACATAAATGCTCATGCAACATCTACTCTTGCTGGTGATCTGGCAGAGGTGAATGCCATCAAGCAAGTATTTAAGGACACATCCGGGATAAAAATAAATGCAACCAAGGTGCTTTAATGCCCTTTGTTACTTTGAGGAAATTGATTCATTGCCCCTTCCTAATGCAAACTTCCATTTGCAGTCCATGATAGGACATTGCCTTGGTGCAGCAGGTGGTTTGGAAGCCATTGCTACTGTTAAAGCTATAACCACCGGATGGGTGCATCCAAGCATAAATCAGTTTGTAAGTATTTGTTTACATTGTTACAGCTAATTTATCTTGCAAGACAGTAGAAACGTGAGAGGCACATTATGGCTAAATAACTAAGAGCTACACTGATAACTGCAGAACCCAGAGCCAGCGGTTGAATTTGACACAGTACCTAACGTAAAAAAGCAACACGAAGTGAATGTTGGTGAGTAGCAATGTGTATGCTTTATAGTATTACTCCCCCATCTTCCTCCTTCCTCTTCCCCTCATATTTGTTTGCTATTGCTATACAGGTATCTCAAATTCCTTTGGATTTGGAGGACACAATTCAGTGGTAGTATTTGCACCATTCAAGCCTTAATGTGTAGCTTGCTCCACAAATCTTGGCCGGAATAGTGAAGGTCTTTTCAGGAAGTTCTGTGTTATTTTGCATGTGTTTTCTTTGGGGGAAGCGAGTCGCGACTGCTAATTCGAAGAGCTGCAACGTTACACAACTGAATGAGACTTGTATTCCATCTTCAATTAGATTGAGAGAGTGCTGTATAATGTTTTGCGTGATTTGCAATTGATTCTTCCTGTCTTTGTGTAACGGAAAAGGCAGGAATTTCTAGAATTGCCCTGTAGAAGCACATTTAGATCGTATGTTCCAGAGAAAATGCACTGGAGGCCAAGGAATTGCATGTTTCGTAGTCTGTACTACCTGATCTGGGAAATTCTATACTATCACAATTTTTTTTTATTTGCAGTATGAACATTCTACAGGAATTGAACTGTTTTATTTGAAATTCATGCAAAATTCATGCAAAATTCATGTCAGAATTCCTGTATTCCTAATGGACCGTAACTCTAGAATGTACTAAACTTGCTGTTGCGGCTTTACTAAACCGTTGCATGCCATGGTACGGCCATGCTGAAGACAGCAGTGGTGATTTGCCGCCTGGATCGACCATCTGTTGCCTGCCTGTACGTGGATACACTACAGCAAATCTGAAATCCCATGATAAAAGAAAAGGTCACAAAATAGTCAAAAAATTTTTGTCATGCATAGTTTTTACGCAAAATTGTTGTCACATGCATTGTCATGTAATGTGCGTGACAGATTGTATTTCATGACGAATTTTTGTGCACGTCACAAACTTGGTCCAAGGTTGCCAGGTTAAGTAGCAATCAATTTGTGATGGTTGGCTCTCTCTCCCGCTAGTAAAGGTAAGGGCATTAGGCAATAACCCTGCTTATGTTCCCTCGCTGCCAAGCAGAAGAGTGGCCATCGATTGTCCCTCCAACGAAGCATGTAGCCATCACTGACGAGCCATTGTTTTGTCGACTTATCGTATCTCCTGTTTCAACCTCCAGGAACATGGGATTCCAAACGCAAATGATGAGGCCATCTCCAATGTGCTCCAAAACTGGGGCTAGGAATGATTTTAATGTGTTGGAACATAACCCTACAAAACTTTTGAGATAATTTTCTCTTTATTACTTTTCGTTCTGTTCGTTTACAAAACTCAATCCTACCCCTGTATTTATATCTAAAACTACAACCCTTACAAACGGAATAGGATTCTACTTACTTGTCCTAATTCAACTCCTCATCTTAAACTTTCTTAATACAAACTTTCCAAACTAAAACTTTCCTATTACAAGATTACTTCTAACATTTCCCCCCGTAATCTTGTAATACCTTTGATCATACCGATCTTCTCTCCTCTTCAAGAACTTGTTCAGCTCGTTTTGTGTGCGCGAATTCCTTCGCGCTGTCTCACCTGCGTACATGAAACAACGTCGTCCTCTCCCGAGTCGCCTACACCCGCACCCACCTGGTGCCTCCTAACGCCTGTGCTGCACCTACCTGGTGCCTCTGCGTCCTCGGCGCTTTGTGCTCTGATCTTTGCGGAAAAGACACGACACGAAACAAAATACGCCGAGTGTTGAACTATTGTTGTTTTTGAAAGCCTTTGCTTTACTTCTTACATCACCCTCACGAATTTCCGCTGGCGCGACCTTCCTCTCGAGCCACCACCGAGGTCGGTCACCGCCTCGTCTTTGCTTTGCTCCGCCGAGGAATCCGACTACTGCACGTCACGCTTCCTTCCTGTGCTGCACAGAGAACTATCTTTCTTGCCTCGATCTTCGTAGCTTCTGACTTGGCACTTGCTGCGTGTTGCGTGCTCCTCCTTCTATAGCCTGGCTTGGCGTCGTGCGACTGACTTTCTTTACTTGCTTCTCTGTTTTCTCGATGGCTGCTGTGCACCGCTGCCAAAGTGCTCTTTCTTCTCTCTTATTCTTTTCTTTGCATGTGTACTGCATGCTGGAGCTTCTACCTGTTTGCTCGCATGCATACTGCCCACGATCTGAAGCTTCTTGTTTTTCATGCAAAGGCCAGCTACTTTTGTTGCTTCCACGGTGTCCTCCCTGTGCATGCGCTAGTACTGCCTCTGCTTGCTTCCTGTAGTGCCGCACTTATTTTCTAGTGTCGGATCTTCTGGTGCCGCTTCTAGCGACGCTTGGGAGGACTTCTGCTCACCACATCGTCGTGCCGCTTCTCGGGTGCTGCCCTTAGAGTCTCCCCTCCTGAGGCAGCGGCTTATGATCTTAAATCCTAAGTTTTGATACCAATTGTTGGAACAGAACGTCACAAAACTTTTGAGATAATTTTCGCTTTATTACTTCTCGCTCTATTAAACTTATAAAACTCAGTCTACCCTGTATTTATACCCAAAACTACAACCCTTACAAACGGAATAGGATTCTACTTCCTTGTCCTAATTCAACTCCTCATCCTAATTCAACTCCTCATCCTAAACTTTCTTAATACAAACTTTTTAAACTAAAACTTTACTATTACAAGATTACTTCTTAACATCTAGGGCATTAGCATGGGAACCAAACAATAAAAACTGACGGAACTGTTGCCAACACCAGGTCCGGAGCATCCTCCGCTGCCCTCGCCTCAAATCCCCAGGCCCTCGGCCCCACCTCCAAGGGTCATGCCTCCTTTCCACCATCCTCCGCTGGCGAGATCGGCCTCCGATTGCCGTCCGGGGACGTGAACAAACGTTGGTGAGAGACCAAAGTTCAGGGTGTTACTGCGATGTGTCCCACTAAGAGGTGCTACATAACAGAGTAAAATATGACAAACTAGCTCCGACCTTTTATAATGGCAACGTCCCCTAAGAGGAGTGCGAATGCAGAACCCAAGTCTAAAAAAGACAGAAGAGCAAGTGCATGCGATCGCACAATTTCGATCGGCTTCAGTTTATTCGGCAGTAGTGCTGCGCTGTTACACCACAGTGCGTCAGCGGTTCATCGTCGAGAGTCTGTGTTCACACCAGAATTTAGCAAGTATAACCGATTTAGGAAGATGGAGTTTAATATGGATAGAGTCTTAGTTGATATCGGTTCAAAGAGTAATTTATCTCTCAGAAGTTAAGGTCGATATACATTGTGGATCTTTAGGAGTTGTTTGCACCCAAAATTGACAGATAGGGTCAGAATCGGCAGTCCAAGATCAACAAAATACGACCAGGATACAGATTGAAGATATTTGGAAACAGAACAGGTTGTTAAGGGAAGCACCATCCAAATAGAGGCCGATACGGATTCTACTCCTAACGTGTTGTACCAGGACTCTATCGGCCAATGGGTATAAAAGAGGTCTAGAGGTGATCAGAAAAGCTGCCTAGAGCCAATCAATCAATTCGCGTCTACTTTTCATCTACTTTTCCGTCGACTAGGAGTAGTTTCTGTAATTTAGTCTTCTTGTAATTCGATCTTGATCAATAAAGTTGCGCATCACCAATTGTTGATCTCCATCAATTACGCCCAGGTTCGATTTATTCGATTTTCTGCGCGCATCGCCTTCTTGTAATCGATCTACCTTTATCCTCCGATCGGCCTTAATCAGCTAGTTAGATTTACCCTTTTTTTATCTTGATTTAATCGGCTTTGAGCTGATTGAATCTAAGCCGATTGATCATCACGATCGGCTTTAGTGAATTTCATAATTTTACCTTGTCGATTATAGGTCAAATCGACCGCACGCCGTAACTGTGTGTTCGTTAAATGCGGTGTCTTTGTTGTCGAAACCCCACTTCAAGTTTTTGACGCCAATAGGAGTCGAAGAAGGATACGATCGGCATAAGTGCTATTGTTGACATCAAGATTTGGCAGGTGTAGCCGATTTAGGAAGATAATGTTAAGAAGAAAAAGTACTTAGAGCTAATCAATCAATTCGGATCTACTTTATTTACTTTCTGTCGACTAGAAGTAGTTTTTATTCTTAGAATCTTTCCTTTGTAATTTGCTTTGATCAATAAAGTTGTGCATCACCAATTTTGATCATTGCCGATTTACACAATTTACTCAGGTTTTCTTTTCTCTGATCTTGTTATGCATCGCCTTTTTTGGAAAAATTTACCTTTATCAAACCATCTAATCAGTCGTAACAAGCTATTTGGGTTTATCGTTACTCACGGTCTAATCGGCCTGAATAGTTGTTTATAATCAGATTATCGTCGAAAACTTAATCGGCTAGAACAACTGTTTAGATCATATATTTTTCTTGCCGATTGCAGGACCAAATCGACTGGCACGCCCGCACCAAAATTAAACCCGGTGTTTGCGTGTGTTTTGAAGTCGATTAATCCTTCGTCATATTTTTCAGCGTCAACGGCCTGTTAGCCTGATATAGTGCCATGCACGGAGCATCGATTTTTTATTTGGGTTTGCCGATTCTCACTTACCTGAAATTTTCTTATCTCTCAATCAACAGAAGTTGAACAAAATTTTCTTATTTCCTGGTTACCTAAAATTGTAGTGCTAAGTAGCGTACAATTTTATTATTACTCTTCTATAATTTTTAGTTTTATTTATTTTTGTACTTGTAAGGTTCACCTATGTTTACTTTATTTTTGTCTAGGTTAGATTTTTTTTGTTTTTGTATTTTGTAAGGGTTCACCTAGGTTTACTTTATGTTTGTCTAGGTTATAATTTTTTTATAAAAGGTGGGGTGGGTAAAATATGGTAGCTATCGTATACAAATCCTATAGCTCAAAAAGTGATCGAGATTGGAAAAACATCAAGCAACCTATCAATAAATAGTACTATTTTTTTATTAGAAAAAGATGGTAGAACTTGTGTCTTTTCTTTTTTGACGGAAGGTAGAACGCACTTGAAGGCTGTAGTAGGCTAGTCGTAGTTTCTCTCTCTCAAAAATGTCGTAGTTCTCGAAATGTCCATGGCAAAAACCCAGGCCCAAAGAACCAACCCGATCACACAAAACCCAAGAAAATCAGGCCCAGCCCAACCCACAAACGAAACATGTCGACCCAAGAAGGCTTTTGCCCGCCCGGCGCCGCGCTGCCGTCTTGAATTTTTTTTATTTAATATTTATTTTTATTCTTTTTCAAAACTATCGTCCGAATGAAAAAATGACAAAATGCCCCGTCGCCGTGTATGGGGCGATCGCCTCTCTACAGGCGATAGCTCACACCGATAACGCGCCGTTAGCGCCGCTTGGGGCCCCCCATCGCCCTCTGTGAGGCGACGCCTCTCTGAGCGACGGTGACCTGCAGTTTGAGTTTTTTTTTAGTTTTGTAATTACTATATGCTTTTTAATATAAACCCCGTAACTTTTGTTAGGAGTGTCCAAATTAAATGAAACTTGTTTCTAAATTTAAATTTTGGAATGAAGAATTAGAGTGTAAAATAAAAATCCATGTGTTGTTTGCAGAATTTTTTTTTATTTGAGTTCGAATGCTAGGCTCTAACTGTGGATTGTGAAGGAATTATAATGTGTGTTGATCCATAATTCATGAAATAAATAGAATAAGTTACTACAACCTTATGCACTTCATTTTTGCAAAAATATCTAAATATGATTGCATTTTGAATAAAAGATGGCTAGTTTAAACCCTTTATAACAATCATTGTTCAAGCAGTTAGAATAATATCTGAACGACCTCAAAACTTGGCGTAATCCAGTTTTGTTGCATTCTTAGGCTTGCATAGGTCACAATTATGTAAAAATATTTAGATGTCACTTTAGGCTGCACTATTTTATTGTTGTCCAACATGCAATCGGTAAAACATGAAAATTGCCGTATCTTCGCAAACGATGGTAAAACTCGATGAAATCGAGATATGATGAATGAAAATGCTATAACCTATCTCGATGGAGAAAATAACATCATTTGGGACACAGGCGAGAGGACACATACTAGCCCTCCTGACGGTGAGCATACTCTTGAAGGTTGGGCCGCTTGCTTATTACGACTTAAAACTGAAAGGAGTACCACGAACAAGGAAAACCAAAGTTAACACCAGACGTCTATTGAGTGCTTCGAGGCCACTTCCCATTCGCCCATGCCTCCGGCGGGGCTTCTCTGGCACGCCGTGCCCTCTCTCGTTTCCTCTCTCTCTCTGCCTCCTTCTCCTCCGCTTCCTTCCTACATGCCTCCTCGCGTGCGGCATCGCTGTTTCTTGAAACCGCCGCGTGAACTCATCCTGCCGGTTGGCTTGGTCAAGAAGCCGTTGGTCCTCGGGGTTGATCTCCGTATCAAACCACTGCTCAAATTCACACAGTGGCGGAGGTGACTGCATGAAACGTAAATTAGCAAAGTTTCATTCACAAATATTATGTAACCCCGTACGATTGTTACCATGCGGCGATCCTTCAGGCTCTTCTCCGGCGGATCGAAGGCGTAGTTGCGGCACTTCCAATACCTCCTCTTCCAAGTTGAAATTTCCCAAGAGCGGACAAGCCTGCAAAGATCTCCGCACATACACATGGGCGCTACAGCTCCACGAGGTAGGAAGAGATCTTGGTACGCTAAATTCCGCGGGCATGCACTCGCTTCTTCCTTTGCCTTCCCCTTACCCTTTGCACTTGCACGCCTCGGCATTTTCGATTGATGCTCACCCCTCTATTCTTTCTCCCACCGTTCTTTGCGAGACCGCTTGTGAACGAATGTTATAAAGGGCGATATCGCCGGGTATGGGCGATCGCCTCATATTTGGGCGATTGTTCATGTAAGGGCGATCGCCTCATTAGGCGATCGCCTACTAGAGGCGATAGGTGCAATCAAACGTTGGTGTGTTGTCACGTCGTGTGGCATAGGCAAGCAATGCATAAATGATTTGAACAATTTATAGTGATAACGCTGTCATGTTACTAACTCGAGTTATACAATGTCTTCTTGAGCGTAAAGCCATTAAAAATACATCCGTACAACAAGTCAATCACGGCCACGCTTCCTAATCGCCCGTGGGGTAGGTGAGTGGCGACGGCGGACGGACGTCCCTCCTAGGCCGGCCTGCGGCGCAGCGTAGAAGTAGTCGCGCGGCGAGGCCAAGTCTGTGTGGCGGCGCGCCCGAGAGCCGAGAGGGTCGAGGTAGTCGGTCGAAAGGTACTCCTCCAGGTCGAACTCGTCGTCGAAGGCTCGTCGAAACCACCACCGGTCTCTTGGGCGCGGGACGAGAGGGAGCCTCCAGCCGCCGCCCCCTGGCCGCTGCGTGGGAACGTAGCGAGGAACCGGCGGTGGTAGGGCGAGACGAAGGAGCCTCCCATTACTTTCACCGCCCCCACTGGCTGCTGCGTGGGGCGTAGCGAGGAACCGACGGGTAGGGCGAGGCGCGGAAGGAGCCTCGTCGACCACCGTCCCCCCCTGCGGTGCGTGGGGCGTGACGGGCACCGGGTGGGTAGGCGAGTCTTTGGGGCGACGTGGCGTGGTGTCTTTGCGTCCGCCGACGTCTCGCGCCCTCGGCGGTGGCTGCGAGCCAACCGCCTCAGTGCGAGGACCCACCCAAGCCGTCTCGGACTCGGCGGTGGTCACCAGATGCCCCCTCTAGGCGCGTCAACATGGACACACCTCCACCTCAATCTCCGCCAAGAGCTGAGTCCGCATGTAACGTCGAGTTGGCATTACGTAAGTTACATGAAAAAGACGTGCCCATGTAGGTTCGATTGTGACACTTCCGAGGCGTTGTCCCTCCGGGACATCTGTGAAGGGTACGTGTCCGCTATCGATGCTCGCCGTCGCGACGTCACGGCGTGCTGGTGTGTACCCCACCCCGAGGCGAGTCGCGTGCTGGCGAACCACTCCATGTCTTGATCGTACATGTCATGGTCGTCTGGCCGGGTCTCGGTGACCCTCTCGTCGAGTCGCGCGTCCCATCTGCGAGGCCCATGGTCGCATACGGTCTGCGTGAATCGAGCCCACCGCGGCACCCATCCGGTCATCTGCAATGCAAAAGCGAGTAAGTCGCACACATTAATTTCGCAAAGATGCGGAGTAGTAGGATCGGGGGCAGTACACTGTGGCGCCACGTGCGACAACGTGACGAGGCGGCAAAGGAAAGGATCGAAGCAGGCGAATCGCCGCAAAGACTCGGTCGCGGAGTACTCCTCGACACAAAGGTCAAAGACGAGCACCTTACGGGTGAGCCAAAGGCCTCATCTCGGCGTGCAAAGCACGGAGACCCGTGGGTGCTCGGGCGTGACGTCGTCTGCGGTGTATGGCGTCCCACCGCGTCCTCGTCGTGGAGGCGGTCGAACTCCGAACGAACTCTGATAGGACCTCTCACTGTAGGTGCGCGAACCTCCGCCGCGAGGAAATAAGAAATGGCGAAGGTTATTCAAGCGCGTTAGTGGGGAAAAAGATACGAGGGAGCGTACATCGTCCGGACCAGATGGTGGCCCATGGTGGGCGATCCACCGGCGTCTCCGTAAAGCTCCTCGAGGTACGGTGTCGTGTCAACAACAGCTGCCCAGACGGAGAAGCGCTCCCAAGACCACAACCGGAGGAGTAGGGCGCAACCCGAGATCGTCGCGTCGTGCTCGCCCGAGACGGCGTCGCCTGCAGACCTCAGACGTCGCCGCAAGCACGGCCGAGGCCCACGACCAACGCATCACTGCTTACAAGGGGAGTTAGGCGTGCTCCGTTGAGACGAGATTGAACCGAGTGTGTTACCTCATCCACCGGGGTGTCGGCGATGTCTTTGGCGTGCTCGATCGGTGATTTGTCCACCGTGTTCCGTGGGAGGACGGAACATCACCCAACCGAGCAACAACGGAGGTATGCCTCCAAGTGGCGAGCCACGTCCGCCTCCTCCAAGCGTCTTGGTGGAGAAGGTCGACTGCGGCGTTCGCAACAAACATTATCGGCAACTTGGCGCTTCTATTTTAATTCTCAAAGAAAGAGGTACTCACCGTGGTGAAGCGTACGCCTTCGTCGGTCCGTGGCGCTCGGCCTCCCTAAGAAATTGGTAGAAATTTGCCGGGTGCGCGCACCTCGGCAAAACGCGCGGACAACTCGGCGTGCCACGTGGCGGAGGCGTCGTGCGGCACGGCTGCTGAGCCCGCACAAGGGAGGCCTAAGAGTACGACACGTCTGCGGCGTCGGAGCCATCTCTCCGCGGAAGGTGGAGCGTGTCGCGTCTCGGTCTCCACCGGTCCACGAGTGTGGCGGCGAGGACCGGTCGTACCGAACCACGGCACCTCCTTGCCCTCTAACAGGCGATCACCACTCCACCATCCTACAAAGAGGAAGTAAGCCACCGCCGCAACTTTGCATGTAGTTAGAATTGCATTCACGGTAAGTATGTGTACGTAAAAGAGTGCAAGCGTTCGCGGCTTACCGTGGAACCCGGCGTGGGTCGATCGCGACGCCTCCCGGGCACTCGAGGTCGAAGTGGCCTAGCACTCGGTTCTCCTCTGCGGAGTACCTAGGCCGGTGGGTCGCATCGACGGTCACGTCCGGTAAGCCTCGTGGCAAGGTCGCGCCATCGTGGCTGTTACAAAGCAAATACAACAGTTTATCGGTAATTACATGTGCACACAAAATGAAATGCGAAATAACGAATTGTACCATACTCAACAAACAATACAACGAAGTGTGGAGAGCAAAAAAAAACTCGGATTACAAACATACGAAGACAAAGACATGTTCGACGAGGCACACAACGTCGAGAATTACATTATCCTCGTAGGTACTAAGCGGGACATCGGAGAATAACATGATGCGAACAACAACTTACTAGTACATTGAAAATTACATCGAACATTACAGCGTACATTCTGACTTACGGTCCATTGAATAATACAAGATGAGAACAACATGCAAAGTTACATTATCCGCGGTTGCGGCGCCTCGAACTCGTCCATATCGTTCGAATCGCCTTGTCCTTGACGCCCGACCTTCATCTTCAACATTCGGATGTCCGGTACCCATCGATGGTCGGAGAGGGGCTGTTGTGAGCGATCCATCCACTCGGTACCGTACACCTCATGATGCCACGTGTTGAGAACGCTGCGCTTGTAGTAGTGCGGGAGATGAGCGGACGGCGTGATTGATGCGTCTCGGCGGCTGCGGCAATGACGTGCGAGCACGGCAAGTCAAGCAGCGTGGTTTCGCGAGAGCACTCGCAATCACCGCTCGGGTATGCACGGATGGGAAGTCCTCTCGGTGGGCACCCTGCGACCTCGGTCACCGCGATGCACGTGGTATCTCCGTTCCACGCCACTCTCGGTGTAACCCGATGTGTCTGCGCCTTTCTTGTTTTCTTGGACATGTAGGTAGACACAACGATTGAGTAAGACAATCGATTGTCCGACATACATGCCGCGGAGGTCTTGTATCGCTCAATGAAATATCTCTGTGTCCCTAATAAGACACCCTCAACTATACCCACGATGGAAGGCATCCGGTGCCTTTCATTACCCAGATTGTAAATCTCCGCCCGAGTTCGTTGTCATGATCCCATAACGCGAGCCGCCCTCGTCATGTGGAAGGACCATTTCTCCAAAGGCTCATGTCGTATCCAATCGGTGAAACTCTTTATCTTTGGTACCGGCCTCGCCGAGGTTTGAGAAGTGCATCGGCAGCCGCATAAAGGTGTGGGTCCTCTCCTTGCTCATGGTACACCATCGGGTTCCTTGATGAACTAGCGGTACCTCTGGGATCCATTGATTGCTTCTTCGTTAGTTCGTCCAACGTCTTCCAAAGCGCGTCGAACTTCCTCCGTTGGTTCTGTTTGCACAGGCGCTTGAACATGTTCATAAGCTCCTTATTCCTGAACTGACGGAAAAAATTGGCACCCATGTGCCTCATGCACCACCTGCTCCTCAGATCTGGCCACTTTGCTGCTCCCACGACGGCGGACCCTTGTTGCATATCCACGATCGCCCTTAGCAGCCCTGCATGTCGGTCATGGATGACACAAACATCAGGCCTGTCGAGAACAACTGCCAGCTTCACTCTTTCAAGGAACCAGTACCAGCTCTCCGTGTTTTCCCCCTCCACGAATGCCAACGCAACCGGTAGAACCTGGTTGTTGGCATCCACCGCGATCGCAGTTAGAATCTGGCCCTTGTACTTCCCCGTGAGGAATGTGCCATCCATGCAAAGGACCGGGCGACAGTGCCGGAACGCATTTATGCATGCGCCCAGGGCGAAGAATGCACGCTGCAATACCACTTCGGTGCACGCACCACCGCGCAGGAACTCCGCAAGGTCGATGGATGTACCGGGTTCCTTTGTGCGATTGCCCCGAGCAAGTGGGAATATTCTCGCACGAAGCCTCGTGACGTCCCGAACCGTATTTCGAGTGTCCTTTTTGCTCTCCATGCCTTTGCGTAGCTAATCTTATCTTGAAACCTCTCCTCCACGGTGTGATAATAGATCGAGGTGCGGATGGGGATTGTCCACGATCGACCATAAAACACATTTGCCACCCAAGTGGGCTGACGATTGCGGTGTCCTGCTCGCTTCTTCCAGCTCGCGATTATGCTCCATCACTATGGAGCATTTCGATCGTCCGTCCACTTCCTGGTATGCATGCACCCGCCATGGGCACGAATCAACTCGCACTTCACGTCGTAGTCCTTCTTCTTGGACTTCACAACCTGAATTGCCTTGGAGAGACATTGCCCATGCTTTCACCGCATCCATCACAGCCTCCTTGTCTTTATATCGGCCCCTGCGTCACCTCGTTCTCACGATACTCCCATGCATCAATGTTCCCTTCATTCATTGTTAGGTCTTGAATTGTAATTGGTCCACGCACGAGGATAGGCACCCAGGCGTTGTCCTCCTCGTCGGAGTGCTCACCATCGGGACTTCCTCATCCGCTTACGGTCCTCCTCTTCCATCAAGTCAACAATGTCCTCCACCTCCTCCCCTCGTCGGCCACCCCTCGCGCCTCCACCGCTGTCTCCTCTGCCCCGGTCCCTTCGTCACCGGTCTCGTGCTCCTCGTCTCGGGCTCCTCGCCTTCCTCTTCGCATCCTTCTACATTTGATGTCCTCTCGCGTAATGTCGGCCCGACATCACGAACTTGCGACACCGATGGAGCTACCGGGTAGCACTGCCAACAACATGGCGCCAACCCGCTCTCACAAAAACCAACATAACTCCTCCATGTGGACGTCGAGTTAACAGAATCAACTCTCCGTAAAAGCGGTCTTGCGCTCGGCTCACTCTGCTCGACCAGCATTGCCGAGCAGTCTGGACATCCAAATCAACATCCGAGACATCCACTCCAACAAACCCTGTATGTCCTATCGCTCGATCCATATGCCCTGTCGACTCTTGAAAATGATGATAGATCCACCCATCCGCCCACTTGTGCTATCTCCCCATCTCCATAAAATATTTGGAAATACAATTTCTCGACATGCCGCAACGTCCGACGGAAAAATATTACTCTAAAATACAATCTACAAAGCGTACATTGATCGTACTACAAAATTATTTACATTGCCTAATACATTATTTACGTAATAAAAATAGTAATACACAACCTAATAAATTAAATTTCTAAATATTGCCTAAACTATAATGAACTATATTTCTACATACAAAATACTACATTAAATTTGCATATACGAAATACTACATTAAGTTTCTAAATACTACATACTACATTAAGTAATCTGCTAAATTAAATTTCACGAGAGCTATACAATTCTAAAATTCTAAATACTACATAATCCTAAAATCTCTAAATACTACAACAAAGTCCTAAATATTAAATAATACTTTAATTACGCAACCTATAAAACAATTCCTACAATTATCTTAAAAAATTCTTACAAATAACTATAAAAAAATCAGAAATTTACCTTTTTTCTTTTTCTTCTCTTCTCTCTTTCTTTCTTCCTTTCTTCCTTTCTTTTCTTCTTTCTCTGCCTCGCTCGCTGCCAGCTGCTTTGTGCGCTCAGGCGAAGGGAGGCACGCTTTAAACAAGCCCGTCGCTTCATGGGGCGATCGCCCATGAAGGCGATAGGGGCCAGCGAGCCAGCGCTAACGGCGGGCTTGGAGCGGCAGACGGCGCGGGCCGTCGCCCGTGTATGGGCGTCGCCCCATACACGGGCGACGGAGACATTTTCGTAATTTTTTTTTGGACGCATAGTTTTGAAAAAGAATAAAAATAAATATTAAAGAAAAAACCCGTGCGCCGACGACCCGTCCAGTCAAAAAGCGCCAAAAGCCGCGAACATCGACCAAACAAAGCTCCCTCACGTCGCACCACGCTGTCGCTAGGCACGTAGTCGCGCGCGCGCCCGCCTGGCGATCGACGCGAGCAAACGCGGACGTCGACGCCGGCGGAAGCAGCTTCCTAGCAAGCTATAGCGCGCCATGCAGGGGGACAAGGCGGCGGGTGACCTGTGGGCGAAGGCGGCCGAGCTGGAGCGGCAGTTCGAAGGCTACAAGCGGCGGCTCGCCGAGAGGAGGGCCGCCCCCGTGGCCGATGATCACCCCGGCGTCGACGACGGGAACGTGGACGGGAAGGGGGTGGTGGTGGGGAGGGGGAGGAGGTACGAGGCGTACGTGCGGAGGCGGGACGAGAAGCTGCGCCAGGGCTGGCGCTCGCGCATGGAGCGCAAGGAGGCCGAGATGAAGGCGCTCTGGGCTCGCCTCGACCGCGGTCGCCGCCCAGACGCCGGCGGTGGGCTCACCGCCAGCCCAGCCAGCAGAGAGGTAACCAACGGAATGCGCCTTGCACCATTGCTGCTTGCTGTTGTTTTCACAGTACTCTTCTTTTCTCTTTTGCTAGTGCTGGGAGACAAAAGTTGAAAAAATCCAACTCTCGTGCTTTTGCGCAATCTTTGGGTCAAAAATGTTCGCAGATGCAGCAAGTTTCACATTTTGTTTGTTGTTGATCCATGCGTTCTTGGGTCACTTTTGTACTTTTCCCTGTGATTCGTTAAGAGCAGTTTGGTTGAGCTATCCTACTAGAGCACTCTTTTAGGTGAGAGACGTCGTCACATGTCTAAGAATCCATCGGTTCTCGTTTTTCCTTGCCTTTAATTTAGTTCACCTTGTTTTCGCTGTGTTGATATACGATTAAGCAAAATTACCGTTCTTGTTTTGGCACCGAAAGTTTGGTAGTACAGAAGTTCATTTTGCTGTTCAAGTTAATCCTAGTATCCTACCACCATAATGAGCTCTTTTACGATACACTAAATTCAATTTAGACGGTTCATTCATTTCGATCCAATAGATCATATTAGCTTAGTATTTATTTATATTTCCTCCAGAAGTAAAGTAGTATGAATACTCTAACAAATCAATGGTTAGATCTGATTTCTACTGTATACCATATACTACCAGTATAATCTACTATAAAATTTTCATACGATCGTATGCCTTTTTCAACAGAAGATGTCAGCTCCTTCTGCGTGTGATTGTGTCTGAAAACTGAAAGGTTGCCAGTTTAGTTTCGTGGCAACACCGGCCTGGAAGAAGCCAGGTTTTCTTGTCTAGTTCAGAGTTGAATCATGCATTGCCTGAACCTGAAGTCTCTCACCAAACAGCTGTACTGTTCTAGTGTTGTGTTTCCCCTGCAGATAGTCAAATTGTTTACTCTGTTTAAGCGTTTCGTTTCCTTCTGCGACTGTTTCCTTCTTGGTGCTCCTACCTTCTCCAGAAGAACACTGAGAGGGCTATTGAACTGAGCAAAGTCTACGTATGTTCATGTGTTTGCTATGTGTAACCTGTAAACCAGTACATGTCAGCTCCTATGTCCCAATGATTTTTTTAGACTTATTTCCCAGAGATATTAAGGTGGCTCTACAAACGCCAAATGGAATTATCTTAGGAACTTCGCATTAGTACTCAGTACTAGCCAGAAGAAGCAGTAACATTCACTGATTAGAGTGGTTCCTTTTTCAAACAGCAAAAGAAGCATGTTTCAAAAACAATGGAAAAAATAAAGCTACGCATTTCCAGATGAGCATATACATATTAAGATTACTAACTAGAGCTCCATTAATACATTTCTACAGCAAAAGCCCCTGGACTTTGAGATGAAAACAGTCTCCCCTGTCACGCCAAGATGCACTTCGGCCATGAAGCTCGCACGTCCCAGGAGCAGCATGCCATCGTCAACGGCAGCTGCGGCCAGCCCGAGGATATCCAGCCGGCGAGCGTTGCATCGGGAGCCACCCACCACTCCCCGAAAGGAGAACAGGATGCCACCACCGTCCACTGCTGAAGCGGCGGCGGCCACGACAACGCCGAGGTTGAAGATGCTGTCACGGAGCAGGAGCTCGCTCAAGGACAAGGAGCGCGGCTGCTGCTCCGTCAGGGAGAGCCCGAGGCCGCCGCGCTTGCAGCCTCCGCGTGCCAGCTACGACGGTGCGGGGGATCTGAAAGAGGCGCCGGTTCTTGCGCCGAATGCTGATGTCATTGCCGTGAACCAGAGCTGTTTGGATGAGCAGGTTGTCCTTGCTGAAATCAAGATGGCCGCCGCTGTTGCTTCCGAGCCGTTTCACCTTAGGAGATCAGGCAATGCCGCCGTGCGCACCTCACCGCCATTGGTGATTCCCAGACAGGTCCATGGTTGTACCAGACTAGATAACATTGGATGCAACAACGCTGACATCTCCGAATATTCAGATGTAGAAGAAAAGAATCTCGACATCGATGAAGGCAATGGTGATGATGATGATGAGATTGTACGATCTTCCAATAAGTTTGGCAATGCAGAGATCACCGGCGACTCAGACACCGAGGCGAGCTATGTCTACATCAAGAAGGACGACGAAGAGGAGGCCGTGAATTCTCATCAAGCGTTGGTTGTTGGTTCTCGTTCATATGCTGAACCAAAGCCTGAAGACGAGAAGGAAACTGAAATTTTCGAGGAGACAGTAGCACCATCTGACACGATCGTCAAAGAAAGCCCGGCTATTGATGCAGAAGAAGGGTTCCGGAGAGCTCTGAATCGCTGTACTCAAACGTGCAGTCCTCTTTCTCCCACAGATCAGAGCTTGATGCTTCGGCCACCGATTCTCCGCTCCATAGCCCACCTTCGAGAGGCGTTCTATCCACCGATCGATTGCTGGAAGCAGACGCCGCAAGGCTGAGGAAGAAACGGGAGGAGGACGCAGACGCCGAGAAGAGCATGCTGACGCCGAGCACCCTGAGGAACAGTGTTTCTGTCTCTGTGCAGTCACCGATGGATGCAGTGGCAGGGCTCAAGAGGTTCTTGAACTTTGGCAAGAAGAACAGTAAGGGCGGTGAGGCTGGCGTCGTCGTCGAGCACGCGCCGCCTTCCGCGGCCACCCTGGTTGGTGATGACATTGACGGCGTGTGCGAAGGATGGCTCTCAGGTGATTCCATCAAGCCCAGAATGTGCTCCTCCATTGCTGCTTCAGATGATCTCGACAGCAGTTATGCCATTTCTCGACATGGTAATTCCTCTGGACTTTTTGTAGACACATAAATTGTGCATGTCAGTTTCTTTCCTTTTTGAGAATCTATTGTGCATGCCAGATTGTCAGATGTTGTTTGCGTGAACATCTTTACACAATGACTGAATAATTTGACTCCATCAAATCAGAATAACAAAGTGTTACATTGACTTTCAGAACAGAAAAGACAGATTCAGTATGTCAATAAACATCTTTATCACAACCGCACATAGAACCAGGCTGCCCATAATTATTACCACCTTTTATTATCTTTTGTAATAAGAAGTTAGGAGTTTAGGGGAATGGAGATTATTATGCTCCCATGCGTACATTAACTTCAGTTCCCACTTTCCTGACTATCAACATGTCTATGCTGTGTGCAGTTCGGTCCTTGAAAAGCTTCGTGCCATCGTCTCCTGCAGAATCTGAACTGAAGGAAGCAGTTCTACCTGCAAAATCACCGAGAGGTTCTGCTAAAACGAACTTGACATGCATCTTATGTTAATGACTAGTTGTTTCTTTTTCACAGCCTTACTTACGCTCTCTTGAATTAGTTTTTGCAGTACATCGATCGTTCTTCTCGTTCTCATCATTCAAATCCAGAGGGAACTGATGCCAAACATTGGTGACGAAGTTGCTGTGCATTTTATTTTAGGTTCTTATATTATTTACTCATCTGAATATCTGATGCAACACACGTAGTTTGGATTGTAACATAAGACTTTCCGGTGGATGTGTTGGCGATGTTAATGGATCATCGCGAGGACCTGACCTGACGAGGGATTAGGGAACTCATCCAACTTACATTGATCGATAAATGAATGCATATAAACATGTATAATAATATACCTGTTCTCCTACCATCGCTCGCACTTGCAAACTCCCTTGGGGAAAAAAGGTGTATACCGGCAATCGATCAATTCGCATGCAACTAGTTCCGCAACAGAGGTTCACATGAGATTCCTTTAGGAGATTTTTAAGGTACACCGCTTTTACGTAGACGTCCATTGGCCATAATCTAATGGCTAAAATTTTAAATGGTGACCTATTACCTCCTAGGAGCGGTAATGGGTCATCTTTGACTGTTATATGTGTGATATTATCGTTCAATCAACTTTTAATATCAAAGGAAACAAGGATTTGGAATAAGGAAATTCCATATATGGAAACTAAACATGATATATTGTCTCAAAGGTGCTCTTTTCTTGCTATCAACATGATTGTAAATAGGAACCATTTGGTGGGGCGGTGGAGTTGTGGGTGTATCACCATGACTCAAAATCACGGTGTCTACCTTTATGCACACGAGTGTGCCTCAGGAACTTTATGAGGTTGCGAAATTATTTCAGCCTTTGTTTGCATGTGCTTAGCCTTCGTATTTCTGCTTTTAATTTGCTCAAAGTACAGTTATCCTGCTCATAGTAACTATACAGTTATGCATTTGTGTTTTAAGCATTTCATGTATACTTTAATTTATACCATGCGCCAGTAATCCTAGAATGGAAGTGAGGGAAGTGAAAATAATGACGTGTCAAGATAAAAAAAATGTTGGTAAAATATTTTTAGCTAAAATTGTCTGGACCAACGACCACCCGCGGGAGAGACTGCTACTTGTATTTGTGTTTTATTCACTTGCATACACTTTTTCAACCATACATTACTAATCCTAAAAGTGGGGGTCGATGGAATTGGGAAAAAAAATGTGAGAGAAAACCGTTGATAAATTTTTTTAGGTAGCATAGCCACCCAGGGTAACTATGGTTGATACTGGGCTAAAAAAAAGCTCGAGCCTTACAAGCTAGCTCGGCTCTAGCCGGCTTGGCTCGGGCTCGTGGAGTGCACATCTCGAGCCAAGCCACCTTCCTAGCTCGATTAAATTTCGAGTAGAGCCCGAGCCGGGTTGTGAGTCGCTCACGAGCTCTTTAGGCCTAGTAGGCTAGTAGGCAGCCCACAGCACTACAACAGCCTAGCCCAGAGTATTTAACCCTAAATAAGCGCTTGATGAACACAGTCGCACAGGAAGCGCACATCCTCACAGGGGTGTCGGCGCCGCTATCCCACGCACCTTCCACCATTTGCCGTCCACCTCCGCCACCTGAGCCAGCACCAAGCCACCAGCCCACCACCTAGGCGCCTGAGGATCTGGCAGCGACCACTTGGGAGACGATGTCGCCAAGGCAATCGAGTGCGTGCACAAAGGAGGTGATGAGGACATCAACCCGAAGGATCGACCTTGCCACTACTTCCTCTCCGTGCGCCGTCTTCATTGCCTACACTCGGCCACATGACAACTTCGCGCAAAAGGGCCTTAATCCGAAGCTCGGCCTTTCAAGCCCGACAAAGAACCAGCGCCTCAAGCACACATGCCAAGGACAGCCTACGCGCCAAGGAAGACTTGTATGGATATCCAAGATGCCAAAAAACCTGGTTCGGCCATCCAGCAGCACGCCAACTTCAAATGGGCGTAACTCGGGCTCCCGGACTCCATTTTCGGCGTGTGACCACCTGTTGGAAAGCTTAGGAGATAAACTTTCCAATAATCCAGCCTCACCTTCCAATTCGCTCCAGATAGACAGGAAAACGTAGAACAATATCACGGGCCAAATCTGTCAGGTGCTGCGTCACCGTATTTTTTGGCCCATGGCCTATGTATGGTAAGGGTTGCGTGGTGGCCGACCCTATTTTGGACGCCCCAAGTCTGGTCTCCACCCTATATAATGCCCATGCCGTCATACATTGGGGTTTAGGTTTTGTTGTGTTTTGGTAGACCCCGTGTGCGTACCTCCTCAATCTTGCATGTGTCGACTAGACCACCTGAGTTGAGAAATAGAACCTCACCCTTGTTTCTTTGAGATTATTGGACTGAAATTGCTATCACCTTGTTCTTGCATGTTCTTGGTTGTAGCAGGTACAAGGATCGATCCGGTCCTTGATTCGGTTGATCGCCTCGTATGGTGACGTTGTGATTGTTTGGTTGCTGATCTTGTGGTTATTAGCCAAACCATCTACTCTGTTCTACACCAAATCATCGTATCGTTCTCATCAGAAGATCGGGACAACCTCAGTGCACATCAGGAGGGGAGGTCTCGCATTGCCGTCCGAGGGAGCGGAGTCGGGGCGGTCGAGGATCCGCGGCGCTACCTTGGCAACAATGTCACCGAGATCGTCGAGCACGTGCGCCGAGGAGGAGGTCTGCGCGTCCGTCAGGGTGCGAGCCTAGGGCGCCGAGGATCGTGGCGACTAGTTGAGCTACGATGTTGCCGAGGCCGTCGGCGCATGCGCGGAGGAGGAGGTCTCGCGGCGCAAGCCGGTGCCAAGACCTCCATCTGCGCCATCGCCGTCATCCGGCTCGTGGTGGCGAATACTAATAAAAGGATACCCCAACGGCCCCGGCGGCGAGCGGCGGCCTCAAGCATATCTCGAGCCAACAGGCGCGCCCGCCGCCGCCGACGAATCGCTGCGAGACGCGCAAGACATCCGCTCCCGACCGGCGAGAGGCGAATCCGACAGAGCAGCGCTCGGACCCCTCTTGGCGGGCGGATCTCCGACTCAACCGAACCAAGGCGACGGACGCCGAGTGCGCGTGTTAGGTCCTCATCGACCTACCGCCACGTACCCCGAATGAGGTCAATCGGGCGACTATACAAGGCGGTGGCTCCTTCCCAAGAAGATCGGTATTGCAGAAGACAAAGCTTCGACCCCATCAACGATCCACGTCAAAGACGGCCGACGCCCCTCCCTCGGCGGCACCAACGTCACGCACCTCGGCGTCGGCGTTCGCAAAGGTCACGAGAGGGCAAGCACGCTATTTCCGGGAATACCTAACCTCCACGACCACCGAGGCTACCAACCCGGCATGGGCAAGGCGGGTGGCGACTCAGTCCACGGGGATCGAAGGACGGAGCTCCTAGATAGGTCACCTCGCTCTTCCTCCCAACTCTCGATGTAACCCGCCTTCCTTCAGTATAAAAGGAGGCGGGGCTAAACGATTCAAGGAGAGCGAGCGAGAGAGAGAGGAGATATCGAACACGAGGAGACTAAGTCATTTAGGGGCCTCGTGCTCAGAAAAACATAGTGCAAAAAGCAATACAATCGGCCATCCGAGCCGGAGTAGGGACTTTCGGCCCGAACGGTGCCATCTTGGACTCACGAGTCTAACCATTCGAGTGGAGTGCAGCGCGACCCCTAGACTTACAAATTTACTTGGCGGCTCGGCGCCGGCCGGTTGGCGCGCCAGGTAGGGGCTTAGCGTCTTCATCACCATCTCGGTTCCGTTTATCTCCTGATGGCATCCACCCGCTGCGGCGGCATGGCTGCGCACCGGGAACGGATCCGCTTGGCTCCTCGACTTGCCGTCACCCCGGCAGGAGGGCTCACCTTCGTCCCGCGCCTCGGAGGGCAGCGCCCGGCCCGAGCTTAGGCGTCCTCTCCGGCGACCGCTAAGCTCGGCAGGGGCGCCTGCAGCCCCGGCCGGGCCCGAGAGTGCTCGCCACGGTCGTGAAAACTCCGTAGGCCCGGCGGTGACCATATCACCCCGTAGGCTTCGCGGCCCGGTGGCGATGGTCGGCTACCGCCGGCCTCCATCCACGAGCTTGGAAGACTCTTCGGACGTGACTCCAGCCTCGACCACGGAGTACCACGCCCGCGACGGCACTCTCGCGAGTGCAACATGGCGAACACCGTCGATTTGCCCGTGGCCCTCGCGGTCGGTGGGGCCTCGTCCGGCGCTCTCGGCGCGGGAGGAGTGCCAGTACAGCGTCTTGAGCCTCGGACCCGCGCACCGAGCTCCAACAACAGCGCAAGAGTTGGAGAGCGAAGAAGCTGAGCTCGATCGGCTCGAGGCCAACTGGGCGGGGAGGGCTCGAGGCCCGCATGTGCAGCAGCCTTGCAGCCTTGTGGCGTCGAGCACACCCTCAATGACGGAAGGGTCCGGCGGTCCTCACTTCTTCCCCACGCCCGATCAAAGCGTGGCCGCGGCCGCAATCTTGCCGAGGCCTCCGGGCCGGCCGACCGGAGGCCAAGGCCACCTACCAAAACCTCCGGTGGTGGAGCCTGTGGCCGTCACGGCCACATGCACGCCTCGCTCTATCGCTCGGAGCCACCTCGCCACCGGGCCGTCTGCGTCAGGCGGCCGGATGGGTCCGCCGCGGCGTCGCCTCACGCGAGCCACGCGGGCCTCGCGCGCCCGGTGTGCCAGCGCCTCGGTGATACCCTCGACATTCGCGCTACCCTTGAGGCGCGGAGAAAGATGGCGGAGGCCGCCACTCACGGAGTTCGCGGCGGCGGGCACCGCCACCGCGGCAGAGCCCCGAGCGGTCTGGACGCGGCGTTGCGGGGGGATCCGCGAGCGGACTTCCTGCCCGGTCCGGCGCTACCAACATTACCAAATACAGGGGCCACAAACCCGGTGTCTAGCTCGAATTACCGGCTCGCATGCGGCGGGAGGAGCAACGGATGACCTCTTCATCATCAATACCTTCCCATCTACCTCGCGGACTCGGCGAGCACGGCTCAGTACTGCCGCCAAAACCATCGGGGCTGGACCGACTTGAAGGCCTCTTCGTCGGCAACTTCGAGGCACTTGCGCCACAGAAACTCCTGGACTGAAGGGCGCAAGCAGCGACCGGGAAACCCTCGGGACTACATCCGCGGTTTTCCGCCCGATGCAACGAGCTCCCGACATCTCGGCGCCGATGTCGTGGGAGCATTCATCTGACACCTCTGCAAGGCCTTGGTACACAAACTAGGTTGTCTCAAGCCCGGAACTACCAAGGAGCTCCTCGATGCTCGCCACCAACCACGCCTCCGGTGAGGAGGTCGTGAAAACCATCTTCGAGGAGGAAAGGCCCAGCCGTAACCGGCGTCGCGCCGGGTCCCCTTCGGCCGCTCCGACAAGCGGGCGGCACGGGAAGCAGTCCGCGAGTCCCAAGTGGTCGCCACCATCGGCCAGCCACCTTAGCGGCGGTGCGTGGCCGTCGCTTCGACCGCCGAAAATTGATGGGCGGCCGTGCCCAAACCACGGGTTCTCCATCAAGCACAATGCGGAGGCTGCGAGGTCACGAGCGTTACCTCTCGGCGTCCCGCAGCGCCGGCGTGGCAAGGGAAGAAGCTGCTGCGGCCCGTGGGCGCGAGAAAAAAGCGACGGCGAGTTCCACGAACCCGACGGCTACCTCATGATCTTTGGAGGACCGGACTGCTATGCCGACAAGCGGCTCAAGCTACGCTTATCGCGAGGCCCATACCGTCGCGCCATCGTCCCCAATACCTCCGTTGGTGGAGTTCCGATCACCTTTGATCGGACCGACCACCCGACCACGTTCCACGGTAGAGATACCCCTGGTGGTCAGCCGTCGTGGGGAAGAAGCGCCTTTCAAAGGTGCTCATGGGCGGAGGCGGCGGCCTCAACATCCTCTACGTCGAGGCGGCTCGGCGCTATGGGGATCCGCGCTCAACCCTCCGACCGGCAAAGCGCCCTTCCATGGCGTCATTCTGGCGGCGAGCCCATCCACTCAGGCGGTCGACCTGCGGGTACCTTTGAGGAACAGGGAAACTTCCGCGCGAAACCCTCGCTTTTGGTCGTGGATTTCCCGGTTCTTACCATGCCATCTGGGAAGGCCATGTTACGCCAAGTTCATGGCGGTCCCGGCTTCGCCTACCTCAAGTGAAGATGCGAGGCCGGGGTCATCACCGTGGCATCGTCTTTCGGCTTGCCTACAATCTGCGGCGCAGTGGTTTGTGAGCTTGCCTCGGCGATCATCGCGTCTGCGAGCTCGACAACCTCGGGAGGAAGCCTCCGAATCCGCCCACGAGTCCAGCAAGTCGAGGCGGGATCCTTCAAGTCCGCCCGAGGACGCGAAGAGGTCGCGGTCGATCCACGTGATCCGACCAAGACCGTCGCGGATCGAACCACGCTCCGCCAAATAGAAAGCGCTCATCGACTCCTCCGCACCAACAAAGGCGTCTTCGCATGGAGGTCCTCAGGCATCAGGGAATCCCAAGGGAAGTCGCCAGCACTCCTTGAGCATCAGACCGGGCTCAAAGCCGGTCGCCCAACACTGCGCCCGCCGGACGAGGAGAAGCGAGGATCATAGGGGAGGAGATCGCCAAACTTCTGGCTGCAGGGTTCGTAAAAGAGGTGCGCCACCCCGAGTGGCTAGCCAACCCTGTACTTGTAAAAAAGAAAAATGGGCAATGGAGGATGTGCGTTGACTATACGGGTCTCAACAAAGCATGTCCCAAAGATCCGTTCCCTTTGCCCCGCATCGACCAAGTCATCGACTCCACCGCAGGGTGCGAGTCCCTCTCTTTTCTGGATGCCTACTCGGGCTACCACCAGATTGCGCTAAGGAGTCCGACCGGCTCGCGACTTCTTTCATCACCCCGTTCGGCTCATTACGCTTTCGTTACGATGCCATTCACCCTAAAGAGCGGGCGCTACATACCGGCGATGTATGCAAGCGTGCTTCAATAACGGATCGGCCGTAACGTTGAGGTGTCGTCGGCGATATTGTTGTAAAAACCAAGAAGGCGGCGACCTTGTCCCGACACGGAAGAGACCTTTGCGAACCTTCGACGATTCCGCATAAAGCTCAATCACGAGAAATGCGTTTTGGGGTCCCCAAAGGAAGCTCCTTGGCTTCATTGTCTCGGCGAGGCATCGAGGCCAACGAGAGAAGATATTAGCAATCGCAAGGATGGGCCCAATCAAGCCCCCCAAGGGGTCGGTGACCGGATGCCTAGCGGCTTTGAGCCGTTCGTGTCTCGCCTCGGCGGCGCGGAATCCACTCTCTGAGCTACTCAAGAGATCAGGCCGCTTTAGTTGGACCCGAAGCTCGGAGGCCCTCACCCGCTGAAGGCCTTCTGTCCTCGTCTCGATCTGATCGCCCGGCACCGGGGAGCAGCTGTTCCTCGTCGCCGCCGCTACCTAAGTCGTCGTAGCGGCCCTCGTGGTGGAAGCGGCGGAAGAAGGCGCGAACTTAAGGTACAACGGCGGTTTACTTCATTAGCGAGGTCCTTTAAGTCTAAGACTCGATACCGCGAGTGCGAAGCTACTCTACGCGGTGCTCATTGCGAAGAAAGCTCGTCCACTACTTGATCGGCACAACATTACCGTGGTGACCACGTCCCGTTAGGCGAGATCGTCCGCAGCCGCGACGCCTCGGGAAGGATAGCCAAGTGGGCACTCGAGCTCGGCCCACGACATCACATCGTCCCTCGGACGGCGATCAAGTCGCGAGCCTAAGCGACCGCCGGCCGAGTGGACCCGAAACCCGGGCACCACCGGTGATCGAAGACCCCGTCTTGGACAATGTACTTGATGGGTCTTACAACATGAATGGCGCGCGCTGGAGTTATCATCATCTCCCCAGGGAACAAGCTCGATCGCCATCGGTTTGCTTTTGCGCCACCAACAGCGTTGCCGTGTCGAGCCCTCGTCAGCGGTCTCGGATCGCCGACCTCGGTGCTCGCCGACTCGTCCACGGGGACTCCAAGCTTGTCGTCGACCAAGTCATGAAGGCGCGGTGCCGAGACGCCCGTATGGCAGCGTCTTGTCGAGAAGTCGCGGGCTCGAAGTCTTGATTCAAGGGCTTGAGCTTCACCATAGCTACAAGCGCTACAATAGCGGGCCGTGACTACAGCTAATCGGCCTCCGGTGGAGGGTCCCGCCCGGAATCTTCGTGCTGCGACCTCCTGCGGCCTTCCATCGGTGGGCCGGTGGCGAGCGGTCCCAGACCTACCTAACCGCGATCGCCCGGCCGCTCTTGCGATCGAGCGTAGACTTGGCGGGCGAGCCACGCGCTGCTACCCAAGTCCGAGTGGAGAAAGCCATTCATAGATAGTTTGACGGACGGTCGCTTCCTCCCGAGGCCGGGCGAGGCCCCGCGCCTCGCCCGAAGCGAGCAAAGTCTTTCGTCTGGTCGGTCGGACCTTTACAAAAGGAGCCCCTCGGGGTCCTCCAAAAGTGCGTTCGGCGACCAAGGAAAACAACTCTTGGACAACATACAATGAATTTGCGGTCACCACGCTGCGCCCGATCTCAGGTGGGAAAGGCCTTTCGGCAAGGTTTCTATTGCCGACCGCCGTGTCAACGCCTTGAGCACATCTTGCGCACTGCGAAGGATGCCAATTCTTTGCTGGCGAACACATCTGCCCGGCTCGGGCCTTGCAGACAATCCCCGTGGCCTTTTGCGGTTTGGGGCTCGATCAGTCGGGCCTTTCAAGAAAGCGCCGGGCTTTACCCATTTGCTCGTCGCGGTGGACAAGTTCACCAAGTGGATAGAGGCCAAGCGATTAGAAGCGTCACGCGTCGGCACAAGCGGCCATCTTCTTCGCGACATAGTCTTTCGATTCGGAGTCCCAAACTCCATCATCACCGACAACGAACGCAGTTCACGGGAAGGAATTCCTCGAGTTCTGCGATGACTTCAACATCCGCGTCGATTGGGCGCGTGGCCCATCCGCGGACCAACGGCCATGTCGGTAGCGCCAAGCGGCATGATCCTTCAAGGGCTCAAGCGCGGATCTTGATCGACTCAAGCGCCGCGGCGCTGGGCGAGAGCTACCCTCGGCCCTCAGGAGTCTACGGACCACGCCGACCGGCGACCGAGTTCACCGTTCTTTATGGTATACGGTCTTTGGCCGTCTTCTTAACAGCACACAGAGTATGGCGCCCCAAGGCCGCAAGCCGAGGAGGCTCGGGGCTCGCCGCCACAACAAGACTCCGTCGACCCGGATCGGCGAGGCGCGTGGCGTGGCCGATCTGCGATCGGCGGATATCAACAAGCTGCTGCGACGTTACCACGGCCGCCAGTCAGGGCGGTCTTTGATCTTTGGCGACACGGTCTGCGTCGGGTCGGACCGGCAGGATAAGCACAAGCTGTCGCCCCACAGGAAGGCCCTTCACCGTCGTGCGGATCCTCGGCTCGCACCTTTCGGCTCAAGGACACGACGGCGCATCCTTCCAAATGCATGGAATATAGAAAAGTTAAGGCGATTCTATCCCTAAACTCTTTTCCTCTTCCTAGCATGCTCTTTACTCTTCCTTAGAGCACACGGTCGCCATGCGGCGACTCGGTCGCCTTCGGCGCCCAGTTCGGCTACTCGGTCGGCTAGCTGCGGGTTGATGACAGCAGACCACAAGGTCCTTCGGCGGTAACCCTTTGACCCAAGTGCTCGACCTCGCCCCGGCTATGGTTGCTAACACTTCGCGGAAGAAGGAAGTACCAGTGGAGTGACCTTTAGGTCGGCGAGAACCTCCTCCCCGCACGAACTTCGGCTATCCGCGCTTATGAGGGTGCGTGACCCGACCGGTCATGAGTCCATCCGGCGGTAACCCTCTCAACCCAAGTGTTACGCCCTACGCCCGGTAGCTATGGTTGCTAAGTAGCGCCGCGGAAGAAGGAAGTGCCCAGTGGAAAGATCCTGGCCGGTCTAGAACACTCCTATCCCTCACAAGTCGCCTAACATTTGCATAGCCAAGTCTCCAATCCACCTCGCTCCTCCCAAAGCGACCCAGGCCTCGCATAAGTGACCCTGCGGTCCTTAAGGCTATAATTGACCAAGCCTTTCATCTAAATCGAAAAGGGCGAGGGCGATTAAGGGCTTGATAAAATCAAGATTGTTTAAATAGCGGCCTTTACAATCTAAGAAGGTTAAAGCTAACTTTTTCTATTCTTCTTGGCGGGCGACCGGTGGCGAGGCGGAGAGTTGGCTGCCTCTGGCTTCCTGGAGGGCGGCCTGCGGCGGGATGCGGCTGGCGATCTCCCGGGCGTGCGGCTCGACCAGGAGCTCGAACCGGTCGATCTCCTCGTCGATCCGGTTCCGCCTACGCGCTCCCCACCACCGCGAGGTCGATCTTGTCGTAGTGCGAGATGGTGTTGACGGTAGCGATGAAGCTCCAAGCCTGCGTCGGTGACCACCGCCTCTTCTCTGATCCGGCTTTCCGGGCCAGCCAAGGGAGCAAGGGGCACTCGGGCTGCCCGGCTCCAGAGATGCGATCGCGAACCTCGACCGGCCTTGCGGAGGGCCTCCAGTTCGGCGCTCATCTCGGCCCGACCGTCCTCCGCAACCTTCAACGCCGCCCGGGCCTCGTCCCGACCACGATCGCCACGTCCACGGGCATCGAAGCCGTTCTCTGCTTCCTCCAGCGGCGCCGATTCTTCCGCGCTGCGGTGCGGAGATTTTGGATAAGTTCGCCGCATGGTCGCACCCCAAACTTAATTGAAGAATTGAGACACTTACCGAAGCGCGAGTTGGTCGAGTTGCGGCTTCCGACTTGGCGCCTCGTGTGAAGTCTTCGGCTCGGCCGGCTCATACGGCGATCGCGCTCGGGCGAACTTCGGGCGGCGTCCCGAGCCTTGTTTCGCTCGGTCGCGGGCGTGTTACTGCGTCTGCGCGATCCTCCAGCGGCAGCGGCGGCATCCTTGGCCTCGGTGACCTCCGTCGAAGGACTCGATTCGCCACTTCGCCCTCAAGGCCTCGGCTCCTGGCGCTCATCATGAAGGGCCTTTGTGGCCTCTTCAAATCCTTGGCGGATCACCACGCCTCCGACCGCCTAATGCCCGGGCCTCTGGGCTAGGCGCACTCAAGCGCAACCGATTGCACTCCTCCGCCGCGGTAGCCGATCGTTGTCGGGCTGCTGCGAGAGCTCAACTGACGCCTTGCAGGCGAGCCCGCAAGTCTTTGCAAAAATGGACACTCCGTTAGTCGCGCGGAAGAACCATAAAAATGTGCAGCGAATCGAACTTTTGGTGACCTACAGGCGTTGGTGGACTCCCAGACCATCATATCCAGCGCCACGGTGGAAGACTTGAGCAAGGGCGGACCTTCGCGGATTCGCCTATCTCGGCTCCGGCGTCGGTAGCGCCTTGCAGAAGAGCGACCCACTCGCTCTCCTCCGCCGACCCATGATGCGACCCGAATTACACCGTGGCATGGCCTTTCGCTCGTTGGGCGGGGCGTCGCCTCGTCAAAGCACCATGGGCAAGGTGGCGAGGTCAACCTTGAGGAAACCCCTCGGCGACTGCGCTGAGGAGCATCGGTCGGCACCTCCCCGGGACGGGTCGGGCACCTCCGTCGCCCGCTCCGCCACGGTAGCGCGATCACCGGCGGCGCCATTGTCTCATCCTCGGCGACGATCCGTCGTCGTCGGTGGGAATCCCAGCGGGGCGCGGAAGTTCTTCTTGACGGCGACCTCGGGTGGGGCCTCGTCCTCTCGGCGACCGCGCCCTCGGATGCCGACGCGCGACCTTCACCGACCCAACCGGGTCACCGAAATCACCGGCGCAGATTACTTGCGGGCCGTTGTATACCCCACAGTCCCCAATATAGGTGCCGCGTTGCAAAGATTCAAGTCGCTCGGGCGCTTTGCCAAAAAAAAATGCTCCATAAAAGAATACACTTATAAGGCGGCGGTGCGTGGCGCGCGCCCTCTTTGCCGCCCCGCCAAAGATCAAGTCGGCCGTCGCTTCCTGAAGCCACCTCGGTAGAACGCGTGACGACCGCCTTAGCGCAAGATCACCTCCGCTGAGGATCCGTGGCCACGGGGCCCGTGATGCCGCCCTCGGCCGGAGTCCGCCTCGGGCGCCCCGATCGGCAGTCGGGAAAAACCCACCATAGGGGTGGCCGAGGCACTCCACTTGCCCATTGTCGATGGTGGTTGTCCCCACGGCGGTGGTCTCCGGCACATCCTCGCCGGTAGCCTTGCCGCGTAGCGTTCCTACTTTTCTTCCTCCTCCTTTCCTCCTTCCGCTTCTTGGGAGAGTCGACCTCACCGTCCTCGCCCGGCGACCGCGCTCCTTATCCCAGGGAGGCGGCGCACAGGAAGACATCTCCATGAGCCCCGAGAGGATGCAGGGGAATGTCGGTCAAGTGCTAAGGACAAAGAAAAGAGAAGCGAGAAAGGAATTTCACCGGCTTACGGTTTGGCGGAAAAGCGCGAGAATGGCTCGGGTGGCCATCCACGGCCACCGTGGCGCTTCCGCGCCGTAGCGGCCGCCACGGGCCTCCACCTCGAGCGCGCCGGCTCGGGTTACCGCCATCCTCGCCCGATCGGACGGCCCATATCACCGGAGCAGTGCGGCACGTGCACAAGTGGTTGCGCGCATCCTATAAAGCGCGCACAACCCGTCCCGGTGAGCCCGCCTCGCTTTGAGCCCCTGATGCTCCGCGATCGGGGCGCAGCGTTCTTCTCCCTCTTTTGGCGCCCAGTTCCACCGCTCCTCCACCATGAGGCTTCGCCCGGTGAAGCGAGGCGCGTCGCGATGTTTGAGCGTAGAGCCATTGGGCCTTTGCCCTTGTTGGGCCGAGGCTTACCTCCAGGTACTCCGTGCTCCGGCGGGCGGCTGGAGGCGAGAGCCACCAGCGCGCCGCGGCTCAAGCGGCTTTGTCCTTCGAGCCTTGCACGGAAGAAGTGCCTCCTAGCGCCCGGTCTGTTTCGATCCCCAAGAAGGCCGCAGGCGTGATGAAGATGGCGATGTGGAGGACCCCATTGGGGTTGAGATGGTGCACCTCCACCTTGTAATGAAACAGCAGCCCGGACGAGCAGGTGCGGCGGCAGCCAAAGCCTACCAAGGAACGGCGGGCACCACGATCTGTCGCCCAGCGGTGCGGGTGGCGGCCCGGTCGGCACCCTCCGGCGGAAAGGTCTGCGGCATGAGAAGCCCTTCTTCACCAAGCCGGAGTGCACGTCTGTCTTGCACGGGCACTCCGTACGACATCTTCACAGAGGCGATGGAAGGTGAGAAAGAAAGGTGGGGTTTTCTTTCCTTAGCTCTCAGTGCTTTTCTTGTTTGAGCGAGAGACAGAGAAGCAAGAAAGCGTGACCACTCAAGCACCCAGGCGTATTTATAAAGGGCGAGCGAGCGCGGCCAGCGGCGCGCCACGTCAAGCGAAGCGTCGCGACCCCTCGCTGTCGCGCCGGCTGGTAACTCGGTTTCAATACCACTCGCTTTTAATCCTGTCTTGTCGGTGACAAGGGCCATAAAGACGCCGCCCCGAACAACGTGTCAGTAACCTCGGTCTCGCCTTTAGGCGGAGCAGTTGCTCTGAGGCGCGCGAAGAATGGGCGGCTGCGGCCCAAGCGGCAAAAGCTTTGTGGCTTACGCCGAGGCCCAGAGTGTGGGTTGAAAAGGCCTACCCACGGATGGGTATAAGGCCGCCCAGCCAAAACAGAGCAAGGCGCGGTATGAGGGTGAGCCACGGTGGGCCCTTGGTTAGGTCGGTGGCGGCCTAATCACCTCTACTCGCGTCAGAGACCATACTTCACACTCTCCGGGAGCTCATCAATGAGCGACGGCCGGTGTGCTCTGGGTGGCGGGACGACCTAGAGTCCATCTGGGATTGAGTAGAAAGGTTTTTATGGGTCGCCCCAGCGGGGGCCGGACACCCTACTCTGGGACCGTCAGCTCGGAAGGGTCCCCAGCCAGGCGAGACCTCCCGGGACCCACTCGGACTACCGCTATTAGCTCCATGAGCACGGCGTTCAAACCAGCGCGAGTGCGCGGCGCCGCTCATCCCTCGGGTCCCTTGCGGATGGGGTATACATGTGGGATAGGCGGCGGCCATTCCTCTCGCGGCTACCCTCGCGCGACGAGGACTCGAGAAGGATGCCCCGTCCGGCTACGACGGTAGCGAGCACTCACGTCCGGCTACGGCGGTAGCGAGCACTCACGTCCGGCTACGACGGTGGCGAGCACTCACGTCCGGCTCACGACGGTGGCGAGCACTCACGTCCAGCTCGACGGTAAATGAGCACTCACGTCCGGCTACGGCGATAAGCGAGCACTCGGACACCGAACCTCACGGAGGCATCCGGTCGTCACTGCGACCAAGGCGATCGGACACTAGAACCTCACGCGAGGCATCGGTCGTCCTGCCGGCCAAGGCACTCGGACACCCGAACCTCGCAGAGGCATCCGGTCGTCCTGCCGACCAAGGCCTTTGTCTAGCTACGACGTTAAGCGAGCACTTTCGGACACCCGAACCTCTCGAGGCATCGGACGTCCTGCCCCGACCAGCGATCGGACACCGAACCTCTCGAGGCATCCGGTCGTCCTGCCAGGCCAAGGCACTATCTAGCTACGACGTTAAGCGAGCACTCGGACACCCGAACCTCACAGAGGCATCCGGTCGTCCTGCCGACCAAGGCACTCGGACACGAACCTCTCGAGAGGCATCCGGACGTCCTGCCGAGCCAAAGCGATCGGACACCGAACCTCTCAGAGGCATCGGTCGTCCTGCCGACCAAGGCCTTTGTCTAGCTCTGACGTTAAGCGAGCACTTTCGGACACGAACCTCACGAGAGGCATCCGGTCGTCTGCCCGGCCAAAGCGATCGGACACCGAACCTCTCGAAGGCATCGGTCGTCTGCCGACCAAGCGGTCGGACACGAACCTCTCGAGGCATCCGGTGCGTCCACTGCCGAGGCCAAGGCAGCATCTAGCTCACGGCGTTAAGCGAGCACTCGGACACGAACCTCACGGAGGCATCCGGTCGTCCTGCCGGCCAAAGCGATCGGACACTAGAACCTCACGAGGCATCGGTCGTCCTGCCGACCAAGGCGATCGGACACTAGAACCTCGCGAGGCATCCGTTCGTTACGCGACCAGGCGATCGGACACTAGAACCTCGCAGAGGCATCCGGTCGTCCTGCCGACCAAGGCCTTTATCTGGCTACGACGATAAGCGAGCACTCGGACACCCGAACCTCTCGAGGCATCCGGTCGTCCTGCCCGACCAAGGCACTTCGGACACCCGAACCTCACGAGGCATCCGGTGATCCTGCCGACCAAGGCACTCGGACACGAGAACCTCACGCGAGGCATCGGTCGTCCTGCCGACCAAGGCACTTTCGGACACGAGAACCTCACGCAGAGGCATCCGGTCGTCTGCCGACCAAGGCACTCGGACACCGAACCTCGCGGAGGCATCGGTGCGTCCTGCCGCCCAGGCACCGTCTGTCGCTTCTGACGTTAAGCGAGCACTCGGACACCCGAACCTCACGAGGCATCGGTCGCCTGCAGGCCAAGCGCCGTCCACAGCGATTAAATTAAAGCAAACTCATCGCAAAGACATTTTCATAAAGAAAAGAAAATTTCATTATAGGCCATGAGGCTCAAACTTTGCGACTTTACACGATGCGACGGATACAAGAGTGGCCACGCCGCACCGGCGGGACTCTACCCACGCCTAGAACCTATCAAACATCCGTGCGGCATCGGTGGCACCGACGGCATCTTGGTAGGCCTTGCACTGGTCGGCCGGGGACAGCCGCCGCGACGCGCAGTAACACGCCGGTGCCTCACGTGCCGTTCAGCGACATCGGCGTAGCCACGCCAGCTACGGTCGGCGCCCTTAGCGCCATCGCCTCGAAGGCCCCCTTACCACCTCGAGCCTCGGGCGGCCTCGGCGTAGCGTCAACGAGCGGCGTCCGCGAGCGCGACTTCTTCCTCCTAAGCTCGGCCATCGCTGGTCGAACTTCACCAAAGCTCGGCGGAGGATCTTCTTCTTCCGCCAGACGCCATCGCGAAGCTAAAGACTAGAGGGTGTCTCGAAGCCATTTGAAAGAACAAAAGAAAAGCTCTCATCCCCTTCAAGCAAGCTACAACGCACATATATATATATCCGGACGAAGGAGGCTAAGCGTCTCGAGTAAATGCGGGTCTTAGAAAGCGAAGCATCCTTCACGAGAACCAGGCGATCAAGAAGGCGGCGGCGCGGCGCGCTAAACTATACTCGGCATGCGCAGCGAGGCGAGTAAAACCCCGGCGGTTCAAATGCCCCGGCCAAACTCCGGGACAGCCGTCGGATCCAGCGAAGCACACGGCGGAAATCGCTTAGCCGATCGGTGGGACCGACCTACGGGCCGGCCACCACTTTCGTCAAGTTCAACCCCCAGCGAATGCAGCGAAATCGCTCGAGGAGTTGGGGGCTCTTGACGAATACTAATAAAGGATACCCCAACAGCGGCGGCGAGCGGCGGCCTCAAGCATATCTCGACTCAGCGAGGCGCGCCCGACCGCGCCAACGAATCGCTGCGAGACCCGCGCAAGACATCCGCTCCCGGCCGGCGGGAGGCGATCCGACCAGACAGCGCTCGACCCCCTCTTGGCGGGCGGGATCTCCGACTCCAACGAACCAAGGCGACGGACGCCGAGTGCAGCGTGTCGAGTCCTCATCGACCTACCGCCACGTACCCCGAATGAGAGTCAATCGGGCGACTATACAAGGGCGGTGGCTCCTTCCCAAGAAGATCACGGTGACTGCGAAGACAAAGCTTCGGCCCATCAACGATCCGCGTCTGGCTGGCGCCGCGCTCCTCCCGGCGGCACCAGCGTCCACGCACCTCGGCGTCGGCGTCGCAAAGGTCACGAGAGGGCAAATGCGCTATTTCTGGGAATACCTAACCTCCACGACCACCGAGGCTACCAACCCGGCATGGGCAAGGCGGGTGGCGACCGATCCACGGGACGAAGGACCGGAGCTCCTAGCATAGGTCACCTCGCTCTTCCTCCCAACTCTCGATGTAACTTTGCCTTCCTACGTATAAAGGAGGCGGGGCTAAGCGATTCAAGGAGGCGAGCGAGAGGAGAGGAGATATCGAACACGAGGAGACTAAGTCATTTAGGGGCCTCGTCAGCAAAAACATAGTGCAAAAAGCAATACAATACGACCATCTGAGTGGGTAGGGACTTTCGGCCCGAACCGTTATACATCTTGGACTCACGAGTCTAACCATTCGAGGAGTGGAGCGCGACCCCTAGACTTACAAATTTACTTGCTCGCTCAGCGCCGACATGAGCCTCACATCGGCTCGAGCACGAAAACAAGCGGTAGGCATTACTTCGGCTCATTCCCAAAGCGAGACAAAGGTAGGCGGCTTTTGAAGCGAGCTTTTGCTAGCATGGCTTGAGCCATCTCGGCTCGGCTCGTTTTCACCTAGCTCATACACTTTTTCCACCATTTATATCACTAATCGAGAAGGTCTACGAGCACATGCGAGTTTGCAACTTTTTAGAAGATAGCCTTTTTATAATAATCAATAAGTGGTTACATGGGTTTCTAAGTTCAAATCTTTCTCTTGGGTTAATCTTTTTATAGTCTTTGGTTAAGATGGTGTTTTGGTCAAGAAGATTGTCCAATAGGTATGGAGAGATCAAAATAGGAGTAGCTCAATTTGGTAGGCGGGATGGTAATTCTTCCTGTTTGGCTAGCTAGTTTCCAAAGTTGTATTGAGTACTTGGTACTTGGCCGATCTTGTAGGGCATGTACAATGTTATAGGCGGTAGATGTACGTAATATATCTTTATATCACCTATAAACAAAGACTAAAAATAACTCAGACAATAGATCGTCTATATAGTTGTCTATAATGATCTCTCATCAATTAACAATTTGTCTATATAATGGTACACAAAATGAAAAGCTGTCTATAAGACCGTCACATTAAATAGTAGACATCAATTTTCTCTCTCCTTCACATCACCTAAAATCCTCGTAGCATAGTCTTACAGACGGTGACATGTATCATTATATATGCCCACCCATGTTTAATAGATGAAATCTCTCTTCCATTGCCAAAAAAGAGAAAAAAGATTGGCCTATAAGTGACATGCGAGTGGGTTGACGACCTGTATGTAGGCTATCAAGAAATTGTTGTAGTGGGGTTCACTTAGGGGTGGGTAATTTTAAATCAAACCAAAAGCAGTGGCCTGAATCAAACGAATTAACAAAAAAATCGGTTTTTAGGTTTGGTTTTATTTTGATACTATTTGGTTTTGTTTTTCGTTTGGTTTTGTAATATGAGACAGAAAAACCGATCACCTCCGTCAAAATTCCCCATCCGGCTAGCATAGTGGCACTCCTCCTCGGCTCCTCCTCCCTTCCTTGCCCTCTCCGTCAAAATTCCCCATCCGGCTGGCACTCCTCTCTCCGCGCGTGGCTCGGGCTCCCTCCTCGCACACTGCCCGGCCGCCCGTCTCCCTCCTCTCTCCGCTTTGCGGCCGTCGCGCCCCTCAGTCTCCTCGCCCAGTGCCTCCTCGCCTCCCGCCTCCTACCACCCCCTCGCCTTTCGGCTAGTCAGCTGCCTCCTCTCTCCGCGCACGGCTGGCCGACTGCCTCCTCTCCATGTGCGGCTCGGGCTCCCTCCCTCGCACCTGCCGACCGTCGCCTCCCTCCCTCGCCCCCGCGCGGCTCCCTCCCTCGCCACCCTCCGCTGCCCCCCACCTCCTCCTTCCCCTCCGTACTGCGACGATGTGTGCGGCGATGGCGAGCACTAGCGAAGTTGTTTGCACCAAAATTCGGCAAGATAATTAAAATCGGGCAAATAGAATTAAAGATATGGAAGCTAACGGATGTTTGGAAAGAATCAAAAGCGTTTGGTGAATGTGAGATTTTAAAGGAAACAACCTCTCGAGATAAGGCGATACGGATCACGGATCTTAAAGCGTGTTGGAGTAGGACACGATCGGTAGAAGGGTATAAAAGAAGAGCGAAGCAAGGCTGCGGGGGACACATACAAACAACCACTTTACTTTTCATCTATTTTTACGTCGACTAGGGTAGCTTGTGTAATTTAGCCTTTGTAATCGATTTGATCAATAAAGTTGCGCATCGCCGATTGTTGATCTTCGTCAATTACACCCGAGTTCGATTTGTTACGATTTTGTTGCGCATCGCCTTCTTGAATTGATCGCCTTTATCATCGATTAGCCTTAATCGGCTAATCGGACTTATCTGATTACTTTGATCTTGATCGGCTTCAAGTGATTGAGTTTAAGCGATTGATCTTGACGATCGGCAAAGTAAATTTTATTGTTTTTACCTTATCGATTCGAGTCAAATCGGTAGCGCGCTCTGAACAGGTGTTAAATCACGTGTCTTCTTTGTCGAAACCTGCATCAAGTTTTGGCGCCAACACACTTTTACGCCGGTGGGGCGTAATGTCTTCATCGAAGTCGATTCCGCCATCGGATCTCAACTCGAAGCTATAATCGTCCCAACAATGGGCGATTTGTCCATAATTTCGCCAAGAAATTGAAGCTCGGAAAGCTGCTCTTGAAGAGATGATGCTAAGTTGCTATCGAGAAAACAAGGCGTGGCGTTACTCAAAAATCCGCCCTACAAGCGGTCAGCATACAGGTGATGCGGGCATAACGAACAAGTAAGCCGATATCTACTGCTCAAGCGAATTATCGGCTATGATTAATCAATCATACACCGCCTTGATAAACCAATCGCCGGCTCTAGTAACAACCCTTAAGCGATGATAGTGAATAGCGTCAAAACTATAGCTCGGGAGTTGGCCTCGTCAAAAGTACGCTAGACCCATTGGAAGTTACGCCAAATTATCCGATTTTTACGTATCGCGAGAACACGCAAAAACACGATGGCGATCCTAAACCGCCGGCTATGACCTCACCTCCTACAATGATGCCCACACAACCCGGGTCATATTGCCTAGGATCCCGGTCAAGTGGGGTGAGCCATTATCACGCTTATCTGCGCGCAAAGTTGGATTCATCCATCAACCTTCCACCGTCGGCTCCGTTTCGCTTTTCCCCAATCGACTTCACGGTAGGTTAACTCGAGAGACATCCCCAGAACCTATCACCTTAGAAACCCGGGGCCACGGGGTAGTAACATACTCGAGCCGTTTATCCGGTGCGGAACCTCAAATTAGGCATAATCGGCACGATCAATATAATCGGATCTGGCGGCGCGGCATAATTGGCAACGAGCTTGCACTCGGGGCGGGATCTGATTATGACGGACATTATCAAGGGCACGCCATACGGTGGCGATAATGCTAATTGGGCGATCAAATCTCTGCTGTTTTGAGGATCAATTGGCATACAACCAAAGGAAAGTTATCGGCTATAAGCCGTACCCGATTACATAGATCGCATGCCTTACCCTCATAATTTGAGTCCGGATTTTGCCAAATTCTGCGGGGATGATTCGATTACCACCTTAGAACATGTTGGGCGTTTTATCGCGCAATGCGGTGAAGCGACCAGATCGACGGTTTGAAAATTAGATTGTTTCCGTTATCTTTATCTGGGCAGCATTTACTTGGTTTACTGTTTGCCTCGAATTCGGTCCATCGTGGAGCGATTTGGAAAGCCGATTCCATGAATATTTCTTTTGGGCGATCTGGAGCTTAGAATTTGGATCTGAGTTGATGCGTCAAAAATTTGGGAATCGGTGACGGAATACATCAAGAGGTTTAGAGAATTAGGAATCGGTGTTTGGTGTTACATTACGACAATCAACTCGCCGATTTAGCGTTTCAAGGTTTGATTCCCCTCTTAGGGAGAAATTTGGAGGACAAGAATTCACCGACCTTAGCCATTTGTTGCATCGTGTATCGGCTCAAGAAAGTCGATTCTTGATAACAAAGTATTTAAAGACAGATTTAAAACGATAATAGCAATAATAAAGAAGGATAAGGCCAAGGTTAATATGGTTGAGTATTGTCCTAGTGATTAAATCGGAAGATGAGAGCGAAAATAAACATAGCGAATGGATAAAGGGGCTAAAATCCTTAGTACATTCTTGGTTGAAGCCGACTAGGAATAAGTCGGAGGTCAAATACTCTTTTGATGTTTCCAAGTGCGATCGCATGTTTGATTTATACAAGAAAAAATATCGATTGCGGAGGACATGTAATACCATCGGCCAAGCGAGATCAAAAAGCGCGAGTATTGCAAGTGGCATCATTCTTATTCACATAACACTAATGGCGCAATATCTTAGTCAACAGATCGATCGCCATTGAAGATGGTCGGTTGAAGTTTGCGATGAGCCGACCATGCGGTGGGCGTTGACCCATTTCCTATTAATATGGTACAATGCTCGGTTAAAGGAAAGAGCCGATGCAAGATGAAGCGAAGAAGGATCGACAAGTCGATATGCAATCAAGCTCGGCGGCGGACATTGAAGATTACCATCGGCTCCTTACAAATAGAAGCCGATCGAGAAGGAAAAATTCAAGGACCATTAAACCTAAGGGAATCCCGGATAGGCAAATGGTACAAGCGAAAAAGGTTCCATTAAAGCGACCCGGTGAAAAAGCGGGTCCAACGTTCTCACAATTAATGGAAATACGAGAGGATGAATAGCCGACCATGGTACCACACCCGGGTCGGATAATTTGTATCGTCTGAGAGCGTGGAGAGGCCCATAGGAGGTGTCCTTTTGGCAATTTCTTTGGGAAAGGAGAGTAGCGTTGCCATCACGTATAAGCGCCGATGGAACATTATCCTCGAGGCGATTGGCGATCGATCGGCTAGAGATAGACTATTCGGGCGATCGAGAGAACAAGACCGAAGTCACGAAGGCGGTCCGTGAGAGATTATCTCAGCGGATCAAGAACAAAGCCAAGCCAAGGCGCACAAGACTAGTTCTAATCAAGAAGACTTGGTGGTAAAATCTGAAACCGGTGGAACCTAAACCGGTGGTGCCCATCGGGCCTAAGCAAATCCAGCGACGGCGGCGGAGGTTAAGGACACAAGAAATTCGTGAAGCCGATCTTTGAGAAAGAGAGAGATGAGGTATTTAATGAGCCGTCCAATCAAATCGTCAAGAGAGAATGGAGAAGAAAAGAGCAGTCGAAGAAGATTTGAATCGGTGATGACACAGATTCTCCATGATTAGGGACGATACACCTCCATGGACATCAACATGGTGTTCACCTTGCCGGTGAGTTCAAAGTCGAGAAGAGAATCGGCCAATGAGGCCGTTGCTCGATTATGCTCAAAGTCTGAGCGCCATCTTTGAAAACCAAAGGCGATCATCGGCATCGAAACCATTGTACCTAAAAGGGTATATAAATGGCAAGCGATATCAAGAATCTTTGGTAGATGGGCGCCACGATGAATCTAATGCCTTACGACATGTAAAAAGCTGGGTAAGTCGATGAAGACTTAATTAAAACTAACATGGTTACGAATGACTTCACGGGCGACCCTCGAAGCAAAAGGTGTCATAGTCACGAGCTAGCGCCGGTAGTAAGACTTTGCCGGCGGCGTTCTTTGTAATTGGCGCCAAGGAAACTACGATGTCTTTGCTCGGTCGAGATTGGATTCATGCAAATTCTTTGTATCCCATCGACCATGCACCAACACTAGTTCAATGGAGCGGAGAAGAAGTTGAAATCGTCACAGTAGATACATCGGCACACATCGCCATGGCTAGCTCCGATGCAAATTGGCAACACGAAGAAATTGGTGCATATCGGGCAAGGCCTTTGGGCGATTGCGACTTCATATCGTGAGCAAATACGGACTAATGCCGATCGATGTCAAGCACGGCACTTTTGATCGGCAAATGAAATATTGCGCGATGGGGACAAGAAAAGCATTGAGGTGCTACAAGACAAAATGCAAAGCTATCGGCAAACAACGGATAGCTACGAAGTCATAGAAGACTATGAAGAAATCGAAAAGTTAGGTCAAGGATTCCGTCCACCGACTTGCTTGAAGAAGTCGATATAGGTGAGGTGATAGAAAAGACCAACTTTTGTCGGTGCAAATTTAGATGTAAAGTACAAGGAAAAATTAATAAAAATACTTAGGAATTATAAAGATTGTTTAGCTTGGGAGTATCACGAGATGCAGGATTAAGCCGTCAATTTGGTGGAACATCGGCTACCTATTAAATCGGACTATCGACCGTTCAAACGATATCGAGCGTTTTAATCGACCTTGTACCAAGTCATAAAAGAAGAGATAGAACGATTATTGGAAGCAAAGTTTATCGGGCCTTGCCGATCTGTTGAATGGGTTTCCAACATCGTTCGATAATGAAAAAAATGGAAAACTTGGTATGTGTCGATTTTAGAGATCTGAACAAGCGGCGCCAAAGGCGAATACCCTATGCCAATAGCGATATGCTTATCGATCTTGCATCGAAATAAGATCATAAGCTTTTTGGGCGGTAATCGGGTATAATCGGATACTCATGGCGAAGCCGATATACCCAAAACGACCTTGGATGTCCGGTGCAATAGGTTTATTCGAGTGGTATAATGACTTTCGGCGAAAAGCGGCGGTGCAACATATCGTGGGCAATGAATCTTATCTTCCACGATTTAATCGGCCACCTTTGTTGAGATTTATATAGATGATGTAGTGGTAAAATCGCAAAAATCTCAACATCGGCGATTTGGAGAGGTGTTCAAAAACATAAGGCGCATGGTTTGAAGATGAATCCTTACAAGTGTGCGTTAGCGTGTCGGCGGGGCAGTTTTGGGCTTTATGGTACATGAAAGAGGAATCGAAGTCGGTAAACAAGGGTCAAAGCCATAGCCAATACCAAACCGCCAACATGTAAAGCGAATTACAAAAGTTGATCGGCAAAATTAACTATCTTCGTCGGTTCATCTCGAACCTCTCTGGTAGGATTCGTGCTTTTACTCCGTTCTTGAAGTTAAAGACAATGAAGAATTTATATGGGGAGCCGATCGTGAAAAGCATTTGTGAAGTAAAAGGTATTTATCAACCCTCCATCTGTTGCACCTCAAAAGGTGTTCCTTTCAGTTGTATGTCTCGGTGAAGAAGATACTATTGGAGCTGTTTTGGCACAAAGTACATGGTAAAGAGAGGTTATCTTTTATTTAAGCCGACGGTTGCTAGATCTGAAGTCAGTACCCTTTCATTGAAAAATTATGTTTATCATTGTACTTCTCATGCACAAAGCTAAGGCACTACATACTAGCATCGACTTGTAAAGTCATCTGTAAAACCGATGTTATAAAGTATATATTATCGGCTCAATTTTGCGAGTCGACTTGGCAAATGGGCTTACGCCTTGGTCGAGTTCGACTTATCATATGAATCGGCCAGCGGTTAAGGGACAAGTCTAGCGATTTTATAACGAGGACATGACACGGCAAACTTGGTCTTGATCGCACCATGGCAATTGTTCTTTGATGGATCGATATGCGAGGAAGGGTATGGTATCGGTGTTGTACTCATATCACCTAGAGGACATTGCTTTGAGTTCGCATTCGGCTAAATAGCGATGTTCAAACAATCGGGCGAGTCTGAAGCATTACTCAAAGGCTTACGGTTGTTGGAAAATATCGGAGTGAGTCTTTGTTGAAGCATCGGTGATTCACTATTAGTGATACGACAAATAAAGGAGAATACCAATGTCGAGATGAAATGCTATCAAAGTATTTAGAGCAATGCTTGAAATCATCGGCTCTTTTACATCATTTTCTATCGGTCATGTTCCTCGAGAATTGAGCGATAGAGCTAATGCTTTGGCCCAGCAAGCATCGGGATATAAAGATGTTGGCGAAGTCGAAAGCGAACTAGTAGATAAAGCAATAATGTGCACGGATATTCTTGATTGGAGGACACAAATAAGAGACTATCTAGTCGATCCATCTAAGGTGACGGAGCGAAGGATCGGCAACAAGCATTGAAATGCGTTATCATGGGCGATATCTTGTATTATCGAACTCTAGAAGGCTTGTTGCTAAGATGTCTTGAAATGAAGAAGCCCGAGTGGCGATGGGTGAAGTGCATGAAGGAATTTGTGGTTCTCATCAATCGGCACATAAAATGAAATGGATGCTTAGGCGGACGAGTTACTTTTGGCCAGCGATGCTAGAGGATTGCTTCAAATATTACAAAGGATGTCGGACATGTCAAAAGTTTGGCAGCGTACAACTAGCACCGACATCGACTTTGCATCCAATTATCAAACCTTGGCCATTCGGAGGTTGGGAATAGATATAATCGGCCAAATTTTCCAACCGAGTAAAGGCCATAAATTTATTTTAGCGCAACGATTATTTTTCAAAGTGGGTTGAAGCTATACGCTTAAGAAGGTGACTAGCGTTGAGGCGATTAGTTTTGTGAATGAACATATCGTCCATCGATTTGGAATACATAAACAATCACGACCGATCAAGATGCGGTATTCATGTCTAACGAGTTTCAAGGTTATGCAGCGAGTTTAGGGATCAAATTGTTAAACTCTTCGCGTATTACGCTCGGGCTAATGGTCAAGCGAGTCGTCTAATAAAAGCGCTTATTAAATTGATCAAAGAAAGATTGATGAAAAGCGAGGAATTGGCACTCAACACTATCGGAGTCATTGTGGGCCTATCGGCTATCTTATCACGAGCGGCGAAGCTTTCACCTTACCGGTTGGTATATGGACAAGAAGCGTTCTACAGTGGAGATCAATATTGAGTCGTCTGAGTAGCGATCAAAATGGTTTGTCGGCTCAAGATTATAATGATTTAATGATAGACAACTTGGATGAACTAGCGAGTTACGTTTGTTTACACTCGATCGACTTAAGAAGAACAAGGTTAGAGTAGCAAAGGCGTACAATAAAAGGTTATGCCTAAATCTTTCGATCAGTGACTTAGTATGGAAAACTATACTACTGTTGGTTCTAAGGATAACCGATTTGGAAAATGGTAGCCTCGTGGGAAGGGCCATACAAGATTAATCGGTTAGTCGGTGGGAACTTCGTACTTCTGGAAACACTTGAAGGGCATGTTTTGCCTAAAGCCATTAATGGGAAATATCTAAAGAAATATTATCCTAAGCGTTTGGATCGGAGCCTAGCGACTAAAATCGCGTTGAGGCCAAGATTAACACGATCTTTGTTAATGGTGAAAGGATTATAGACTAGAGATATAAGCAAGATAAAATCGGTTAAGCACCGATTATAAACATAACAAGTTAGGTGCAAAACATTGAACAAGCATTAGGACACGTTTTCAAGATAAGCGACAAAGTTTTACATCCCGAACACAGGAGTCGTGCTCCTAAAGCCGACAGTGCTCCAGCCGCTTTGGCAATTGTTTCTTGCACCTCATCCAGGATCCTGTCATCCTCTGCTGCATTGCATGGGATGGGTACAAGTTTAGCCGATTGCTCCTTGAAGGCTGCCACATCTGTTGCTATCTCTTTCTTCTGCTCCTTGGCAGCCGACGATGTTTTTTCGAAGGAATCTTGGCCTTGATGAGCTTCGTCGTCTTCAACAATTCTTCTTCAAGGAATTTCTTAGTGGTTTCTAGCTTTTGAAGAGAGTTTTGTTAGCCTTGAGACTCCATGATCACATCAAATTTTTCTTTTTGCTTTTGTCTCTATGATCATTTTGTCAAGGATCCTCTGAGTGGCTTCTTGAGGTTGCTCTCCTTTTCTTCCTTTCTTGGTTGCCTCCACGAGTCTTTTCTCGTCAAATGGCAAACCTCAGCGGTCGACCATAGTCATTTGGTGGAAGATCGGCCTCAGCTAGCGACATAGCGTCCCTAATCGGTTGATTATTGTTCAAAATCTCGATTGGGGCCTTGAGACTAAATCAAATAGTTTGTTGAGGCGTTCTTGCATGCGAGGGCGATGAAGCTGCGGCCGATGCACCTTTTGAAACAGCAATTATATTTTGAATTGCGAAATATAATCATCGGTTGCAAAGATCTGGATCATCAAATCGGATAGATTGAAGCCAAGGGCGTTGGATAGATGCGAAGTCTCGGAGGCGGCGATCGTTAGTCTTGGCATCGGTGAGCAATGGCTCTTTGGCGATATATCGACAAACTTGCGGGATATACGCCACTTGTCTTGATCTGTGGGTGGAAAAAGAATGTAATAAGAACCAATGATCGAATCAAGACCGATGGACTAAATTAAGATTTGTGTTATAGATACGAGCGATGGCGATTCGTGAGGTGAACTCTCGCCACTTTGTTCTTGTGGTTTAGAGTATTTCTTCTTGGCGGGGACCTTGGTGGACTTTGGCTTCCTCTTTTCTACATATTCATCGGTGAAAGTCGGTTGTGAAGCGATGAAAGAATCAAGGTAGATTGAGTATAACTTCTTTGGGTTGTTGTTGCTTTTCCAAGTCGGACAATGATGGGCTTTGAATACCCAAGGAGCGGAGGTGTAACGATCGAGGCGATTGCCTTATGTGGTCGTTTTCCCTTGCTTCTGCTTGGAACTTGATCGGCTTTTGCCCTCGATTTAGTACGCAAAGAAAACAATATGAAGCCGATTAGACAAGTTCGAAACTATTTAACGAAAAGTTAAAGTCGACTAAATACCTCGCTAGCAATATTTACAAGACTCGTATTATCGTATCACGGAGCTCGATTCGTCACTTGAATTGTTATCAGAAGTTAGCATCGGCTCGGGAACATCAGGGAAGAGGCATCAATGATAGCCGATGGAGATGCGGTCAAGGAGAAGTGCATCGACAATTGAAGACCACCATGAGGTGAATCGGCTAGATCGACGATTGTTCGAGAACAAAGTGTGGCAAAGATTTGATCGTAAATCATCGGCTATCTCCAAAACCATGTTTCTTTGCGACTAAGGATCGCACTCTAGTCCTAAGTGAACCAAGTCAAGAAGTGGAAGGTGGGAATCACTTGGCGAAACCCAATTATCGGCAAAAATGGAAGGATGGTAAAATTCATAAGAAGAATTTGAAAATCGATTCCTTGTGTTGAAGCCGACATGAAAGATCTTGGGGAGATGAAAATTTTGATGAAATCCAAAGTCGATTCGGGCATTTGAATTTGTCGAGTCAAGTGAAGAAATGATGGCCATTCAAAATCATTTGCACTAGTATAAGCGAAAAAATCTTGTTGATTGAAATCATTACTATCCAAATTCAAGAAGAAAGATAAGTATTTTTCGAATAGCTGGAGAAATCTTCTTCTTGCGAACACATGATGAATCTCTCGCCATAGGATCGGTGGCTCACAGATTACAGTCTTTGCATTTTACGGTGTGTCCTCGCGAGGAATCTTTGAATCTTGAGAGAGATCTAGTCTGAAAGATCGGCTAAATAAGCGATCTGACCAAATTTGAATAAACGAGAGAGGACCACCTACATTGCCGAAGCCGAGAATTTGGCAAACCAGTAAAAGCCGACTCCTAATTACATGCATCATTTGGCAAAGCTGCTCCAGAAACATCTTTCCCAATGCTAGCCGACGGCCCTCTACCAATCGCTCTGCCACTAGTGATACACTTGTGTTGGTCCCAAAGAAGCACCACAGAACAAGAATCGGTCTAACCATAGATTGAGCGGCGTGTTCTTAAATGCGATACCGCCCGTTCACTTTGTTATTGTTATTAATGTACTTACGCCAACCTTCTCCTTTAGATTGAATAAGCTTATATTTGGTTTTCCACTAAAGCGATATTTGTTCACCATCGGCCTCAAGCAACACAATTGGGCTATGTCCATAAGTCGGGCGATGGGACGATCTGAAACAAGAAAGCATTGAAGGTCTCAGGCCGAAATAACGGTAGTGGCCACTAAGGGCTCATTGGCTTGGATCGGCTAAAGAGAGAATACACTCAGCTATACCCATTTTTCCCATTCCTCTCTTTTTGAGTGCCACACGGATATACCAAGATCTCCATCCCTTAAGCGGCGTCGGCCATGCTCTGAAGCTCTTATCGACTCTCTATATTGAATGCGATGGCCGATAAAGGAAGGCAGGGAATATCTTGGCTAATTCTTTGTCTTGGCGTCTAGGTTTCCTATCGGACCAAGAAAATCTTGATCTTTCTTGTTAGGGATCGGAATGAGTACGACTCACGTCCATTTCGGCCGATCTTAGCAAGCCGATTGAAGAAGATGTATGCAAGGTGGTGATGGAAACCGAACAATGGATGAACAAAAGCGATTGTTTGGATTGAGAGAGCTTGTCTTGCGTGAAAATGACCGCGGTGGGGCGCATTTTATATACAGTGAAAACTTGAAGAGCGGAGGTGAATTTCAAAAGCGTGGGCGGTTAAAGCGCACTAAGCGCATGTCGAGAAATACGGTAGCGAATAAGCGGCGATTAATGAGTGAAGATTAAGCGTTAGCCGATTGAACAAGCGATAATTGTGATTTTTGACGGATGACAAGTCATCTCTCAAAAATGGGGGCATATGTTTGCACAAAATTGGCAAGATAATTAAAATCGGTGCAAATAGAATTAAAGATATGGAAGCTAACGGATGTTTGGAAAGAATCAAAGCGTTTGGTGGTGTGAGATTTTAAAGAAACAACCTCTCGAGATAAGGCCGTCGGATCACGGATCTTAAAGCGTGTTGGAGTAGGACACGATCGGTAGAAGGTATAAAAGAAAAGCGAAGCAAGGCTGCGGGGGACACATACAAACAACCGACTTTACTTTTCATCTATTTTTACATCGACTAGGGTAGCTTGTGTAATTTAGCCTTTGTAATCGATTTGATCAATAAAGTTCGCGCATCGCGATTGTTGATCTTCGTCAATTACACCCAAGTTCGATTTGTTACGATTTTGTTGCGCATCGCCTTCTTGAAATTGATCGCCTTTATCATCGATTAGCCTTAATCGGCTAATCGGACTTATCTGAATTACTTTGATCTTGATCGGCTTCAAGGTGATTGAGTTTAAGCGATTGATCTTGACGATCGGCTTGAAGTAAATTTTATTGTTTTTACCTTATCGATTCGAGTCAAATCGGTAGCGCTCTGAACAGGTGTTAGATCACGTGTCTTCTTTGTCGAAAACCTGCATCAAGTTTTGGCGTAACACTAGCATAGTTTGTGTTATGCTCTCGGTTTATTGCGATGCCTAATTGAGCTTCGTCCGGTTCACATCATGCCTCTACTTACACCACACTATTGACCGCCATCGTGTTTGCATCGCACCTCTGCTGCACACAGTGAGAGAGGAAGTGAGCTTGTTGGGATAAATATTATATTTTTAGTACTTAAATTTTTCTGTTACATGACTTTTTTTTGTTAGAGATTTTTGAGAAGCGGAAGAGTGATTTGAGGATAGATGAGCAGAGAAGGTGAAGAACTTAATATTCATCACCTCTAGTTTTTTTCGAAGGAGTAAAGATTTATAAAGATTGTCACGTGTATAATTTTCCGCAGGCTAGTCTTGGTGCAGTCGTGCCTACGGATGGCTAAACGGGTGGAAAGAACCAAGAGTTCACTATCAGCAGCAAAGGGCGGCAAGTTGTGCCACGTCGGCAAAAAAGGCCCTCGCATCTCATCCTGATATCCCTAACTACCAACCAGAACCAACCATCATTTCTCCAGAGAAGAGAGGAAGGAGAAGGAGCTCCACGGAGAGCAGCAGCCATGGCATTCGCAGCGGCCTCCACGGCCTGCAAGCCTTCTCCACTGCCGACTCCTCGGGCGTCGTCGCGCATTTCGTCTCCTCCTCGCGCGCAGGCGCTCCTCTGCAGGCCCTCCACCTCGACGAGGCCCGCGTCCCACGGCCTCAGGGCGCCGGCACTCGCCGTGCCGGCACCGCGCCGCCGCGCGTCGTCCACGGGCATCGTCTGCGGGAAGGTACCTGGCTATACAGTCCCGCCGAAGCGGCTCGTAAATTCGTGGTGATTGATTGGGTTCCCGGCCGCTTGTAGGTGACCAAGGGCAGCGTGCCGCCGGACTTCACTCTGAAAGACCAGGACGGCAAGGCCGTATCGCTCTCAAGTTCAAGGGCAAGCCGGTCGTCGTCTACTTCTACCCGCAGACGAGACGCCCGGCTGCACCAAGCAGGTCAAACTTATTTTCGTTGAGTTTTACGCACCAATCACTTCTTGCTAACACTAGATTAGTTTGATTCGTCGCAGTTAGTACCGTATACTTCTTCTGTTTCTGAATATATATATATATATATATATATATATATATATATATATAAGAGGTGTTTCCATACTTCTCTTTTTTACGGTTACATAAATATTAAAACATGAATAAAAGGGTAGATGGTGATTCTTACTTCACTTTGCTTTTAAGATTTGTGCGATTTGTATTAGGAGGGAAAGCATTATATATATATATATATATATATATATATATATATATATATATATGCTATTATAGCTTTCAAACTTTATTTTTAAACATGTGATATTCTATAATTTCGAGGTGACTTTTTACCTTTTCTTTCTTGTATATCGCTCCTTTTTAGTTATTTCTAATGCTATTTACTACTATGGAATAGAGTAAGACACATCATCTAAAAATAATAATAAGTGATCTAATAAAGAGGATAATCGATCTTTTATATATGTAACTTGGTGAAAATGTAATATCCTAAAATAACATTTATTTATGAACTAAGGGAGTAGTATAATAGGGTAATAGCCCAACTGAAATGTCAAGAGATTCACGTTGAGCCATTGTTACAGGAATCTCTTCGCTGCATCCTTCAAAATCATCTGTGTTACTCCTGAGTAACGAGTAGTGGTTAGAGCTGTCTAAGTATTGATGACTTGCGACGACTCGTCCATCAGAAGTATGGACAGTCTCCAAACTCAATACGGGTTGTGGTTGTGCATGCAGGCGTGTGCATTCAGGGATTCCTACGAGAAGTTCAAGAAGGCCGGAGCGGAGGTGATCGGCATCAGTGGCGACGACGCCGCCTCCCACAGGTACAGAACTAACTATGATCTGATTCCGATGAGCTGAACCAAAAAACCAGCCGCGAATGATCGAACTGCCGCATGCTCCTGCCGATGCGATGCGGCTGCAGGCGTTCGCGAAGAAGTACAGGCTGCCGTTCACGCTGCTGAGCGACGAGGGAACAGGGTGCGCAAGGACTGGAGCGTGCCGTCGGACCTGTTCGGGACGCTGCCGGGGCGGCAGACGTACGTGCTGGACAAGAAGGGCGTGGTGCAGTACATCTACAACAACCAGTTCCAGCCCGAGAAGCACATCGGCGAGACGCTCAAGATCCTGCAGAACATATGAAGATGCAACTGCAGCGTGCAGCCAGTTCTTTTCCCTCCCACTCTGTGATCCTTGTAATCTTTACTGAAGATATATCTGAAGCATTTGCTTGCCGTCCTAGTCTTGATCCGTTTCCGTTTTCTTGGTGCTTTACTCTAGTCTCAGATGTGTAGTCCAGTGAATCAAATATGAAATATCAAGTGTGTCCCAGCATATATAGGATAAGCTATCTCATAGTTGGTAAATTGTTCAGTTCGCCAATGTGCACCTTATCTGGGATATATGCAACTGCATCGCTCTGATCCTAATCCTGAATTCCTCATCTCTCGATGAACAACACCGAGGCTTTGACTACACAAAACTGGCGGCTCCCGGATTCGTGACGTACACGTTAATCATGCAACAGAGAAACATATATACGTGCATAGGACACCTGTAAAAATTACGTACTGGAACTGCCGCTGTTTCCTCCAGACCTCTCAGGTCAATTGGCCGGATAAATACAAGGTTGCATCATCAGGCGTGGAGTTGGGTATAGAGGTGGGCGATGGGTAGGTCGGCATAATTATCGTCTTTGTGTTTGAACCGTGCGGGCGTGGCGATCTATCGTGCCCATTGCTGTACCATGCTTATTTGCGCTCCGTCTTTGTGCGGGTCGGTCGGCCCATTTGCACTATTGCGGCGAGAGGAAAGAGTCGGAGACATACGGAGTTGAGGCAATCTGCATGGACATAAATGTTGGGGAAAAAGAAGTAAATTTTATTTATTTGTGAGCAGTCTGAGTTAATGCCTTGTTAAAATCTTACACACGGTGTGGAGTAACCACGATAAGGAAAAGAGTATAGTAACTACGTGCGTATGCATAGACTACTCGGCCGAGATAGTCAAAGTCGGCTATAAGCGCTCGTGATCTCGGATCCTCGTGCGATGTTGTGTCCAATCATCGCATGCTTCGATCTTTGAGGCATGTAATAGCCTCAACCATCTCAGTGCGAGGCGACCTCCTCTGCTCAAGTATCCTCCACACCAAGCGAAAATAGCTTTCAACAAGGCGGTGGGCCTTGGAACCATAAGTCGTCCGTGCAAAATATGATATACAGAGGTAAATACATTGGCGAATCTTCCATCACAACATCAAGCTAAGTCGATTGTTCTCGTCTATATCAAGCTTGGTCTCCACGAAGGCGTGTCGAGGTAGTGGTTGATCTCTACCCATGATTACATTGCGACACCTTTCGGCCGGAAGAGCGAACTAGATGCCTTACCTTTTAGCTTCTTTCATATATTTAAAGCGGTCGAGCGCCTCGTGCTTGTTGCGTTATTGAGGTAGATCTTCTTGTTTCACTTCTACTACCAAACTTTTCGTAATATTTATCGAAAACTCTAAAAAACTCGTTATAAACATGAGTACAGGCCTCGGAAGAATCAAGATCGAATACTTCACCTATTCCTCGAATCATACAGTAAATCGGATAATTTTCTTTGAGGATCCAGAATAGTAGCAAAACAGTAGAGATGTGAAATAGCTTGAAAATATTTTAAAAAATTTCTCCATTGATTCTATAATAGGTTGTAAAATATAATTAACTCTGTTTTCTTTGAAACTGCTAGCAATAGTCCAAAGCCACTTGATGGCTAAGCAAAAGTTAGGTAGTACACACGGATAACATGTTGGTTACATTGTAAAAATTTCTAAAATTGACAAAATGACGGGCAACTTTCCAATCCATCATGAACCAACGACATACCATTATTACAATTGGCCATGCCGGTGATAATGTGCTCGTAGTCCTTGCACCGCTCGGCATAGTATCGTAGAGTTCCATCGAACCTTCATATCAAGGTTAAATCTTCTTGGTGGCTTATTGTGTTGGAATTATTTAGGCTATACCCATTAATTCACAAATAATTCTTGAAAAATCCCAGAGGCCCATTAGGTGGAAGAGGGTGAAAATGTAATAGTCCCACGTTGCTAGTGGATGAAGATCACCTTATAAGGGAGTAGTATGAAAAGAAGAAGAGAACAGCGCGCGCGCTATCGCCTAAATCACGCCCGGGCCGGTGGCGGTTTTTCTGGCGATGGGACTAAGTAGTCAACACGGTTACGTTAACGTGGTATTAACTGTACGAACGAATCCATAACTGACTCGAATCGTGGAACGGATTTTTCGCGGTATCCGTAACCAACTCGTATCACGCTCCATGATTCTCTCTACATATATATCACGCGAGCAGATCGGATATCTCGAACCTTTTGCCTTCCCTCGATCTTGCGTTGCTTTCGTCTTCCCGTCCCTTCACCGGCGTGCACCGGTATTGGGAAGAAGCGGTATCAAAACGTCGTTCTTGAGATCCTACATCGGAGAGGATGATTCACGTTTTTGGAAGCGTCTTCACCACGACGCTCTTGTTTTTCTTCACCGACGATCGGCTTTCGTCTACATTGCCTCTTGATCTTCATCGATATCCTACGGTTCGGCCATGTTTTCACGTCATTTCGATGCGCTTTACGAACCGCATCTATATTCTATTTATCTAATAATATGTATGGGATAGACAATGCAATTGCTATATTGTTCTATCTTCAATTATTGTCATAGCTTACTTTGGAATAAATTTAGCATTAATATGCCTAATTATCCAACATATTGTTGGCCCTCTGATTACTTAGAAGCTGGCGAACTTGTAATAAAATTGATAGCATTGCGTATGTGGTTCAAACTAGGTTTTATTATATCCAAACCTGCACACTGCTGAGATTAATGATGTGGCATACGTATCTTTGGTGGAGTCTGAAACCTCTAACATAAGTCTCTGAGTGCGATGAAAGATGCTCTATGACAGTCGTGTTAGGCGATGCATTGTCAAGAGTGATGGAAATAATTCTATTTTCTATTTTAAAGCCGATGATAACCTCAAGTACACAGTTAACGATAGCCTCTCCACGTGTGCCTCATCGATTGGCCTAAACCCTATGACCCATTTGTTTAGGGCGTAGTAGTCATCTAAGTAATGTGCAAAAACACTCGGATAGATTGCTCTTTGGTGGGAGAAAGTCCATAATCTGGTGCCAAGGTAAAGGAATAACTAACTTTCGTGAAGGCCTATTTCAACATTGATATTTTATTTATGTACATTGTGTATATGTCACGTGTAGTTGTTCTCCTATTAACGTATTTGTATTGTAGGCAAAAACCACGTTGCATCATCCTTTCAAAACTAGAGCTCTCACCCATTCCAAGTGAAAGATCTTCCGTAACTATGTAACATGCAATTTTGCCTCTAGCTACATCATCATTGTATACCTATGTACTTACCGAACCATAGGTTTTGAGGTTGAGTTGTATCTGGATGCCCTCGTCCGGCCTCCATCAGTCCGATATCTTCTTTAAACATGTCTCCACGTGTCGCTTGAGATGACGTGTTCCTCCACGTACTGCGTCGCGAGATAATTTAACTTAGCGGTATTTAAAAATAGTATATACTACCTCATGCCCATCCATAATTTTGACGGTTCTATCCATATGTTGTCAGCATCATGCTCATCAACTACCGGGTATGGATGCTCATCCTGGATGCACCGATGTAACGACATGAAGCTCGGGCCGGAATCTGGCGTCCGTCCGAATGCGGATGTAGCGCCATCATAGTTTGGTGCGGATACGATGCCGCCCTCGGGAATGTAAGAGGCATCCTTGATGTCGTCGCGTCTTGTCCAAATAACGATCATCCATGATATAGTATCCCATCTTTGAGGAGAGTTGGCGCGGATCAATCTCTTGATCGACGAGGGGACTTGGAGAACGAGGCGTGCTCTCTTGCTCTTGCTATTGCTAAACATTTTATTTCGTAGCGGAAGAGCAAAAGAGAGCAAACAAAGAAAACAAACTCGGGAGAGAAGATTGAGAGAGAAGCAAAAGCGGCTGAGAGCAAATATTGAAATTGGGTCTTGAGAAATGAAAACTCGAGGGGATTTTATAGCGAGCAAACTCATCGGTAGAATGTTAGAATTAGGCACAGGATGGAATCGGTGAATGTTAAAATCATCTTTATTTCATTCACGCGTCCTGCAGATGTCGAGTCTCTGAAAGCATCTAGGCACCCATATTGTTTTGATTTTGATAATTAATGACAACTTTGGTCAACGGACTAATATTTTCCTTGAGAATATTAAAAGTAGGTCAATCTCGGGATTGATGACCATGGAAATACCAAGGAAGGCACAAAGGAAGATCAATATGTCAAGATCGTGAAAAGGTATAATTATAAGGATCTTTTCCTAGTCTTTTGTCGATCTTGGAGTCTGAAGAAAAGATCGGTTTGGTAGAATTAGGGCATTACTATAAAGAGGATTTTGGCGCTTATCTTGATGTCACTTAGGGTTTAAAGGCTCAAATTACATATTCAAAAGGATGCTTGATGATGTATATTTTCCAAAATATAAAATCTTTTTAAACATATCAAGTCTCTAGAAATCCGGTGCTACCGCCCATGGCGACCATGGTGCTCTTTGTGTGTGTAGCACCGGCCCGATGAAGCGGTGTGAAAATTCGGACAAAGTCTTTTTGGGCGTTACGATAGCCCGGTGCTCACAGTGCTTGCGGTAGCACCCAGTGATAGGCGGTGTGAAAATTACAGAGGGGTGTGTTGCTGGCATCTTTGTAGCCCGGTGCTACCACCCATGGTATTCCAGTGCTCCGGGCCAGCGGTAGCACCGGTCCTCAGCCCGATGCTTAAATTCCAGAGAGATCATTTTTAGAAGGAAAATGAAAAAGGGTGGTGCTACTAGGCCCTAGTTGGGCGGTAGCACCGGACCACATGTAACAGTCTCTGCAAGTGCATTAAATGCACTATTCTAGCCGTTGAAATGGGCAGGTGCTCTGGGTCCTACATAATGGTAACATGAAAAAGCAGACTTTTGCCCATTTTGAGCTCCAACGGCTAGAAAGTTTGGTGGAGGCTATAAATACCTCTCCACCGCATTCTAGAGCCTCTCTTGGTCCTCATTGATGATATTTGAGCTCTAGCAAGTGTTCTCCACTCTTTTGTGCATTCAATTTACATTTGTGAGTGTAAGAAGCAAGATTGAGTATTGCATTTAGTGTTTGAGCCTTTAGACACGGTATTTGACCTCAAACAAGCGTCAAGGTTTATTACTCTTGGATGTTGCCGCTTCCTAGGCGGCTTGGTGGCGATCGTGCGGTGAGCTTCTCAGCGGAGATTGTGAGAAGCCCGGCAAGTTGTGAAGGTCGGAGTTCGCCTACCCGGGCGGGAAGAACTACCTTAGTGATCGAGGAATACTCGGCGAGTGGAGCCGGCTTGAAGTGATTCAAGTCACCTCAGCGTGGAGTAGGGAGGCCGGCAAGTCTCAGAGACCACGAGTTAAATTTCTTGTCTCCTATTTATTTGTGATTGGTATTCTTCGTTGTTGAGAATCTATTTCATTGATAGCATATTCTTGGTAGTCTTTGTGCTCACTAGTGTATTTGCTACACTTAATTTGACATAATATCTCAAGTGATTGCTAGAAATTTAGTGTGAATTTGCAATTTGTATCTCTATATCTTGGTGTCATTCGTAATTTCTACATAGTGTCGAAAAATTTCGAAACATCCTATTCACTCCCCTCTAGTCGGTTATCCTTGATCCTACAAGTGGTATCAGAGCTTGGACTCTCGTTTGGGGCTTTACGCCTAGAGAGTAAGGATGGCTAGCGATGGGGTGTCAATAGGCAAGACGCCATTTTCGATGGTACAAATTATGCTTATTGGAACATTCGCATGACCATTTATCTTAAGGCCATGAGCCCAAGTATATGGAGAATTATAGTTGAAGGTTTCTCTCAGGGGTCAATCCCACACTCTATGAGATCAAGAGGAAGCGAAACACTCATCTTAATGCTCAAGCTATGAATGCTCTTTTGGCGCTTTGAGCGGATGAGTTCAATCAGTGAGCAATCTTGAAACCGCTCATGAGATTTGGACAACCCTCTCGGAAATTCATGAGGAACATCCTCGGTCAAAGAAGCCAAATTGCATATGCTTGAATCAAATATGAGAGTTTTATTATGTTGCCTCATGAAAACATCAATGAGATGTATTCATGGTTGAACAACATAGTAAATGAGCTTAAGGGCCTTGGAGCATCACTAACCGATTTTGATATTGTTAGTGAGATGCTTAGGGCTCTTCTAGAAAAATATGAGACCATGGTGACATTGTTTCTCAACTCACGAGTTGCCAAGAATGACACTGCAGGACTCCTTGGAAATCTCATAACCAATGAGCTTTACAAGAAGGACAAGGAAGAGCTTTTGGAGCAAAGCTCTTCGAAGAGGAAGAACATCGCCTTCAAAGCAAAGGCGGAATCAAGCGACGAGATGCTCAATGACTCCGATGATGATGAAGACACTGAGGAGGAAATGGCCTTCCTTGTAAGAAGAATGGGAAAATTCATGAAGAGGCGCTCAAGCACAAGTGGTCCTCAAAAATTCAAGAAAGGACAATACTCTAGCACCAATCGATATGCAAATATCCGGTGCTATGAGCGTGATGAGAAGGGACATATTGCCTCAAAATGTCAAAAGAAAAGGGCGACAAAAACAAGTCCCCTCGAAGAAGAAGTTCTTTCATGGGAAGAAGAAGCTCTTCAAGAAGTTGAATAAAGATGGGAAAGCGAGGCTCACATTGGGAGTGGAACTCGAAAAGAATATTTGGACTCAGACTCTTAGGGATGATACACCTCCAAAGAAGAAGGGTCTTGCCGGTATTGCTATTGAGGAGACTTCATCACCTTTTGTCACCCCTTGTGTCTTATGGCAAAGGAGATTTTAAGGTAAACTCAAGCGACGATGAACCCTCCTATGATGAATTAATGGATATGCTTGAGAACTTGAATGAGTATCTCGGTAAAGAAAAGTCTAAACATAAAGCTTTGAGAAAAGAATACCTCTCTCTCAAAGACTCTTATGAGGAGCTAAAGGAAGCTCATAAGACTCTTCTTGCTAAGGACCATTCAAAGTCATTCAAAGTCTCAAAATAATATAGGGATTAGTTGCAAAATTATTGATGATGTATCTTGCTTAGAAATCGATTCATGTTGTATATCAAAAACTAGCACATCTACATCTTGCGATGATTTATTTGATATCCCATCATCTTCATGCTCTAGTTCTACTTTTTGTCATGATAACCTAGTAATAGAAAATAATGAACTTAAAGAACAAGTGAACAAACTTAGCAAAAGTCTCGATAGATGTTTTAAGGGTAAAGATATTCTAAATAAAATCTTAAATGGTCAAAGATGCTCCTACAATAAAGGACTAGGATATGTTCCTAAGAAGGGCAAAAAGATGAATAACAAAGCTCCTCGATTCGTTAAATCAAATGAGAAGTTTTGTTATAAATGTTATAAGTAGGTCATCTATCAAATAATTGCCTCTTGGATAAAACAACTAAGAATAACATTTATGAATCTTGCTATGTGCTTAAGAAAGATAGTTTTGGTAAAATTATTGCTAAATTTGTTGGCACTCCTATACTTGGCCGTAAAAAGAATGCCATTTGGGTGTCTAAAGCCTTGGTTACTAACCTCCAAGGACCCAAACAAATTTGGGTACCTAAAAGACTTGATTCTCTTTTGTAGGTAAACTACAAAACCGTGGGCGACATTGGGTGTTGGATAGCGGATGCACTCAACATATGACGGTGATCGGAAAATATTCACCACCTTTGAAGTAGGGAATGGGCAAAATGACAAGATAACATTTGGTGACAATAGCAAAGGAAAGGTATTGGGTTTGGGTAAAATCGCTATCTCAAGCGACCTTTCTATTTCAAATGTTTCTTTAGTAGAAACTTTAAATTTTAATTTGTTATATGTGGCTCAAATTTGTGATCTAGGTCTTACTTGCATTTTTCAAAGAATGGAGTAGTGATCTCTAAAGAAAATAATAATTCTTTAGCGTTCAAAGGTTTTAGATTTGGAAATTTGTATTTGGTTGATTTCACCTCAAATGAGTCATGTCTTCAAACTTGTTTAATTGCAAAAACCTCCTTAGGATGGTTATGGCATAGAAGACTAGCTCATGTTGGGATGATCCAACTCAAAAGGTTTTAAAAATGATTTGGTTGTGGGCTTGAAAGATGTGAAGTTTGAGAAAAATAGACTTTGTAGCGCTTGTCAAGCCGGCAAGCAAGTGGCGAGTTCTCATCCTTCAAAAGTACCATGTCACATCTAGACCATTAGAACTCTTACATATGGATTTGTTTGGCCCAACAACCTATAAGAGCATTAGAGGAGATTCTTATTGCTTAGTCATTGTTGATGATTATTCAAGGTATACAGGTATTCTTTCTAGATGATAAATCAAAACCTCAGGTATCTTTAAAAACTTTGCAAAAGGTCTCAAAATGAATTTGATTTTAAAATTAAGAAAATCCGTAGTGACAACGGTTCAGAGTTCAAAAATACAAAAATTGAAGATTATTGTGATGAACTTGGAATAAAGCACGAGCTTTCATACCTACACTCCGGAGCAAAATGGAGTTGTGGAGCAGGAAGAATCGAACATTAATCGAAATGGCAAGAACTATGCTTGATGAGTATGGTACTTAGATAGTTTTTAGCGAAGCCATTAATACCGCTTGCCATGCAACAAATAGGCTTTATTTTCATCGTCTCTTGAAAAGACCTCTTATGAGCTTCTTGTTGGAAGAAGACCAAATATTTCTTATTTGAGTCTTGGTTTGCAAATGTTATATCTTGAAAAATGGTATTCGACTCTCAAAATTCCAAAGTCGTTGTGATGAAGGGTTCTTGATTGGATATTCATCAAATAGCAAAGCGTATCGTGTATTTAACAAAAATGGCTCTCAAGAAGAGCAAGAAACTTGCGATGTTGAATTTGATGAAACTAATGGCTCTCAAGAAGAGCAATAAAATTTGGATAGCGTAGGTGAAGAAGGATTAAGAGAAGCAATAAAGAACATGGCGCTTGGAGACATAAAACCAAAGGAGGATAAACAAGATCAACCTTCATCCACTAAAGTTGAGCCTTCTACTTCCGCTCGCCAAGTCAAGTTCAACCTATTGATGTGGATGAAAAGGAGAGTGATCAACAAATTCACACTCTACCTCAAAAGAATTCATCACGGGCTCTCCAAAGATCATCCAATAGATCAAATATTAGGTGACGTTAGTAAGGGTGTTCAAACTCGATCTCTTGTTGCTTCTTTTTGTAAACATTACTCCTTCGTATCTTCTTTTGAACCTACTCATATAGATGAAGCTCTAGATGATCGGATTAGGTAAATTCAATGCATGAAGAACTCAACAACTTTGTCAGGAATGATGTTTGGACTTTAGTGGAAAGACCCAAAGAACACAACGTAATAGACACAAAATGGGTATTCGAAACAAACAAGATGAAAATGGTATTGTGGTAAGAAATAAGGCTCGGTTAGTGGCTCAAGGATTCACTCAAATCGAAGGTTTGGATTTTGGTAAGACTTTTGCACGATGGCTAGATTAGAAGCTATTAGAATCTTACTTGCTTTTGCATCTTGTTTTGATATTAAATTATTTCAAATGGATGTAAAGAGTGCATTTCTAAATGGAGAAATATTGAATTGGTATTTGTTGAACAACCTCCCGGTTTGAAAGCCCTATATATCAAATCATGTTTACAAACTCTCTAAGGCGCTATATGATCTCAAACAAGCTCCTAGAGCATGGCATGAGCGGCTTAGAGATTTTCTACTCTCTAAAGGGTTCAAAATTGGGAAGGTTGATACAACACTCTTTACAAAAATAATTGATGAGAAATTCTTTGTATGCCAAATCTATGTTGATGATATCATATTTGGTTCTACTAATGAAGACTTTTGCAAAGAATTTGGTGATATGATGTCTAGGGAATTTGAGATGTCAATGATTGGAGAATTAAGCTTCTTCCTTGGACTTCAAATTAAGCAACTCAAAAATGGGACATTCGTGAGTCAAACCAAATATGTAAAGGATTTGCTCAAGAGGTTTGGCATAGAAGACTCAAAACCTATCAAGACTCAATGGTCTCAACGGGCATCTTGATCTAAATAAGGAGGTAAACCGGTAGACTTAAAACTTTATCGCTTTATGATTGGTAGTCTACTTTACCTCACGCATCTAGGCCCGATATTATGTTTAGTGTGTGCATGTGCTCGCTTTCAAGCTTCCCTAAAGAATGCCATTTAGTAGTATTAAGAGAATTCTAAGATATTTAAAGCATTCCTTAAATATAGGGTTATGGTATCCCAAAGGTGCAAATTTCGATTTAATTGGATATTCGGACTCGGATTATGCGGGTTGCAAAGTGGATAGAAAAAGCACCTCCAGAAATTGCCAATTTCTAGGTAGATCCCTCATTTCTTGGTTCTCTAAGAAACAAAATTCCGTAGCTCTATCTACCGCCGAAGCCAAATACATTTCCGCTGGTAGTTGTTGTGCTCAATTATTGTGGATGAGGCAAACTTTAATGAATTATGGAATAAATCTTAGAAATGTGCCTCTATTATGTGATAATGAAAGTGCTGTTAAAATTGCCAACAACCCCGTTCAACACTCAAGAACTAAACATATAGAAATTCGTCATCATTTCTTGAGAGATCATGTTAGCAAAGGAGATATTGTGATTAGTCATATTAGAATCGAAGATCAATTAGCGGATATTCTAACCAAGCCTTTAGATGAAGCTCGGTTCTGTAAATTGAGGAATGAATTAAATGTCATAGATATCTCAAATGTGGCTTAAACATTTGTATCATGTTTGATTTTTTAATGCTCTTTAAATTCTTTAGATTTAGCATTCATTAAGGGGGAGTATTTTTTTTAATATATATGTGTTAAATCTTTAATAGTGCTACATGTTTCAAAAAGAGTAAGTTTAAATCATAATTAAAGTCACATCTCTTGAAAATTTTATATAAGGTTGGGTTGCCAATGTATATTTTAAAATAAAATGTTAAAAACTGATAAGTTAACTTGGATTTTCGGATATTTATTTGTGTTTTGGTGCTTGCCGTAGCACCGCTCATATAAGGCGATATACCGGAGCCGTACTATCGGCAAATCTGCTATGTACCGGACAAATCGGATTTTGATGGTTAAGTTCGGTCGGTGCTACCTTCTTCATCATCTTCTTGGACAGCGCCGCTCTCTTTTCTCTCTCTCGTTTCCCCTTTTGTTTCCTCGATCAAATTTCTTCCAAATAATCCGGAGAAAACAAGATTCCTCTCAATTTTCTTGTTCTTCATTTGATCCTCTCTCAAAGGTACCTTTTCATGCTCAAAATCTATGGATCTTTCATGCCCAAGTTTCATCTTCATATCATTCTAGGGTTTACGTGGAAAATAGCAAAATGTGAGAAAAATTTGTTGAGATTTATGGTTGAAATGAATTTGATGAGGAATATGTATGTTATTTTGCTACTTTCCTTAAATCAAATCATTCAAAATCATGAATTCAAACAAATTTGTTTAAAGCGCAATGGCCGGTGCTACCATTACATGCGTAGCACCGCCTAGGTCGGTGCTACCGAACTAGCATGGGTGGTAGCATCGGGTTTGCGATCAAATTTGCTCACAAATGGTTATTTTTCACAAAATTCTCAATTTCTAGGGCATATCCTTGGTCTTACTCCTTGAAATCCTCTTTTGTATCCGATAATCATGCTTAAGACCGGAGGATCTGGTTCTTACATAAAAGTGGCGACAAATCAAGGTCATCCTCCTGTTCATGCAAGTGGCGGTGACGATGATTTGCCCATTGCTAGACTTCAACGAGTAGAAAAGAGAAGCAAGCGAAAGGGACAAGCTCAAAGAAATCCAAGGGAAAACAAGCCAGTATCGAGGCGAAGAAGCAAGTGATTCAATGGAGATAGACAAGTCTCAAAGTGGAGAAGAGTCCGAAGAAGAAAATCTTGATGATTTTGATCCTTCGACTAATCTGAAGTCAATAAAGGTGACACATATTTTTCTTTGAGAATGCGAATCAATATTTCTTTGCCTAGAAGTGCCGAGGACAAATTCGAACTATGTTTGAGCAAAAAGTGTTTTATGAAATTTACAAAGATAAGGACTTTGATGATCATAAGTGGATAAATTGGGAACATATTAGAAAGATTCCATTGTTTGTGAAATTGCAGGTTATTCCATGGTGTTGGGTTATGCGATTTCGTGAGCAAGAAGTGCGACTACAATGAAGACTTGATCGAGACAATTCTATGCCACCTGTATGTTTGAGAATCTTTTGAGAGCATTACTTGGATGACGGATGCGCGATGCACACATCACCAAGAATGAGATTGAAGAGGCTTGGGGAATTCATCACGATGGTTATCGCATACACGGTGATAGAGTTATTCCTTTTGCGGAAGTTTGAATTCTACGACCCAGCCTCGAGTCAAGCGTCCAGGAAAAATGGCGCATCTTCTTCCATCAGCCAGTCTTATTAATAGAATTGTCAGAGTAACCATTCATCCCAAGAGCAGAAACTATGATGAAATAAGAGGATATGCATGGAATATTCTGAGTAAAATCATGAACAGACATAAGTTTGATGTGGTGGATTTCATGATCAGGGAGATGACATCTTACGCATGTGATAAAGGTAAAAGGATTTATCTTGCTCCTATATAATGATGATTATTAAGAGAGTATGCGGATTTGAGGGGCCGTGAGGGTGTTCATAAGCCCTATCGACCCCATGAGCCTGCTCCTCAATTTATTAGTCGTGAGGTCAATCTTCATCTCAGCTCCTCGGTCTCGGGGAGATCCCGGAGGCAACGAGCTACCTCACTCATCCCAGCATGTTTCTAATGATCAATTTCTTGTGATCGAAAAATGACCTCATGAACGACTGGCAAGTATGAGATCCGACATGATGAGTGGATTTGCTAGAGTAGGCGAGTCTCAAGCTCGGACCAGACAGATGGTTGAGGAGGTCAGGGCAGCCTGGACTCAATTGATTCTTCTATAGCAGAGCTCAGTTCGTCAGTTCCTATCTTTTATCGGTGATTACGGATCTCGTGCTCCTCCATCTACTCCACCTCCTCCTCCTCCTCCTGCTCCTTGAAGCTCATCGAAGACCCCTTTGCTTTTGGTATTTGATGCCAAGGGGAGAGTAAAAGTGAAGATATGGTGAAAGAGCGTGAAAAGAAAGAAACTTTAACTATGTGATGTGTTTTGGTTGATACTTGGTTGCTATGGATGTTGTTTATGTGATGTGTTTTGGTTGATACTTGGTTGCTATGAATGTTGTTTTGAATGTACATGTCGTGGCTAAACATTTGTAATACTGTGGTTGTTTTAGCAATCTTATTGCAAACTTAAATATATTTTGTTGCTTCAATATCATTACTTGTTCATGCAGGAATTAATTCCTTAATAAAACTTTGTCAAATTTTTTCAAATTTCTCTTAAATGTGCACTATTCACTTTCTATTAACATGCACATTTCTAGGGGGAGGTATTGCTCTAAAATTTCGTGATTGAATAGTTTGATGTTTCAAGATGCAAGAATCTAATTAACATTCAATCTCTTGAAGCAATTTTCTATTGATTCACTCAAAAACAATTTCAATTCACTTATCACTTTAAGGTTGTCATCAATTACCAAAAAAGGGGAGATTAAAAGCATCTAGCCACCCATATTGTTTTGGTTTTGATAATTAATGACAACTTTGGTCAGCGGACTAATATTTTCCTTGAGAATATTGAAAGTAGGTCAATCCAATTGATGACCATGGAAATACCAAGGAAGGCACAAAGGGAAGATCAATATGTCTAGATCGTGAAAGGTATAATTATAAGAATCTTTTTCCTAGTCTTTTGTCAATCTTGGAGTCGAAGAATAGATCGGTTTGGTAGAATTAGGGCCAAACTATAAAGAGGATTTTGACACTTATCTTGATGTCACTTAGGGTTTAAAGGCTCAAATTACAGATTCAAAAGGATGCTTGATGATGTATGTTTTCCTAAATATAAAATCTTTTAAACATATCAAGTCTCTGAAATCGGTGCTACGCCCATGGCGTGCGGTGCTACTGGGTGATGCGGTAGCACCGCCCGATGAGGCGGTGTGAAAATTCGAGAGAAGGTCTTTTGGGCGTTACGATAGCGGTGCTACCGCCCATGGCAGCGCGGTGCTAGGGTCTTGTGTAGCACCGCCTTGATGGCGGTGTGAAAATTCGAGCGGTGTGTTTGGGGCGTCTTTGTAGCGGTGCTACCGCCCATGGTATTCAGTGCTACGGGCGTGGTAGCACCGGTCCTCGATCCGTGCTTAAATTCGGAGAGATCATTTTTGAAGAAGGAAAATGAAAAAGGCCCGGTGCTCTAGCCCTAGTTAGCGGTAGCCGGACCTATATAACGGTCTCTGGCAAGTGCATTTAATGCCTTTGTTCTAGCCGTTGAAATGGAGCCGGTGCTACTGGGTCCTACATGGCGGTAGCACGGAAAAACAAACTTTGCCCATTTCGAGCTCCAACGGCTAGAAAGTTTGGTGGAGGCTATAAATACCTCTCTACACGCATTCTAGAGCCTCTCTTGGTCCTCATTGATGATATTTGAGCTCTAGCAAGTGTTTTCCACTCTTTTGTGCATTCAATTTACATTTGTGAGTGTGAGAAGCAAGATTGAGTATTGCATTTAGTGTTTGAGCCTTTAGACACGGTATTTGACCTCAAGCAAGCGTCAAGGTTTATTACTCTTGGAGGTTACCGCTTCCTAGGCGGCTTGGTGGTGATCGTGCATGGTGAGCTTCTCAGCGGAGATTGTGAGAAGCCGGCAAGTTGTGAAGGCGGAGTTCGCCTGGGAGGAGCGGGGAAGAACTACCTTAGTTATCAAGGAAGGCTCGGCCGAGTGGAGCCGGCTTGAAGTGATTTAAGTCACCTCAACGTGGAGTAGGGGAGACCGGCAAGTCTCCGAGACCACGGGTTAAATTTCTTGTCTCCTATTTATTTGTGATTGGTATTCTTCGTTGTTGAGAATCTATTTCATTGATAGCATATTCTTGGTAGTCTTTGTGCTCACTAGTGTATTTGCTACACTTAATTTGACATGGTATCTCAAGTGATTGCTAGAAATTTAGTGTGAATTTGCAATTTGTATCGCTATATCTTGGTGTCATTTGTAATTTCTACATAGTGTCGAAAAATTTAGAAAACCTCCTATTCACCCCCTCTACTCGGTTATCCTTGATCCTCTGAGTCTCATCGTGAACATTGCTCTTTCTCTCTTAGAGAATCTACATTTGCTCTCTCTCTCGTTTTCCCGCTCTCTCTCCTCTTTTCCCTCTCTCTCTCTCTCACTTTTCCTCATGTGCGCAGCCTTGGTGGCTTCACCTCCAAGGCTCCCTCACCTTGCCGTCCCCACCCCACCATCGTCGCCCCTTGGCCCCTCACCTCGTCGTACCCCCTTGGCCCTTCCTCGTCGTGCGTCCCCTTGGCCTTCACCTACCCCTCACCTTCTTGTCGCCGCCTCGGCCCCTTGCCATAGCCACCGCCCTGCGGCCCTCACCTCCCACGCCTACTCCTTCACCCTCACGTTCTTTGTCTTCGCTGCACCATGGTGTCGCTCCCCAGCCTCTCACCTCCCCATCGCTGCCACGCCATGGCATCGCCCCTTGGCCCCTCACTTCCCGCCATTGTCCCTCACCTCCCGCCTTGCCTCTCCACCCCACCTCCCAAACTCTCCCCTTCCCCACCGCCTTGCCTCCCATTCCCTTCCCCGCGGCCCTCGGCCTCCCTTCCCGCTTGCTTTGGCCTCTTGTCCCCTTCCTCGTCGCCTCGGCTCCTCCCTTTCCACGTGGTGGAGGCACGGCGACATAGCCATTGAGGAGGCAGCAAGCATGGGCCATGGAGGAGGCGACGGCAGCGCATGGCCAAGCGACCACGGCCACAGCGAGAGAAAGCGATGGCGCGGGCCGGGTGGCGAGCTACGGCGGGGCGGCCACGACCACGACCACGGCTAGCGGTGGCCACAGCCACATCGGGTGTGTGGCTAAGGTGGCGTGGTGGCGGCCCGCGATGTACGGCGGCGACCCGCGACCACGGCGGCGGTACTCTCCAACGCCCCTCCACCTTTCCTCCACGGCGATGGGCGTGCGTGGTGCGGCGCTTGCGGCTCGGGCGCGGGCACGACGAGGAACAGCGGTGCGGGCATGCGCGGCCTTGGGTACTCTCTGTCCGGGTGCCCGACCGCGGGCTGCGTGCCTACCACATGTCGGTGTGCCACCGTCGTGCGTCTTGCGTGTCGTGGCATGCGGCCTTTATTTGAGCCGTCGCGGCCAAAGCATGGCCCGGTCGGCTTGCGTCTTTGGGCGCCAGGTCTTTCGGTTTGTAGGCCCGACACAACCCAGGCAACAGTGCCGTGCCGACATAGCACGTTTGCAGGTGGGTCGGGTCGGACCGTGGGCCGTGTCGGGTCAACTGTGCCTCGGGGTGACCCAAAAAGGCCTTGCCCAGTCCACCTCTAGTTGGGTATCGTGCGGCACTTAGATCTTACGTCTGCGATTCACGACTTACGATTGCCACTCTTTAATTTGAACATGGCTCTAGCGGCGCTGTGCTACATTTTTTTATCCAACTCTGAGAGCATGTATCCGCTACCTACTCTGTCTCTCATCCATATTATCTAGAGTAAGCAATAAATCCATCTTGTACAATAACCATCTCTAAAGGTTGTCTCTAAAGAAACACTAAAGCATTTAATTTAGGTATTCAACACTAACTTTATCTTTGTGGCTATTGATAAAACACTAACTTCAACATTAACAGTTGCTTGCGCCGGATCTAATACGGGCTTTTAGCTGGCTATAGTACGTTATTTCCCGTACAATGTTAACTGCTAAATAAGACCCGATTCTCTTCTCTTTCCTCTTTCTCACTATTTCGCATAGAACAAAACTGATATGTACATACTAATAGTAAACTGAGATGGCCTTATTATACCTATCCTTACTGAGTAATTGTTATTGTTACTCCTTTATTGAATTTAGTGATGGTAAATGATGCATTCTTTACTTTCATTTACCTCTCAAATTCCTTTTGCCTCTACAAAATCTCTAAAAAACAAAAATTATCTTATACCAAACAAATTAACTACTAAAAAACAATATTTATCCTAACACCTCACTTTCATCCCTTTATGGTATACTGACGGAGGTGCAATGCAAGTGCGAAGCCAAGAGCACGATATAAGTCAAACTCGACAGCAGAGGCACGGTGTGAACCAAGACGAACCTTGATCAGATACTGCGACAGAGCTGAGAATATGACACAAATTAAGCCTGTCAACAATAAATTGACATGTTAGATAATATTATTTTTATCGTAGCAAAGCATGGACGTTGGGCTAATCTAACCAGAGAAAGGAAGAGACCGACCAGTTCCAGATCAGCCGTGCCTCCGTGTACGTGGCCCAGTTGTCCCCGCCGTCGTACCTGGTCAGTGGTCACCGGCCGGCAGCTTCATCCCACCGACCGCGAGGCCGAAAGCCATCACCGTCCAGACCGGACGGATTCGCGAGCCAAGCGAAACTGTTAGGCGTTCTGACGCACGGTGCACTGTTTGCGGCTTTGTGATGATCCAAGGGTCAAAACAGATTAATAAACTCCAAACAATTTTCTTAAAAAACTCCAAACAACTGGTATTTCCTAAAACGAAAGGGAGTATGTGTATTCAGGTGTCTCTGATGGAGCATACACAAACTTGAGAATACAGTTCATTTGTGATTTACCTACACCAGAGGCTTGTACAAGGGCATGAAATCTGGTTTATGTTGAGATATTGTAGTGGTTTTCTATTTTCATGCTGTTTTCAATCAGCAACTGAGCAACTTTAGTAAAAACAAATTAACTGAACATGCTAGCTTCAATTAGACATCAACTTCCTTGATATATGTTTGATGTTTCTGATTCGACTGGTAAGTATATAGCCAATTCATATTATACGGAGTAAACACAACGATATCTACTTCCGGATGTACCCACCTGCCGGAACAGTTTCATCTAGCAAATTTATCTAGGAAACCAGCATGGCCCACCTTGTAAGTGTTGTATGAGGAATAGTAAGACCCGGTTAAGAAAACAAAACAGAAGTTCGGCGTATCAATCACATTAGGGATGGTAACTGAGCTCTTCTTACTACTCCCTTCGTCCATATTCATAAGGCGTGTTTTTTATTGGTACATAAATCAAAAAGATAACGAAAATGACTAGATTAGTCATAATTATTATAACTAAGCACTATATTCAATACATGAATTTATTAGGGGTATATAAGGAACATCACAGTAATTTTGCATTAGAATATGAAACACGCACCATACTTATAGATAAGACCATTTAAAAAATACGCTTTGTAAACTTGAACAGATAGAATACTATTTTTCTCCTATCCCCATCCCCATTGGGGTTTTGGCGGGGACGAGGCCCATCGAAAACCTAAGTTTCAATGACATTCAGAGCAATGTCATATATTTATCGTATGGTTATATAGAAATAAGTAAATTTATTAATACATGAGATGGTAGAATAACAATAGATCAGATGTATACTATATATATATTGTACCAAAATATATTAGGCTCGAGATAAAATACCTATATTTTAGGTATAAGGATGGGGGACGGAGGAGGCATTCCCGTCCTATCCCAGGATAACCTATCGGGGACAAAATCTCTCCCGTATCCATTGCCGTTCATTCACAGTCACAGCATCTCCCTCCTTGGTCTTACCATCCAACGGCTCAGATTTAATCACCCACCTCCTCCTCGCCATTAAATACCGCTACCCCCTTCTTCCCGCTTACTCCTCTCCCGGCCAGAGCAAACAGAGAACTGAAGTTGTGCAGCAACCGCGAAACGCCGCCACCCTCGCCGGCGATATCGAGATGGACCTCCTCGAGCACCCCCTCAAGGCCGTCGCCTTCCGCCTCTACTCCCTCCCGGAGGCCTCCGCCGCCACTGGAGCTGCCGCCTGGACCTGCCTCGCCGCGGTACTCGCTGCTGCAGCGGCCGCTGGCCTCTGGCGCCTCCAGTCCTCCGCACCGGCTTCTATGATCACCACCCAGAAACCTTTGGATTTCGAGGCCGTCCCATGCGGAGAGATCAGCGGAGGTTGCTAGATCGTCGGAGAGATCGCCGGAGTCGATCTCGTCGCCGGCGCCCTCGCCGAAGGAGAGGTACACGGCGTACTACTACGACAGCGGCTGCGTCGGGTGCTACGACGTGGACGGAGACGAGGAGGAGGATCAGGATCCGGAAGATGATGACGGCGTGTACGAGCCGTCGTCGGAGACGGATCCTTTGATTCCTTTCGAATGGGAAGTGGTGAGGCCTCTGACTCTCGGTGCGACGGCGGCCGTGGAGATGGGGCGGTACCGGAACTCGACGGCACTCAACGGAAGCATCGTGCGGCTGTGGGATAAGGGAGTCCACGGGGGCTCAACGGCGGCGGCGAGCCCGAGGCGGAGGGGTAGAGTCGGCGTCATGTCGGCCTTCTGAACTTCCAAAAGAGCAATAAAAAATGGGAAACCTTTGGTGGGGAAAGAAATGGTTTTGTAGCTGTAAACCGTTGTAATATGTACATATCTTTTCGCATTTTTGCCTTCAGTTTCACTTGCAATTCGGCTTCTTGA
>JAYEVK010000115.1:0-174674 GCA_036346275.1 Otatea glauca | reverse complement strand
TTGTTTTCGACAATACTTTCGTGCTTTCGAATTTCTTCCCTACTAAGATGGAGGAAAGCCCATCATTATTTTTCCACGATCGTGGGACGGGAAGGCGCTGCCAGCTCTTCCCCACTGAGATGGAAGGTTGGGCTTGATAACGGCTCAATACAATTTTTGTGTTGTGAAATGGGGCCTTATTTGCTAGTGCCTATCGGAGGAAATCGCTGGCCTAGTTCACTGAAGAGGAACGCGGTATGCTACGCTAGCACAAAAAAAATCTACCGCGTAACCAGAAAGCTACTCGCAAGAAGGGGATCATAGATAAGATTACCACTAGACGCGCAGCAGCGGATCCTTCGCCGCCGATGTAGTGGTTCGCCCCGCCGCAGCTGGCGCCGATGTAGTGGATCGTCCTCGCCGCCGCGGATCGCCTCCCACGCCGCAGCCGCAGCAGGCCACCGCAGAGTCCACACGCCCAGATGGAACGCCAAGCGGCGCGTGTGCAAGCACCTAGTCGCCGGCAGGCGCGAGAGGAGGAGGCTAGGGTTTCGCTGAATCAAACCTAAACCGTGGAAAGCACACTCGCGCCTTCCTCCTCCTCCTTATATAGCCACGAGATGAAACCCAAACCAGGCCCACCAAAGATGCTAAGCCCACGAGGTTCATTAATTACGGATCCAATCCAAATTAATGCGCCCCACCATTAAGTGTGTGACCGCAGGTTCACATACGCTTGGACATGGATTCGAAAACTTTTCAATCCAATAGTTGGAGCGCTTCTTGCAAAGTATGCCAACTCCCAAACATACTGTGATCAAATCGAATGTAACCTATCAAAAGAACTCATGTAATAATCCCTTTGCCAAGTATATGAAGATTGATCTCAAGGCGAGAAGCATGTCATCCTTTGATGATTCAATCCATCTCTCAGATCCGTGATATATTAATGTTGTGATTGACTCTCAATCACGGCATGGCCATGCACTTTCTTAATCATATCACACGAGTGGCCTTGTCATATATCTCCGCTTCATTGGAGTGGCAAATTCCATCTTGATCGCCACTTCCTCTCGCACGCTTCAGTAAACATGAAAGCTACCTTTATAACTATTCGGTTAGGAAGTAGTGTTTGATAGCCCCAAGGAAAATTATTACACATGTAGGGAATATGACAATCTCAGTTCTAAGGATCATACATCTTAGTATGAGATACATCGATGACACATAAGAATGAAACATTCTCGCAGTTGTCCCATAGCGGTCTATCTAACCCATGTTCTTCAACATGGTCCACAATGTAGAGATGATATCTCCATATCCCATGATCTATGAAGCATGATCATCGATCAAGACATGTGCCGATCTATTCATCGTAGTCCTATACGATGATATCCGATCGTAGATATTTATCGAATTACATCATTAAGTAAAGAGCTTCATAATCAAGTCACATACTTGTTGATCAATACAATGATATACATTCATTGGACCAATAATCATATTATTATTCATAAACATAGTCATGTTACAATCATCTAAATGATTGCCTCAAGGGCATAACACTAACAATCTCCCACTTGCACTTGAGTCAATCAATTAAGTATCTAATACCAATAGACCTTGTGCGCCTCATGCTTAGGTCGTGGCAAGGCTTTGTCAACGGATCGCCACATTGGCTTCCGTATGTACTTTGTATATTCCGACGTCACCTCTATCCACAATCTCGCTAATAAGGTGAAAGCGACGGAGTATGTTTTAGACTTTTGATGATCTAGGCTCTTTTGCTTGTGCAATGGCACCACTATTATCACAATAGATGTCCATTGACTAGAGACACTAGCGACCACACCAAGCTCGTGATAAACTTTAATCCACACAGCCTCCTTTGCGCCTCCGGCCGCAATGTACTCCGCTTTCGTAGAGTCGCCACCGTGTTTTGCTTGAACTCTTCCACTCATCGCTCCTCCATTAAGTGTAAACACAAACCCGGATTGCGATCGAAAATCATCTTTGTCACTGAAGCTTGCATCGCGTAACCCTTTGCAACCGATCTTCCTCACCTCCAAAAACAAGGAACATACCCTTAGTTCTTCTCAAGTACTTCGTGATATTTTACTATTATCCAATGACCATCACCAGATCCGCTGGTATCCGCCGTGACACTTAGAGCATATGAGACATCCGGCGCAGGTACGATCATGGCATACATAATAGACCCAATAGTGAAGCATATGGAATCTTGCTCATCCTGTTCGCCATCGATGTCGAAGGACACCGATTCTTGCAAAGATCGATGCCATGTGACATTGGCATGAAACCTCTCTTGATTCATGCATATTGAACCTTTCAATATCTTGTCAATGTACGCTTTCCGACTTAATCCAATTAACCTTTTGATCTATCTCTATAGATTTTTATGCCCAAGATATAGCATGCTTCTCCCAAGTCCTTCATTGAGAAACTCCTTTTCAATGAAGTCTTAACATCTTCAAGCATAGGAATGTCATTCCCGATTAATAATATGTCATCCACATACAAAATCGTAAATACAAGTGCGCTCCCACTAGCCTTCTTGTAAACACAAGGCTCTTCTTCATTTTTGATAAAGTCAAAACCTTTGACTACTTCATCAAAACGAATGTTCCAATCGCTAGATGCTTGCTTTAACCCATAAATGGATCTTTGAAGCTTGCATACCCTTTTAGCATATTTAGATCAACAAAGCCTTCAGTTGTATATCATGTATACATCCTCGTAAAGATTCCCATTAAGGAAGGTGTTTTGACATCCATCGCCATATTTCATAATCAAAATATGCAAGAATAGCTAAAATGATCCTGACAGATTTGAGCATGGCTACCGTGAGAAAGTTTCATCATAGTCAACTCCTTGAACTTGTTTGAAACCTTTGCCACCAACCGTGCCTTATAGATCTGAACATTTCCATCTACGCCTATCTTTTCTTGAAAATCCATTTGCACTCAATGGTTTTACACCATCAGTGAATCACCAAGTTCCAAACTTGATTGTCATGCATGGATTGAATTTCGATCTCATGGCTTCAAGCCATTTTTCGAGTTTGGGTCCATCATTGCTTCTTCATAAGTCGTGGGCTCATCATTGTCCAACAATAATATGTCATTCCCATATCTAATAGGTACATGACGCGGCCTCCCGACCTACGTGGGGTCGAGTCTCTTCCACAAAGTTGTACAACACTTTGTACATCTTGTGAAGGTTCAGAGGTAGCTTGAACATATTCATGTGATTCTCGAACTTCATCAAGATACACATCACTCCCATCGATTTCTTTTGAAAGAAACTCTTTCTCCAAAAGACACCATTTCGAGCAACAAAAACTTTGTTCTCGCTTTTTTGTAAAAGTAATATCCTTTTGTTTCTTTTAGATACCCACAAAAAGCATTTTTCGATTTAGGTGCGAGTTTATCCGATTGTAAACGCTTTTACATAAGCCTCACATCCTCATATCTTGAGAAATGACAACATGGGTCTTCTCCCACCCATATCTCATATGGCGCCTTCAACGGATTTTGATGGGACCCATTCAAAGTGAACGCACTGCCTCTAGAGCGAAACCCAAAAGGATAATGGCAGATCTGCTTATCGATAATTGATCAACCATATCTAATAAAGTCCGTACGCTGTCGACACACCATTCCATTGAGGCGCCTCAAGGAGTAAGTTGCGAACGATTCCACATTGCTTTAAATGATCACCAAACTCTTGGCTCAAGTATTCGCCACCACGATCGGATCGTAGTGTTTTATTGTTTTGCCAAGTTGATTTTGTATTGCTCAAACTTTTGAACCTTTCAAAAGTTTCAGATTTATGCCTCATTAAATAGATATATCCATATCCATCAAGTCATCGGTAAAAGTTACAAAAGTCATCGAAACCCACCCCTAGCAATGAGCTCATTGGTCCACATACATCCAGATGTACTAGGCCAATAATTCACTTGCTCTCTCACTAAAACCTCGTGAAAGGGGCTTTTGTCATCTTGCCAAGTAAACAAGATTCACATGTTTCAAATGATTCAAAATCAAATGAGGTTAGAAGTCCATCACCATGGAGCTTCTTCATGCGCTTCTCATTTATATGACCTAAGCGACAATGCCACAAAAGGTAGGGTTCAAATCATTAGGCCGGTGCCTTTTACATTAATATTATAGACAAGTTTTTCTTCGAGTTCAAGGACGTACAACCCATCCACCATGGGGCAACGACCATAATACATATCATTCAAAAATATTGAACAAACAAAGTTCTTTATTCTCAAATCATAACCTTCATGTTCCAAACAAGAAGATGAAATAATGTTTCTACTCAAAGATGGAACAAAATAACAATTATTGAGTTCTAAAACTAACTCAAGGCAAATGCAATGGTATGTGCCAACGCAAGACCAAAGAACTCTTGCTTTATTCCCACGCCAAGATCCACTTCTCCTTTGCCAAGTCTCTACTTTATCACCGCAACGAATTGCAAATGTGAGCAACCAACCGGATCATATACCCATGAGTCGAGTGAAGAAGTAGCAAGATTAATTTCTATAACATTAATACCAAGTGGAAACCACATTTCCATTCTTCTTATCTCGCTGTACTTTTCAGCTCCGCTTCCAATGCCCCGATTTCTGCAATAAAGCATTGTGTATCGTGTTGAGGGCCAACTTTAAGCTTCGCTTAGTTTTGAGGCTCACGATCTCATCTTGAGCCTTGCCCTTGCCCTTGCCCTGCCTCTTGCTCTTCCCCTGCTTCACACTTTAGCCTTTCTTTGAAAGCGCTTGTTTTCGAACCATCATCACATGATTGGGTTTTTCTTAATGCTTTCTCACAGCCTTGAGCATCCCATGTAGCTCTGTTAGGCTTTTTCCATGCTATTCATATGAAAATCATAATGAATGGCTCAAAGCTCTGAGGCGTAGACCGAGAATAACATCCTGGCCAAACCGAGGCTAAGGGAAACTCAAGTTTTTCCAATCTCCCAATGTAACCAATCATCTTGATCACATGAGGATCGACCTGATCTGCTTTCACCACCACAAGCAAATAAAAGCTTTGAGATACCATACCTCTCAGCTCTTGCTTGATTCCCAAACATGCCCTTCAAGCCCACAATCATATTGTAAGCATCCTGGTCCTCATATTGCTTTTGAGCTCGAGTCCATTGTGACTAGCATGAGACAAATGACCTCTCACAGTATATTAACATGCTTTTCATATTCAACCCTCAAATTGCGAGCAGCATTTTCGGTGCGGTTCATCAGAATTGATTCTCTAGAACATAGTCCTTCTTTTCATGCTTGAGAACAATTCAAAGTTGCGATACCAATCAACAAAATTAGTTCCATTCAGCTTTTTCCTTTCCAAAACCGATCTCAAAGCAAAACCAGTGTAGCAGAGTAGGAGAAGGTGCCATTGAACTACAACAAAAATATGCAAAGATTCTAAGCACTATGTTTATGTAAAACTTTTTATTAAACTTTTTAATTAAAGATACTCCTATTTTATGTCCTTTTATAGACACATAGTGAGTATTCAAGATCCATATTCATTAAACACTAGTGAGCTTTGGCATCACTGCTAGAAATTTAATGACATAGGTAAGCAACACCTTTGCTAATTACATCATATGTAACTCTTGTTTGTTGAGTATGAAAACAAGTAATGAATGCCTCCATCAACTTGACTCATGGCTAGGTCAACTCGCCTCAAGGGCTCACATGAGGGAGGGAGCACTTCCGTGATTCGGGTGCCAATTAAGAAACCTCGCCTCATGTGTGTTTTCCTAGACACCAATTGTCTTGTATAGGTTCCTTCATTAACAAATCAAATCCCAACCACTTATGTCCTCAAGCCCAAAACCGCTTTGATAGCTCGCTTAAATCGCCATTGTTATGCGTGATGTGTCCAACACATCCCTATCATCTATTGAGATAGCCATTGATATACTACTTTGGCACCATATCAATAACGATCTAAATTCTTGATAGGTGCAACAATTGGATAGACAATTTGATTTAAGATTTTTAACTATAAGGATGAACAAAGATTACTATGAACATAGCATCACATGCAATGAGCATAAAGAAAATAGCAAGGATAAAACACACATCCACGTAAAATCAAAATAAGCCGTGAAATAGCATGTTAATGCTTCAGAGAGGTCACCGCCTCATGCTAGTCACAATGGACTCGAGCTCCAAAAGCAATATGAGGACCAGGATGCTTACAATATGATTGTGGGCTTGAAGGGCATGTTTGGGAATCAAGCAAGAGCTGAGAGGTATGGTATCTCAAAGCTTTTATTTGCTTGTAAGTCGGGTCAAGGCATCCGGCCACCCTCATGTGATCAAGATGATTGGTTACATTGGGAGATTGAAAACTTGAGTTTCCCCTTAGCCTCGGTTTGGCCACAGATGTTATTCTCCGCCTCTCTCAGAGCTTTGAGCCATTCATTATGAATTTTCATATGAATAGCATGGAGAAGAGCCTAACTGAGCTATATGGGATGCTCAAGGCTGCGAGGAAAGCATTAAGAAAAACCCAATCATGTGATGATGGTTCAAAACAACCGCTTTCAAAAAGAGAAAGGCTAAGGTCAGGGAACGGGAAAGAGCAAGGGCAAGGGCAAGGGCAAGGGCAAGGGCAAGGCTCAAGATGAGATCGCGAGCCTCAAAACTAAGCTTCCAAGCTTAAAGTTGGCCCTCAACCCGATACACAATGCTTCTATTGCAAGAAATCGTGGCATTGAAACTGAATCTGAAAAGCACTCGCAGATAAGAAGAATGGAAATGTGGTTTCCACTCGTGTATTAATGTTATAGAAATTAATCTTGCTACTTCTTCACTCACCATGGGTATATGATACCGGCTCGTTGCTCACATTTGCAATTCGCTGGGTGATAAAGAGTAGAGACTTGGCAAAAGGAGAAGTGGATCTTCGCGCTGGGGAATAAAGCAAGAGTTATCGTCTTGCCGCTGGCACATACCCATTGCATTTGCCTTCAGATTAGTTTTAGAACTCAATAATTGTTATTTTGTTCCATCTTTGAGTAGAAACATTATTTCATCTTCTTGTTTGGAACATGAAGGTTATGATTTCGAATAAAGAACTTTGTTTGTTCAATATTTTGAATGATATGTATTATGGTCGTTGCCCCATGGTGGATGGGTTGTACGTCCTGAACTCAAGAAAAACTCGTCTATAATATTAATGTAAAAGGCACCGCCTAATGATTTGAACCCTACCTTTTGTGGCATTGTCGCTAGGTCATATAAATGAGAAGCGCATGAAGAAGCTCCATGGTGATGGACTTCTAACCTCATTTGATTTTGAATCATTTGAAACATGTGAATCTTGTTTACTTGGCAAGATGACAAAAGCCCTTTCACAGGTTTAGTGAGAGAGCAAGTGAATTATTGGCCCTAGTACATACTGATGTATGTGGACCAATGAGCTCGATCGCTAGGGGTGGGTTTCAGATTTTGTAACTTTTAACGATGACTTCAGAGATATGGATATATCTATTTAATGAGAGCATAAATCAAACTTTTGAAAGGTTCAAAGAGTTTCAGAACGAATACAAAATCAACTTGGCAAAACAATAAAACACTTACGATCCGATCGTGGTGGCGAATACTTGAGCCAAGAGTTTGGTGATCATTTAAAGTAATGTGGAATCGTTCAGCTTACTCCGCCAGAACGCCTCAATGGAATGGTGTGTCCGAACGACGTGAATCGGACTTTATTAGATATGATTCGGTCAATGATCACCAAACAGATCCGCCATTATCCTTTGGGGTTTCGCTCTGAGAGAGCACTGCGTTCACTTTGAATAGGGTCCCATCAAAATCCGTTGAGAAGACGCCATATGAGATATGGATCGAGAAGACCCATGTTGTCATTTCTCAAGATATGGGATGTGAGGCTTATGTAAAACGCTTACAATCGAGATAAACTCGCACCTAAATCGAAAAATGCTTTTTGTGGGGTATCCTAAAGAAACAAAAGGATATTACTTTTACAAAAGAAAGCGAGAACAAAGTTTTGTTGCTCGAAATGGTGTCTTTTGGAGAAAGAGTTTCTTTCAAAAGAAATCAGAGGAGTGATGTATATCTTGATGAAGTTCGAGAATCACATGAATATGTTCAAGCTACCTACTGAACCTTCACAAGATGTACAAAGTGTTGTACAACCCGTGGAAGAGACTCCACTTCACGTAGTCGTGGAGGCCACGCCATGTACCTATTAGATATAGGAATGACATATTATTGTTGGACAATGATGAGCCCACGACTTATGAAGAAGCAATGATGGACCCAAACTCAAAAATGGCTTGAAGCCATGAGATCCAAATTCAATCCATGCATGACAATCAAGTTTGGAACTTGGTCGATTCACCTGATGGTGTAAAAACCATTGAGTGCAAATGGATTTTCAAGAAAAAGATAGACGTAGATGGAAATGTTCAGATCTATAAGGCACGGTTGGTGGCAAAGGGTTTCAAACAAGTTCAAGGAGTTGACTATGATGAAACTTTCTCACCGGTAGCCATGCTCAAGTGCATCGGATCATTTTAGCTATTGCTGCATATTTTGATTATGAAATATGGCGGATGGATGTCAAAACAGACCTTCCTTAATGGGAATCTTTAGAGGATGTATACATGATACAACCTGAAGGCTTTGTTGATCCTAAATATGCTAAAAGGGTATGCAAGCTTCAAAGATCCATTTATGGGTTAAAGCAAGCATCTAGCAGTTGGAACATTCGTTTTGATGAAGTAGTCAAAGGTTTTGACTTTATCAAAAATGAAGAAGAGCCTTGTGTTTACAAGAAGGCTAGTGGGAGCGCACTTGTATTTCTGATTTTGTATGTGGATGACATATTATTAATCGGGAATGACATTCCTATGCTTGAAGATGTTAAGACTTCATTGAAAAGGAGTTTCTCAATGAAGGACTTGGGAGAAGCATGCTATATCTTGGGCATAAAATCTATAGAGATAGATCAAAAGGTTAATTGGATTAAGTCGGAAACGTGCATTGACAAGATATTGAAAGGTTCAATATGCATGAATCAAGAGAGGTTTCATGCCAATGTCACATGGCATCGATCTTTGCAAGAATCAATGTCCTTCGACATCGATGAGCGAGACAGATGAGCAAGATTCCATATGCTTCAAACTATTGGGTCTATTATGTATGCCATGATGCATACGCCTGAGATGTCTCATATGCTCTAAGTGTCACGAGTAGATACCAAGCGGATCACGTGATGGTCATTGGATAGCAGTAAAAATATCTGAAGTACTTGAGAAGAACTAAGGGTATGTTCCTTGTTTTTGGAGGTGAGGAAGATCTGGTTGCAAAGGGTTACACCGATGCAAGCTTCAAAACGACAAAGATGATTTTCGATCGCAATCCGGTTTGTGTTTACACTTAATGGAGGAGCGATGGCTGGAAGAGTTCCAAGCAAAACACGGTGGCCGACTCTCTGACGAAGCGGAGTACATTGCGGCTTCGAGGCCGCAAAGGAGGCTGTGTGGATTAAAGTTTATCACGAGCTTGGTGTGGTCGCTAGTGTCTCTAGTCAATGGACATCTATTGTGATAATAGTGGTGCCATTGCACAAGCAAAAGAGCCTAGATCACATCAAAGTCTAAACACATACTAAGTCGCTTTCACCTTATTCGCGAGATTGTGGATGAGGTGGCGTCGGAATATGCAAAGTACATACGGAAGCCAATGTGGCGATCCGTTGACAAGCCACACGCCACGCCTAAGCATGAGGCGCACACAAGGTCTATTGGTATTAGATACTTAATTGATTGACTCAAGTGCAAGTGGGAGATTGTTAGTGTTATGCCCTTGAGGCAATCATTTAGATGATTGTAACATGACTATGTTTATGAATAATAATATGATTATTGGTCCAATGAATGTATATCATTGTATTGATCAACAAGTATGTGACTTGATTATGAAGCTCTTTACTTAATGATGTAATTCGATAAATATCTACGATCGGATATCATCGTATAGGACTACGATGAATAGATCGAAGACATGTCTTGATCGATGATCATGCTTCATAGATCATGGGATATGGAGATATCATCTCTACATTGTGGACCATGTTGAAGAACATGGGTTAGATAGACCCGCTATGGGACATCTGCGAGAATGTTTCATTCTTATGTGTCATCAGTGTATCTCATACCTAGAAGATGTATGATCCTTAGACACAGAGATTGTCATATTCCCTACATGTGTAATAATTTTCCTTGGGGCTATCAAACACTACTTCCTAACGGATAGTTATAAAGGTAGCTTTCATGTTTACTATGAAACGTCGAGAGGGAAGTGAGCAATCAAGATGGAATTTGCCACTCCAATGAAACGGAGATATATGACAAGGCCACTCGTGTGATATGATTAAGAAAGTGCATGGCCATGCCGTGATTGAGGAGTCAATCACAACTTATTAATATATCACGGATCAGAGATGGATTGAATCATCAAAGGATGACATGCTTCTCGCTTGAGATCAATCTTCATATATGCTTGGCAAAGGGATTATTACATGAGTTCTTTTGATAGGTTCGCTTGATTTGATCACGGTATGTTTGGGAGTTGGCATACTTTGCAAGAAGCCGCTACCAACTATTGGATTGAAAAGGAGTTTTTGAATCCATGTCCAAACGTATGTGAACCTGCAGGTCACACACTTAATGGGCTGACGCATTAATTTGGATTGATCCGTAATTAATGAACCTCGTGGGCTTAGCATGCTTTGGTGGGCCCCGGTTTAGGTTTCATCTCGTGGCTATATAAGGAGGGAGGAGGAAGAGCGCAGAGTGTGCTTTCACGGTTTAGGTTTGATTCACTTGAAACCCTAGCCTCTCCTCTCACGCCTCGCCGAGCGACTCAGGTGCTTGCACACGACGCGCACCGCGTTCCATCTGGACGTGTGGACTCTGCGGTGACGGCTGCGCGATCAAGGGCGTGGGAGGACGATCCACGGCGGCGAGGACGATCCACTACATCGACGCAACGATTGCGGCGGGACGAATCCACTACATCGTCGGCGCGAAGGATCCGCAATCTGCGCGTCTAGTGGTAATCTTATCTATGATCCCTTCTTGCGGTAGTTTCTGTTACTGCTGTAGATTTTTTTTGTGCTAGCGTAGCATACCGAACGGGAAGAGATGCGTCTGTTGGAGAGGATGAGATCATCGTTTTGCAACACTCCCATTGATCGAGTCCATCATGAGAAAACTCCTCAAAACCATATAGGAAAAATAAGGAGAAATCATGATATATATATCTAGTTTATCATCTTGATATGATATAAAAACTTGTGGTAATATTGCCTCATTAAAAACTTTTAAATAAGGAAAAATCCTTTTTGAAGGAAAAACCTCATAAAAGAAAAGAGTACAATATGATATGGAATAAGGTTTACGATCGTAGAGAATCTCCACGATCCTGCAAATGTCCAATCTTCTCATACCTATTCTTTCAACATATTTGTGAAAGAGGGAATATGGTAGAGACTTAGTGAATAAATCAAGATTATCACAAGATTTAGTTTGCAGGATGTTTATCTCCCCATTCTTTTGCAATTCGTGGGGATAAAACAATTTAGGAGCAATATGTTTAGTGATGTTGCTCTTAATGTAACTGCTTCCATTTGAGTAACACAAGCGACATTATCTTCATAGATAATAGTAGGGATTCTAGAGAACCAAGACCACATGATTGTAAGATGTGATTAATCATTCTGCCATACGCATTCGCGTGATGCCTCATATAATGCAATTATTTGAATGATTAGTGGATGTAGCCACTAGGGTGCGCTTTGAAGACTTCGGAAATTCTTGTACTATTTTGTAAAAATACAAAACCTGTTTGTGATCCGGCATTATGGGGATCGGATAGATAACCAAAGATCGAGTGTAACCCAATAATATTGGATCAGTGGCTCCTTATGAAATAAAGACCAAGATCTCTTGTGCCATTAAGATATCGAAAAATATTCTTAACTCCGTCCAATGACGCGTTTAGTAGGAGCGCACGTATCTTGCCAGATTATTGACCGCAAACGCAATATCTGGCCAGAGTGCGCTTTGCAAGATACATAAGTGCTCCTATGGCAATTGAGATATGGAATAGTAGGACCCAAAATATCTTCTCCATCGTCCTTAGGTCTGAATGGATCTTTCTCATATCTAGAGATCGAACTACCATAGGAGTTTTTGATGGATAAGATTTATCCATATTGAATTTCTCCAATACTTTACGGATATAAGTGGCTTGATGTATAAAAATTCACAAGGTAAATGCTCAAGTTGTAAACCTAAGCAATATTTAGTTTGACCCAAATCCTTCATTTCAAACTCCGTTTTTAAATGATGGCGTGCTTCATTAATATCCGCTTCATTACCAATGATGTTGAGATCATCAACATATCTTGAAATGATCTGAGAATCCTTTGGGGATTTCTTAATGAAAACACATGGGCAATCATCATTATTAGTGTATCCCTTAAGTTTAAGGAATTCACTTAACCGATTGTACCACATTCGCCCGATTGCTTTAATCCATATAATGATTTTGCAATTTTATACAATACATGTTGCGATTTGCACGAGGATTTGGTATACCAATTCATACGGAACCTTCATGTATATATCGAATCTAATGACCCATATAAATATGCGGTCACTCGTCCATTAACTTGCATAGATAGATGATTTTGTCTTGCCAAAGATATAAGATATCGAAAAGTTATGCCGCTCATTACTGGAGAATATGTCTCATTGAAATCGATTCCAGGTCTTTGCGAAAAACCTTGTGCTACTAGCCTTGCTTTATATCTCACAACCTCATTATTTTCATTTCGTTTCCGGACGAAAACCCACTTGTATCCCACAGGGAAGATACGAGGAGGTGTAGGCATTCTTGCTGAGAAAACTTCTCTTTTATAAAGTGAGGCTATTTACATTTCGATTGCTTCTTTCCATTTGATCCAATCGGCGTCGTCTTGCACTCTACCATGGATTTAGGATCTGGATCAAAAATTTCAGCAATCTGTTCAGAAAAATAAGTGTCGACAAATGTAGCTCGTCGATCAAAAGACTCTCCAGTATCAATAAAATTGATGGCAATTTCATTTATCTTTAAAGATTCATCATTATTTCCCAATATGATGGATCTAGGATATTCAGATGTTCCAACCTCATTGCATAAATGCACTTGTGCTTGAGAGCTAGATTGTGGAACAAAATGTTCCAAATGTTGTTTTCTAACTATTGGTTGGGATGCGATCCACGCTTTCCTCTTACATTTGGAAGAAGTAGAATCTGTTTCTTGGCCATGCTTCTCCCCTCTTATTACTAGTCGGGGATGAGTGGTTTTGATTGGTACCTCCACTCTTTACGGTACATTAATGGCGATTCAAAGATTTTGTAACACCTTTGTAATTAGTGAATGCATCGGCATATTATTTGCAATGTTTTGCAAATCAATAATTTTCTAAACTTGTTGTTGATTCGGTGAATCGTGGATCTGAATTGAAATGCTTGCATATTCCAATCAATTTCCGGCATTCTTTACGGTACTTGAAGTCTCCCTAATGCGGAAAATGATCTTCATTAAATATAGAATCAGTATCGAGCGATAAATAGATCCCCAAGAGGTTCTAAATACTTAATGATCGACGGAGAATGATATCCCACGTAGATCCCAGTTTCTGTGCACCCATAGTGGTAATGAGGTGGTGAGATGGAGTGCATACCTGCGCACCCAAATTTACGCAAATGGGAAATATTTGGAGGATTTCCACGTACTAACGCATGGGAGAAGATTCATGATATGCGGTTGGTCGTAGTTGTATTAAGTCGGACATGTAAGACGCATGACCCCAACATGACGTGGGTAAATTACATTCAATAATATGGGTCTCATAATGAGTTTGATTCTTTTAATCAAGGATTCACCAAACCATTACGAGTATGGACATATGGTACAGCAGTGTTGAACTTGAATTCCCAAAGCCATGCAATAATCATCGAAGGCTTGAGAGTAAATTCGCAGCATTGTCCATGCGAATTGATTGAATTCGATGTTCGGATAATGAGCCTTCAACTTGATAAGTTGGGACATTATATTTGCAAATGCATGATTACGTGTGGATAGAAGATGCACTTGAGACCATCGAGTAGATCGTCAATCAAAACCATGAAATACTTGAATGGTCGGAAGGTGGTGAAATTGGTCCACAAATGTCACCTTGAATACGTTCAAGGAACTTAAGTGGTTCCGCAATAATTTTAAGAGGAGATGGTCTTAAAATCAACTTCCCATAGCACAAGATGTGCACATAAAATCGAAGATTGTGGGAATTTTGCGATTACAAAGTATGACCAATAGAATTGGTAATAATCTTTCTCATCATCCCTATACCAGGGTGCCCAAGTCGATCATGCCAAGTTTGAAATACATTGACATTTTGAAAGATTACTTTATATGCAACTTGATTGCAATGGGCTTAATGTATGTGAAGTACAATCCAGTTCAGTGATGGAATTTTCTCACAAATGTGTTTGCGGATCCAGAAGTTTAGTAAAAGAAGAAATTCCTCTTTATTCTCTATATGGGTTTCAACATGAATCCCATTCTTACGGATATCTCTATAACTTAGTAGGTGCGAGTTGAATCGGGATACAATAAAGCATCCTCGATTACAATCTTTGTACCCATTGGAAGAGAGATAGTGGCTTGACCGAACCAACTATCAATGCATCGCGTCGTGATGGTCAAAATATTTCCTTCTCTTTTCTTAAGAGTTTGGAAATATTTGATTTCTCTAAGTATAGAGTTTGTGGTACAACTGTCACAAGGCATAATTCCTCCTCCAGGAGATTGACTTCATGAGACATCTATAGTGAAAGAAGAAATAAAATTCTTTATTCAACAAATAGAAGTACATTCATTATTTGCTATATTAAATATCAAATATAAAAAATAAGATATTACAATATAGGAGAGTTTGTATAACTTCCAATTTACAAGGAAGTTAATACAACTCAAATAAGTTTATATGGTATGCATAAAATTACAACAATATACAATAAAAACCATCACCATCAGGGAGCTTCAATTTAGATCTCCAAACATGTCATTAGAAGCATATTCTATGATCATGTCATCCGTGGATGGGAGATTCTTTTGTTGAAGAAGAGAGGGGATATTTTGATTAATATCCATCGGTTTTGCTTGTGAGCAACCAACCTCCGGAGCAGCCTCAGAAAGATTGAAATGCGCTTCATAGGTCTTTGCTGGTGCTTGTTTTGTTTCCTTAAGGTATTTCTGATAGAGATCAACCAAGTGCTTGGGGGTACGGCACTTATTGGCAAAATGAGAAGTACCACCACACTTGTGACAACGCTTGTTGTCATTTGATGGCTTCACATTACCTTTCCCTCTTGCATTATGTTTTCGCTTCCAGTTGTGGTTGCGCTTACCACCAGGTTTCTTTAGATTACCAGAGGTAAATCCTTTGAAATTCTTTTTATGCTTAGATTGATGCTGTACATTGTGGACCTCAGGCAAAGGTTTAGCACCAATAGGACGCTTATGATGATTCTTCAAAAGAAGTTCATCATGTTTTTCAGCCTGAGTCAATGTATGAATCAATCGAGAATAAACCTGGTAGTTTTGAGCACGGTATTGTTCTTTGCAATACGATCTGCGGAAGCATAGTAGATAGAGTCTTTTCTATCTTATGCGCTTGGTGAGTTCTTTTCCACAAAACTTTAACTTGGAGCAAATGTTATGAACAACATGGTTGAAATCAGCGATAGATTTAAAATCTTGAAGTCGCAAATGATTCCATTCATGACTTGCCTCAGGCAAAATCAATTCCTTTTGTTGTTCATAGCGCTCTTGAAGAGCGAGCCATAATGCACGGGGGTTTTCTTCCATAAGATACTCATATTTGAGATCTTTATGGATATAGAACCTTAAATATAATAAGGCGCTATATCTCTGTTGATCTGTGATCTGAGGATTCCCTTCAACAGGTTCCTCGATCGTATGCAGAAAACCTTTGGATGCAAAACTAATCCTGATATCAGATGCCCATGTAGGATAGTTGTGTCCGTCCAAGGCAAGTTCATCAAACTCCTTGACAGCCATTATTCCTACAAAGGATAACCATTGATTTAATTAATTTACCTGAGGTAAATTAAAAAATCTGTATGGTATTTGTTGTAATGAATGAAGTAAAATTTGATCTTATAACATATTGGATGTAGTTTGGAATAAAGAGGTAATCACAAATAGTGTAGACCTCCAATCTTGTATATTTTATTAATAATGGTATACATAGTGAAGATAGTCTCTATGTCTGACATAGAGTAGATCTCCAAGCAGTAGGCAAGAAAACTTGCTGCTATAGGCATGGTCTCTGGGCTGATATGTTCAAAAAAAAATTGAACATACAGCAGCCAATGCCTAAGACTCTACCACCAAGTGTATAACCAAAATTAATAAAAATAAAAGAAAATTTGGTAATCACCACAAAGGGTGTAGACCATTGGATTATTCCAAAATATTTAATTTGGATGGACATAGTAGAGGTAATCATCAAGTTTTGTGAAAACATGATGTAGACCAAAATAATGGGTGAATTTCATCACTGCTATAGGCATGGTCTCAGGGCTGATATATTCAGAAAAGATAATGAACATATCGCAGCCAATGCCTTAGACTCCATTATCTCTATGTCACAAGCCAAAAAAAATAAATAATTGAGATCAAATGTTTATTTCATTATGTTTATGCAATTTTTGTAGTGCAAACAAATGCAAAACAATAAATATATGTGATTTAAAATACACATATATGCAATGAAGCCCTTGAATTGCATTAAACATAAGAAAATAGATATATTTACAAAAACAGTAAAAATTACAAGGATCTAAAAGATCTTATTTTGTGAAAATGAACTGAAATGTAAATATGCTGGAATTTATGGACTGAAAAGTAAAATTTCATAAATATGAAATTTTTTTTAAAAAAAATTACTGTACGTGCGGGCCGAAACAACCTCGGAATCGGCCCGCACGCACATGGAGCCCATCGGCCCAGGCGGAGACGCGCGCGGGAATTTTTGGGCCGAAAAATTTTGGCCCATGGCGACGATAAAGGCGCGGTTAGGGTTGCAAACCCTAACCGCCCATATGCGCCGCCGCCCCGTTACCGCTACACGCCTCCATGGCCGCCTCCTCCTCCTCGCGAGTGCCACCTCCTTGGCCATGACCCCCCTTCCACCTCGGTCAAGGCCGCCGTCTTCCCCTCCCCTCCGTGCCTCAGAGGGCGATTTGAAGAGATGGGGAGAAACGGCGCAAAGCGCGCGCGGAGGTCGGTGAGGAGGCGTCGCCGTCGGGAGCCGGTCGCGGCGAGGAGAAGCGGATCCACCCGTCGCGGGCAAAACCCGAGCGCCATGGTGGCGGAGCGGCTCGGTCGGCGGGTACGGCCGCGGGCGCGCCCGGCCATGTCGGCGACGACGCCGACGGCTGCGGTGCTCGGCCGTCGAAGGGCGCGACGGAGGACGGCTTCAAGGTCGGCGCGACGGAGGCGTCGAGGATGAGCGCGATGAACCGCGTGCTCCACGGCGAGGACAAGACGAGGAAGGAGAACAAAAGATGGAGGTAAGGTCCAAAACCGAGGCATCTTACCTTGTTCTTGTTCTAGTTTGATTTGTTCTTGATGTTTGGCGTGAGTGGAAGAGCCTACGGTGATAACGTGTTTAGATTAGAATGAACAACTAAAAATGATAAGAACTACTCACACCTTTATTGATCAATGCATATATATATACAACTTGAAAAGGTGCGAATAAAGGATGCGTATGCATCCGAACGGGAAGAGATGCGTCTGTTGGAGAGGATGAGATCATCGTTTTGCAACAATATCAATTCAGTGTTGCAAAGCTTAACATGACAGTTGTTTTAGTCTGGTCCGTTTCTTCAGCATGCCAATGGTCCGCGGCACCCTCCTTGAGGAGGACTCCGGAGTGTAGGTGCGTGGCCACGACCCATGAGCAGGGTTTACATTTTCGATTTGGCTTTGAAAATCATCCCTCAGTCAATATTATAAAAAATTGAAGGGTTTCAAAATCAAATTTTTACAAAAATTCAAAAAAATTGATTTTAACCAATAATCAGTCAATATTCACCGACAAATCGCAACCAATTGAACTCTTAGACCAATTTTTTGAGCATCGATTTTCACCGATTTTCAGCCGGTATACGAAGCATAAATTTTTCTGATTTTTTTAATTGAACCGGTTTACCGACTAGTATAGTTTATCGAGCCGGCTCGATACGGTCAAAAAATCGCGATTTTTGAAAACTTGCCTACGAGCATCACGACAAACACTCTGAGCAGGGATGGCAATCGTCCCATTTCTTGACAAGGAATTCGAGATCCTGGAGGGTAGTTGGGCAAAATTTATTCTTAGAGACGTTTCTATGTATTTTTTTAAAAATAATTATATAAATATTAAAATATAAATAAAAAGTAGATACTAATTACTTCACTTGCTTTAAAATTTATACAACTTATATTAGAAAATACATAAACCATTATTCAACTATTCCCCATCGCGATGTCGGGGGGCAGGAATGTTCCATCACTCTACATACCCGTTCCTCAGCGAAACCCAGCTATAAAGTATGATAGGTGGCCCCTCGGAAAATAGACAGAGTTCACATGCAGTTAGAATGGGGACTGCAAGTTAAGCAGTCCCCATTCAACCATCCGACGAAAAAGCGATGCGCAAGATCTTAGGGAGGGCATTGTAGTAAAACACTGTAGCACTTACTGTAGAGAGTTACTGTAACGCAAGATTTTAACCGATCTGGGCCATCAATTCATTGGATCGGACGACTCTGTTGAATGGGGAGTGCTTAACTTGCAGTCCACATTCTAACTGCATTTGAACTCTAACCTTTCAAATACCTTATAAAACCTCAAACAACCCTACATCCGAGGCATCCCCTGGCGGCGCCAAGACCCAAGAGCCACTGCTGCTCGAGTACTCGTACTCATCGCCACACACCACCAGGCATCAGCCTCCCCTCGGACGAAGCTGCGCCAACGCCGGTAGATCGTGATCTCGAGCCCCCTCCACTGGCTGTTAGGGTAGATGAAATATTAGAGATATAATTTATCGTGGAAAAACCTTTGCGAGAAAATAAGCATGGAAACAATCTACGATAACAATTCAATGTTTACATGTACAAGAGTTGACTTATATAGCGAAAAAATCCTAGTTGCTAAAGACTTGGACAAACAACCTATTTAGATAAAATCAAAAGATATGGTAAGTTGAGATATTGAGTTAGCTCTAACATACCTTCCCTTAAGTCAAAATCTATAACAAAATTGTTTCCAGAAAAACTCCCAAGGGTAATTGAGCGCATGAATACAAGTGCGTTAAAAGTCTCAATGACTAATGAATAAGGAAGACCGGAACAATCAATCCAAACATTTGTAGTGTCAAAAACCACAAAAGGTATAAAAGACTGAAACTGTCTTATACAAACGCTTCTAATAAAGCAAGTTTGAGTAAACCACCAGTAGATCGAAAGAAAGACTGGAACAGCCAATCTAAACACACAGCTATGAACAAAACAGACGAAGAAATCTGAGTCTTCAATGATTCATTACCCAAGTAAAAGTCTGAATCTGTGCAACTGACCTTCTGAAACAAACATTCAATCATCAAACGGCATAAGCCAAGACATCACATGTGGTGCTGAGTAGATAGTGAAGAATACATAATATAGATTTTTGACGTGCTTCATTTAGAACATAAAATTCGGCAAAGTGCCTACTAAAAATCTATAATATGGTTGAAATTGCTCAAAAAAATGTCAATATGAAGAAAAAATCACCGTGCCATGAATGGATTATAAATTGCAGTAGATCCTTCATATCGGGCAAAGACAACAAAACAACGTTGTAGTATCCACACAGAAACAAACTCCTTCGTGCACTTTAAACCTTCATTTCAAACTGACATTAGAGCAAAACCTTCGCTAGAAAAACTCTGAAGAGTATAATGCCACCAGCAGGGTGTTATCAAATTCCAAATGAACATTTCCAAAACCTCCATAATGGTCGACATATCCAATCGGTGAATAAGACACCAAAATAACGGTGATAAAATACCAAATTCTAATTAACGGTGAATAAACACCAAATTCAGTTGTCTCCTCAACTGATTTTTTTCAAAGAAGACAATGAAATGTCAAATAAATTTCCAAGAATCCGCCAATGATAAATTGACGACGAAACGACGAAACGACGAATAAATCTCCAGTGATAAATTATGCCTGAATTGCAATAAAATCCGCCAATAATATGCATAAAAGCATTAATTGCAATGCATGAAAACCGTCAATAATATGAGCACAAAATAATAGACATAAAAGTCTGAATTGTACATGATATCCCTCCAAAAATCAGAATTTGCAATGAAAATCTTGCTGGAGGACAGAGCCGGGCTGTGGATAACAAACTCATCAGTCTTCGGATCAAATGTGGCAGTTGTTTCAAGGCCCTGAACATTTGAACCATGACCAAGTTCAGTTTGAGCATAGCATCCAATTATTTCTAACTTGTAGGCCAGCGGTAACCACTTCTTCTGCTGCTCTTCAGTTCCTTGTCCTTTTATAGCAGGAACAAACATGCCCCAATGCAGATCAACATAACCAGGCTGGTCCACATAATGCCTCAGCAAATTTGCCTCCTCTTCTGTAAGACGTAGCTCAACGATACGCTTCCACGCATGGCCTGTGTACTGGTATTCATATTCTTTCATTGCTTGTGTTCTCGTTCCTGAATGGTATAAATTTTCACTTCCTCAAATTTTGCTCATTTGAGTATCGTATACATGCTGATTACAATGGATTCGTCAATGTGTGTGGTCACTCGTTATCGGGGGATCGGATAAGCACCTGATGGGCCCCGTTCCCCATCATAGTCCCTCCCCCCTCGGAACGGGAGGGATCTCTCCCGGAACATGTTATTGGGGTAGGTACCGGGGATTGGTTTTTTTTTTTTTGGGTGGGGGGAGTCGGGGACCGGTGTCGGGGCGGGTATCGAGGATGCGGGGTAATTGAGAATTTTTTAATAATATTAAAAAATAAAAATTACAGAAAATAATAGTTTGAATTTAAAAATAACACTGTTTAGCACGGTACTGTGGCGTTTAGCCTCATTTCCACCGAGAGCAATCGTTTTCACTGAGCAAGCGTAGGAGAAAGAGAAAGAAAAGGAGGGGAGGAAAGGAGAGGGGAGAGGGGAAGGAGGAGAAGGGAGAGGAGGAGGAGGGGAAAAAGAGAGGGGAGGAGGAAGAAAGGCTTCACGGTTGTGCTGATAATTTTTTTTTTGTTTATTTGAATTTAAATTTGAAAATACAATTTAGTGACTAGATTAAATAGATTGGTAAGTAATTAAGTTTGTATAGTAATAATTATTTAGATAGACCACTTAGCGACCAGATTAATTAGGGTTGTAAATAATTAGCTGTGTAGAGTAGCAATAGTTATAAACACACATGACTTAGTGACCAGATTAATTAGATTTGTAAGCAATTAACTGTGTAGAATGCTAATAATTTTTTTAGATACAAGACTTGCCGAACAGATTAATTTGGTGTGTACATAATTACCTGTCTAGAGTAGCAATAGTTATACATGACTTAACGACCAAATTAATTAGGTTCTTACGTAATTACCTGTATAGAGTTGCAATAGTTTTTTAGATACACGACTTGTCGACCATATTAATTAGGTATGTATGTAATGAGCTGTGTAGAGTAGGTTCGTAAGTAATTAGCTGTATAGAGTAGTAATAGTTATGGACATACGAAACTGTGAAAAGTATACAAGATAGTATGTAGTTGAAAAAATAAATTTTTGTATGCCTGCAGTAGTTGTTTCAAGTAGTGTAGAGTACATCATCGTGGTAAGTAGGTGTAGTAGTATGGATAGGTTGAGAAATTAAAAGGTGATAGCGTTACGTTGTACACATATTAAAAATTCCTGAAATGCTTAACAAGTATGGTTGAACGAGTGCAATTTAAAATACACTACGGAGAAAGTGTTCCGCACATGAGTGCACAAGGGGTGGAACTTAGTCATTTTCTAAGTGTTGTGGCTGGCATGTCACATGCAAAGGAGCATTCATGGGACACGGTTACCAGATGGTTATACCACATGTTCTCGTTGGATCGTGAATTGCAAGATCTCAAGTTGCACAGAGTAGGGTATTGGAGATGAGATTACACGTACTGAGAGTTAGTGGAACTGAAGGGGTGTAAGTTCAAGCTCCATTAGTTTTGGTGATTGGTTTTATATTAATATTTAATCATTGTTTAATGACAAATCTAATCATTATGAGACTGACATGTTTATTGAGCTTCATTCTTATTAGTCTCAAATTTGGATAGAAGATGGAAAACCCAATGTGTGCACTTGTATTCACTCTATTGTGTTAATGCATACTTATGATTCAAGTTAAAAGATGAACTCTTCCATTGCCTTAGTCTAAATATGTGCATTATGTCTTCAAATCTATATATACATTAATGCACACATCTAGGGGGAGTTGATAATTTAACTATGTTTCAATTGTATTGATCCATGTCCTCTTGCCATATAATATAAAGGATCAAGACTTTGAAACAATCTTTTGAGTATATATAACTTGTGTAGTTGTAGTATACTCATGTTAATATAGGATAAACTCATATGCAATTTAAGATTAATTATGTGCGTATTGATTCCATGTTCAATTAGTTATATGCACATACTTAATAGAGTTTGTTCTATAGTTGATGGTCTAAATGTATTGATTCCCTTTCCATCACTCAAACATATTTGGATCATTACTAACCATCATATTGAGTATATGAAACTTGTGTAGTTATATATACTCATGTCAATTTACATGAAGTTTAAATTGAGTTCAGTTGTCTTTCAATCAATCAAAGAATATTTCATAATGTGTTGATGGTGTCTCTTTGTTGATTAAGGACAAACGAAAAGTTCTTGAGTATAATGAAGCGTTAGTTGCATAAAAGTGCTCAAGACACCTTTAAATCATTCAAATTGATTTGGGTTGTGCTCAATCGATCTTGAAGGCATCCATTATGTGTTAATGGAGTGCAAATGATGATTGAGACAATCGTGTTTGTTGGACTAAATATCTTCCATGAGCTGTGAAGTAGGTTGAGTCCAAGATAAATAAAAGAATCGGGAATGAGAAGTCATCATGTGTTGATGAGCTTCAAGAGGTGATCCCGAAGTGAAGAGAAGGGCTAGAGAAAGTTCATCATGTGTTGATGAACAAGAAGAAGATTCGATCCTGGAGAAAAGATGATTGGATACCATAGAAACTCCAAGTGGATCGCTAGAGGCAAAGGTATGACTAGCTAGGGCTAAGGATGTGTTCCTAGTCTTTTACTAGTCTTAGTGCTTGGATAGAAGACCGGGTTGCTAGTTAGGTGTCGTACTATTAAAAGGGGTTGAGTCATTTACCTTCAGCTTCATCATGTGTTGATGAATACAATCTCGTTTACTCTAGCTCACTCTCTTGTTTGGTTTTTGTATTGAGCTAACCATTTGGCATGTGTTGCAAAAGGAGAGAGCACAAGAAATTTGGTTTAAAGTGTTTGCATGGAGATAGATATTTGCATGTGTTGCAATTAGAGAGCTCATGCACTTGAGTTTGTTTTGGTTGTTTGCATGCAGCTAGAGATTTGCATGTGTTACAAATAGAGAGTTCATGCATTGGAGTTTTAGCTTGTGACTTGATCATATGTTGATCATCATAAGGCTAAGTGTGTTTTGTGCTTTGAGTTTGTAAAATGTGTTTTTGCAAAAATATGGTTTAATTGAATCTTATCTTGGAGCACGTGAATAGGGTTTGCAAATGCGTTTTGCAAATTGACTTGATCATGAGTTGATCATCACATGATTCAAGGTTTTTTTTAATTGGTCAGAGTTGTTATTTGCAAATAAACTAAAAGTTATGGTTTTGATCCTAAAGCATGTGTTGGCATTTGCAAATGTGTTTTGCAAAGTGTCGGGATCATGTGTTGATCCTTACCTGGCTAAGAGGATTGATCTCATAAGTTCGCGGTTTATTTGCGAATGTGTTTTGCAAATAGGCTGTGTTTAAATGCGATTCTTTGGAGTTTGCAAATGTGTTTTGCAAATTGCCTTGATCATGTGTTGATCATCACATGGCTCAAAGAATCAATCATTATTAGTGTTTGATTTGAAAACAAAAGATTTTTGGTGAAAAATCTGTTTATAAGTTGGGTGGCTGGTGCTACCGGACATGGTAGCCCGGTGCTACAGGATGAGCGGTAGCATCGGCCCAGTGCAGTGTGTAAAAACCCGAGAGGGTATTTTTGGGGTTTAGGCAGGCCGGTGCTACCGGTCATAGTAGTCCAGTGCTACCAGCTGGGCGGTAACACCGGATGAACCCCCGGTGTGAAAATTCCAGAGAGGCTGTTTTTGGGCGGATAGGCAGTCCAGTGCTACCGCCCATGGTAGCCCGATAGCCGGTATGGAAAATCCAGAGGAGGTGTTTTTATGGTCGACTCGAGGCTAGTGCTACCACCCATGGTTGCCAGGTGCTACCGGCCGAGTGGTAGCACCGCCCCTCTGGCCGGTGTGAAAAATCTAGAGAGGGATGTTTTTGCGGTTGACTCGGGGCCAGTGCTACTGGGCATATGACTGGTGCTACCATCTGAGCAGTAACACTGCTCCTAGTTGTCTGGTGTTACCGAATTTCCTGTAATGGCTAGTTTTGTAGCCGTTGGCCTATAGGCCGGTGCTATTGGGCCTAGTAGGGCGATAGCACCGAAAATTCTGAGTTTTTCCAGATTTTGCCCTTAACGGCTAGTTTTGGCTTGGAGGATATAAAAGGAGGCCTTGGGGGCATTAGCTGGTTGTTGGAGTTATTATGAGTGTGTGGGAGTTGTGTGCATGTGTTGCTCTCTCCTATTTGCTTCTTGAGCTAGTGTGAGCCTCTAATTTCATGTGTTGCAATTAGGAAGTGGATTGAGGGGCTCTTGTGCATGTGTTGCACTTGAGGAGGATCCTAGTGCATGTGTTGCGCTTAGAAGGTCACCGGAGTACATGTGTTGTACTTGGTGGAGTTCAAGTTGGAGGGCTTAATTTGTTACTCCTGATGTTTGCCGACACCTAGACGGCGTGTGGAGGCATCATGCGCAGTGAGCTTCTCAACGGAGATTATGAGAAGCCCCAGGAAAGTTGTGAAGGTTGGAGCTCATCTACCCGGAGGGGGAAAGAGCTACCACTAGTGGATTCGAGGTGGTTCTTAATTCGTGGAGTCGGTCCAAAGTGGTTTAGGCTAGCCTCAATGTGGATTAGGGAAGACCGACAAGTCTCCGAACACCACAGTATAAAGTATCGTGTCTCTTGTGTTTGCATTCTATTCTTTACATTCAAGCAATTTATATACATAGAATTAAATTGATTGATTGCTTATCTTTAGGATTGCTAATTGTTGTTAGACTTAATTAGTTAGTGCATATAGTGAGCCTAGTTGATTTAGGCTTTATTTGTTAAAACCTTAGTTTATCGCTTTCGCATTAATAATTGTTAAGGTTTTGGCATTAGGATAATTAGGGGTGAATTGCTTTGTAGAGATTCGTAGAGTAATTTTTAAAAGCCGCCTATTCACCTCCCTCTAGTCGGCATCCTCGACCTTATAAGGGGCCGAAGTCGTGGAGCTCGTATGTAAGAATGCCGACTAAGAAAGGATGACCATTAGTGTTGTTGGTGCAAGTATTTTAGAAAGTCCATGTCGGCCATGTGATGCAAGAGAAGGTTGTTGGTGATGAATTGGAGGAAGTTGGGGAGAGCAGCCGAATCGGAGAATACTTAGTGAGGAGGATGTTAGTTCAGGTTAGGAGGGAGTGCAAGGTGAGGAAGTTGATGTTCCAATGCCAGAGGTGCAGTTCATAGAATTTTCTTCCCCTTTCCCCGAACTAAATTGGCCTAAGGCCCTTAATTCGTATTTTCCCATTCAACTAGCAGAAATGGATTAACCCTAGGATCTTTTTTCTTTCCTCTATGTGTATTTTACATACTACAGTAATTTACTATAGAGAATTTATATTAAGTAAAGGTATTATTGCTGGAATAAACTGTTATTTGATTTGATACATTGTGATCGTTAACGTTGATAAATTAAGTGAAACGGAAAGAGAGGGATTCGAACCCTCGGTAAACAAAAGTCAACATACCAATGGGTGTGACAGATGAGGGAGAATATATTGAATCATTGATGCATGCAATGGAGGCAGAGAGAAAGGATTACGAGGCTTTGAGTAATGATGAAGACGATGAAGGGCCTTTCCCTACGGGGTGGGATGAGTGTCAGTTCGATAGGCTGGTGGTCAACGAGGGCGAACACTTCACATGGCAGTCCGATCGGAATGGGATGAGGAAAAGTGCAATTTACAAAAATAAGTGTGAGGTTCAGAAAGCTGTACTGGCATGGGCAGTGTCGCTACATAAAACCTTTAAGGTTGCGAAGACAGATCAGCAGGTGTATGATGTCAGATGCCAGATGGATATGTGGAACACTATTTAGAAGTATTCTATAGTCGTCCCACACACATGCGTACTGACGGAGTCTGCCCAATCGCATAGAAACATATCTTTTCGCTTTGTTACAAATGCAATGTACGTGGAGATTATGAGCAACCTGGATTCAGAGTCACGTGCTATCATTTTTGCAATAGAGTAGAGGTTCCAGTACACCATAAGCTATGCCAAGGCGTGGAGAGCGAAGCAGAAGGCACTGAAAGTAAGGTTTGGTGCCTTCGAAGACTCCTATCTGAACTTGTCAGGTATGCTTGAGGTGACCAAGGAAAGGAATAATAGAACTTCTGTCTTGTGAGCAGCTCTCGCAGCGCTTCTTTGGGAAGATGGTACTCAAGCGGACATTCTTTGCTTTCGATGCATGTATCAACGCGTTCATATATTGCCGTTAGTTGTTATGTGTGGACTGAACATTTCTGACTAGGAAGTACAAAAGCTAGATATTGACTGCCATAGGAGTAGATGCAAATAACCAAGTTCTTCCCATAGCACTCGCATTCGTGGAGGGCAAGAACGCAGATAGCTAGCTCTGGTTTCTAAGAACCGTGAAAGCCATTGTCGTGGACCAGAGGCCCGGAGTGTATGTCATACACGATCGGCATCCTAGGCTGTTGAAGGCGATCGTGCAGTTGCAGCAAGGTGCAGATGAGACACATCCATAGCCTAATCTGCGAAGTAGGTGGTGCAAGCGGCACATGGGTGCTAACTTCTAGAAACAATTCAGGAACAAAAAGCTTACGAAGCTTTTCAAGAGGCTGTGCGATCAAAACCAGTAGAGAAAGTCATTGGCAAGTGTTTCGTATGCTTGTTGTTTTGTTTTATAAGTCAGCGTCACTACCATTCCCAGTTCTCATCGAACCATTTTCAATGCCATTAATTGGTCTTTACAAACAAAATTCGAATGTAAAATTTACGCTCGCGTTGGTACAAAAAATATTTCACCGCATAGTTATTCCTACTGTCATTTTAACCTGCAAATTTTCAGTCGTTGCTCTATTTTAAAAATGAAGTATAATTTAAAAAGGAATTAAAAAAAACAATGCCATTTCAAAAAAGACACGTAGGCACTCATCTATCGCCATTTGAAATGACAACAACAAATGACGATAAAGAGTCTATCGCCGTTTGAAATGGGGATAGGCTCTGTGTCGCCATTTCAAACGGGGCAGAGAGATATTCTTGTTATCTTTAAATTCAGTATATTATTTCTGTAATTTTCTTTTTTAAATATTATTTAAAAAAGCAGGAATGTCCCGTTCTAGCGCTCCCGCCAGGGAACGTCCCGTTGTAGTCTGTGAAGCTGTGGGTGTAACCGTACATGCTGCAGTGGTGCATTGTTTTTCTTTTCGAAACAAGGGGTCTTTGAGGTATTGGCAGAAGCAAAAAATAACAGACGAGTTAGGAATTAGGGCTATATCAGCTTTGGATAGAAATCTCCCATATATTGCAAACATTGTGGAATAAACGGGATACAAGCAAGAAACCATAATGCAGCTACCATGCATGTTCGACAGCGAAAAGTCTCACACAGACAACAGACGCAAGTACGCACTAACTATTACTCAGCGGCGTCCAAATTTGTTTTTATTGAAGTAAGCTTAGCATACTAGCTAGCAGAAGGACGCACGATCCACACCGACATCTGGACCTCGTCATTGATCCATGCTACTTCCACAGCGCCGTCGCTGCGATATTACGGGGAGTTGGGCTTCAGCCCATCGGCTGCCTCAAGCTGATCGGGCGGCAGGCAGCAGCTCCTCGAGCAGCAACCCGGCCTGTCCCTGCAGCAGCCAGGCAGAGCCGCGACGCTAGCTCTCAGCAGAGCTCGCGGCATAGCCGTGCCAACACCGGCGCTTAGTTTGGCCCCTGTGACTGTGAGTGAGAGGAGAAGAAACACGCACACAAGAGGAACTTTGGAAACCTGCATGTTGCGCGATCTCTTCTTTCCCGACCTTTCAGAGTTCAGAAAGGCCTGCTCCTCGGATGGATGCTAACGCGTACGTCCATTTATATATAGTCCAAGGAACAGGTGCTGGAAATAGTACAGACAAAGTACGGGCGAGCGCCCCTAAGTACTCCAGGCCGGCGCCGCTATAAACACGAAACTTCCTGCGAACTTCGTACAGGATGGGGATCATCGACGTTTGAGCTTGGGCAATCGGAAAAGCAGGTTCTTTGGCCCCGTCGGAAAACGACATGCCAACTCCAATTCCCAGTTCTGTTATACGGCGCCTTCGCCAAGTCGAACACTTTGCATATCTAGTCTGGTATACACGTTTTTTATTTTTTATTTTTTTCAAATCTAACTCTCCAAAACAAGTTTTTGAAAAAATAGCCCCGAGCGGTAGCAGCGACAGCACACACGAGCGTCGGTGCGTGGGGCACGTGCGCGCAGGCATGGGGAGCGAGGTGGCATATGGTTCGTGTGTGCCTAGGAACACGTGAACATGAGTGGGACACCTCTTGAGCTAGAAGGAGCTCTCGGGTAGCACGAAAGGGTCCTGCACCTCCTGAGCTAGAAGGAGCTCTCCCGCTCTCGGGTAGCACGAAAGGATCTCTGCTTCCGCACTCCCCGGGGGCGGCAAGGGACATGTGTCGTTAGTCGCACCTTCCGTGGTGGAAGAGGGGGCTGTGTTTGCAAATACATTCGTTCAGGGCTAGATGTGTACAAAATGAGCTACAGGGGGCTAGATAAGTAAACAGTTCCATCAAGTCATCCTCTCGCCATGGCCGAAGTGTTGGACGGAACATTCCTGGGAAGTCACCTAGTCATAGTGTAATAGAAGGTTCGCCGGGCGCAGACTTTTTTATTTAATGAGAACTAGGAGCGAATGCATCAGGGGATTTTATTAGGCTCAAACCTACCCTCTACGGCGGTGCCGATATCCCCCTCTGACCTACTGCCATAGCCTCGGCTCTTGGGTCCTATCCTCTACCAATTGCTCAAAAATGAAACAAAAGGGAAGAGAAGAATGATGAAGAAGGGAGAAGGAGGGCCTTTGGCCCTTTACCGAAGCGTACAAGGCCACAAGGCCCAGCTACAGCCTAACATCCACATCCAATCCACTTAGGGATGACAATGGGGCCCTATTCTCCATTCCCTATCGGAGAATTCCCCTGTTAGGAAGCGGGGATGGGGGTGATTTTCCCCCCACGGGGCTGCTAATGGGAAAATTTTGTCCCATCGGGGGAAGCAGGTATGGAAGCGTTCCATCACTCCTCATCCCTATTACCCACATGGGCCCTAGCATGTCTATGACAGATGGGTCTACACTCCATAGTATATATAATATATGTGAATGACTTATTGTAGACAATTTTTCTTGACATTATTTATAAAATTAATCAATTCATGATATTATTTGTACAAATTAATCAGTTCATAACTGCATCCTCGATTTATGAATCATCTTGTTATTTTGTTTTTTTATTTTTTATGTATCATGTTATCGGATATGGCTTCCCACGGAGGCCCGATACACGATGGGGCGGCTAGCAGGCGTGATCCCGGGCCGAGGCGAGAACGGAGGAGTTCCCTCCAATTAAGGACGGAGACGTTCCATCACTCCCCGCTGGGGAACCGCCCGTTGCCTTCCCTAAATACATCCCAGCCCATATTCCCCAATTCATCAATTGATCGAAGAGAGAGACGAGGCGAGAGCACATCTGGCTGAGTCGTTGAGGACTTAGGAACTGAGGAAGAAACCCTAGGTCGGAGGCATAGCGCGACGAGAAGCCAAGAGGGGAGCTGTCAACGCCGAGCCAGGCACAAGGTGGCGGGTGCGAGGATGTCAAGTAGCTTAGGTGGTGACAAGGAGGAGGGAAGGTGCACCCTGCTGAGCTAGGCCCGGGGCAGCGGGCAGGAGACGAGGAGCCTGGGCGGTGGGCCTAGAGCGAGGAGGCGCGACGGTCGATGGAGCGGAGGAGCGCAACACCGCCCAGCGTGACTGGGTCTGGATTTGGGAGCGGCTAAGGAGAGGACTGAGTCGAGAAGACCAAGACCGAGTAGGTATAGCGAAGAACTGAGACCTAAAGAGGACTGGAGGAGACCAAGCAACCAACTTTGACTGATGGACTCGACTACCGGCAAGGAGACACATGAGGTGTATATATAAATGTAGTATATGTATAATATATAAAATATTGTTACGAATTTCATTGCTCTTTGGTTTCACTACTCTTTAGTGTGTAATATAAATTATCTAGTTAATAATATAGTCGTATACTTGTATTTATTCGTAGATTTGTAGACTGTAATATGAAGAAACGAACTTTGCATCATTATTTCATAAGCAATTCAAGTAGTACTCTCCCCCGAGCAATTTGGGCGGGCAGCTGCACAACAAATTGAAGGAGAAATGTGAAGTGGAGGCCGCAGGAGGGCAGAACCGTGGAGGGAATCTCCATCATTCGCTTGCCTTGAGCTGATTGCGGATTGCGCCACTATGTTTCGTCTAGGAAGCCAACTGGCCGAGAAGAAAGAAGGCAAGGAGGTCGAGGGGACCGAGATCAAGGGCGAGGCCGTGCGAAGGGTCGAGGATCTGCCAACGGTATTTTTTTTCTAATTGTCTCGATTGATTTTGGTACAATGCATAAATGGTGCATTGCATATTGATGTTGCATTGCCGATTTTTGATGTTGTATTGTATATTTGCATAGACAATTAGTAAATATCTAGACTATATTGTATTTTTTTAGTGATAATTCTACAATTTGTTGATATATTTGCAATAATAGAGATTTAAACTTTGCTTAATTATTTCACAAGCAATTCAAGTAGTATTCCCCAACCAACAATAGCACAACTCAGTGGTATTATTTTGAATGTCCATGAACTTTTATAATTTGCTATTATATTACTAATTTTGATATACAGATGACAGATCGCCACTCATCAGAAGAGAGCACAAGCGTACACACACATACACTATTCTATACCTACGTATAGAATAGATTATTGTACGCCCGGGTCAGTTAACCTAGTCTGATCGAGCCATGCATCCCATTAATTAGCGTAACAGAACTGCTTTAGTTGACTTAGCCCATCACCTACGTGGCAAAAACTAGTAAATGCATTTCATTTTTGTATGTGAATCTGTTTTTTCTTTGATTTAGCCATAACTTTTTATTGACAGCTATAATTAATGAACGGTTTTTACCAGTAGCTTACTGACGATGAGAGCAACATAACGATATAAGTCTCGCTAATAAACATCATGTGAATGAGATTTTACTATCAATTTACCGAATGTATCGTAAAAGTTTACTACCGCACATGTTGCCGATCCCTCTGCATTGATAGTAAAATCTATGTATACCGATAGTAAAATCTATGTATACGGATAGTAAAATCTAATTCATACTGCGAGATTTATATCGGTATGTTGCTCTCGTCATCAGTAAGTTACTGGGGAAACTGTTGGTGAATCAGAGCTATTAATAAAAAATTATGGCTAAAACAAAGAAAAAACAGATTTATGTACAAACAAGAAACGCATTTACTAGTCAATCATGTGGCGTAAACTAGTAACGTGTTTTCTTATTTGAACTAGAATCTATTCTTTTTTTATTTAGTCATAACTTTTTATTAATAGCTCCAATTCATGAAAGGATTTTACCACTTACATACTGACTACGAGAGCAACATAATGATATAAGTCTCGCCAGTAAACACAGATTTTACTATCAGTATACATTGAGTTTACTATCGGTATACATATATTTTACTATTAGACCAGAGGGTTTATGCGGCGTTTATTGGTGAGACTTATATCAATATGTTGCTCCTAGTGAAAACCGTTCATGAATCGGAATTATCAATAAAAAGTTATAGCTAAAACAAAGAAAAAACATATTCATGTACAAACATAAAATGCATTTACTAGTAGGTCATGCAGTGTAAACTAGTAACGTTTTCCTTATTTGAACTAGAATATGTTCTTCTTTGATTTAGCCATAACTTTTATTGACAGCTTCGATTCATGAACAGTTTAACCGCTTGCTTACTGATGACAAGAGCAACATAATGATATAAGTCTCATTAGTAAACACAGATTTTACTATATGTATACATTGAGTTTACTATCGGTATACATATATTTTCCTATCAGACCAAAGGGTTTATGCTGCGTTTATTGATGAGACTTATATCAATGTGTTGTTCTCATCGTCAGTAAGCAACTGGTAAAAATAGTTTGCAAATCGGAGCTGTCAATAAAAAGTTGTGGCTATAACAAAGAAAAAATAGATTCATATACAAACAAAAAAAACATTTACTGGTCCGTCATGCGGTGTAAACTAGTAATATATTTCCTTATTTGAACTAGAATATGTTCTTCTTTGATTTAGTCATAACTTTTTATTGACATCTCTAATTCATGAACAGTTTTTACCACTTGCTTACTGACGACGAGAGCAACATAATGATATAAGTCTCACTAGTAAACACAGATTTTACAGTCCATATACATAGATTTTACTATCAGTATACATATATTTTACTATCATATCAGAGGCTTCATGCGGCATTTTATTGGCAAGACTTATATCAATATGTTGCACTCGTCAGCAGTAAGCTACTGGTGAAAACCGTCCCTGAATCGGAGCTATCTATAAAAAGTTATGGTTAAAACAAAAAAATATTCATGTACAAACTGGAAAACATATTTATTAGTTAGCTACGTAGGTGATTAGCTTAGTCAACACGCGTGCATATGTGGGATGATTTGCATGCGCTTTTTTAACTGAAGCACAGAATAACTAATCTACGCTTGAGCTAAGATTAGTGCTATATATGTATGTATATATATACATAAACATATACATATACATACATATATATACACATAAACATATACATATACATACATATATATACACATATATTCACACACATAGAGAGATGCTATTCTACTCTGCGTGTAGAATAGGCTATACTGCTCCCCAGCCATTTAACATAGACCGACAGAGCCACTCCGCGCAATGGAACAGTATGTGGAAACCCAACTAGTAAATGACTAATAAATGCTACTTCTAGTTTGTACATGAATCTTTCTTTCTTAATTTAGCCATAACTTTCAAATGAGGATGAGTTTTTGTCACCAAATTTTGTACGGTTGTATAATATCACCTCCCCTACGTATGGTATTTTTTGAGAATTTTTTAAAATATGTACATCTAATTTTCATAGATTTTATAATTTACACAGGATATGTTGCCTTTTACTATCCAGAAAATAACATATTAGTCGCTATTACAGAAGATGTTATTATATCCTGTGTAAACCACCCCATATCATGTAAAATACATGAAAATCACATGTATAAGTTTTTAAAAATTCTCAAAACATTACTATATTTAGAGGAGATGGGTGAATAATATGTTGTGTAATAGCAAGTAATATGTTATTTTCTTGATAGTAAAAGACAATAAATCCTTGTGCAAACTATAAAATCTATGAAAACTAGGTGTACATATTTTAAAAAATCCTCAAAAAATTACTATAAGGGAGGTGAGATTCTACATCTCTATAAAATTTGAAGATCAAAATCAATCTAATTTGAAAGATATGAAATTGACAAGCGCTAATCACTGATAAATAGTACATTTGTCCTTTTCATATCCTTCAAATGAGTGAGTTTGGTCTTTAAATTTTACATGCGTTGTAGAAGCTCACATCCCCTACGTACTGTAATTTTTTGAGAATTTTTCATAATTTGTACATATAGTTTTCACGGATTTTACACGATAAATATGGTTTACTGCTAAATGACTCATATATATAGTCAACATATCTCTGTGTAAACTATAAAATCTATGAAAATTATATTTCTATATTTTTAAAATCCTTAAAAAATTCCCATAAGTAGGGAAGGTAAGATTCTACATCCATGTAAAATTTGAAAACCAAAATCAATCTCATTTGAAAGATATGAAATTGACAAGCGTTAATCAGTAATGAATAATAAATTTATCCTTTTCATATTCTTCAAATGTGAGTGAGTTTGGTCTTAAAATTTTACAGGTTGTAGAAGCTCACATCCTCTTCGTATGGTAGTTTTTTGAGAATTTTTTAGAACTTGTACATATAGTTTTCACGGATTTTACAAGAAAAATGTGGTTTACTGCCAAATGAATAATCTGTGCAGGATTTTACTACTAAACAGACTCTTAATATTTTTACGAATAGTTCTCAATTGATTTTATCATCTATTACAGCAAGATTTATGATCGTTCATATAATATTTTACTATAGGATCAACAAACATAGATAAATTCTTGTTCTGATAGTTCACTATATTTCGGTTTAGTAACATCTTGTGTAATAGCTAGTAATATGTTATTTTTTAGATAGTAAAAGGCAACATATCTAGCGTTTATTGACGAGATTTATATCATTTGTTGCTTTATTGTCAGTAATCTATTGGTGAAAATCGCTCATAAATCGGAGCTAATAGTAAAAAGTCATAGCTAAAACAATGAAAAATAGATTTATGTACACACTACAGAATGCATTTACTAGTGGCTAGCTATTTAAATGGTTTAGTCAACACACGGGCCACACGCTTCTCTGGCCAGAGTATAGAATAACTATTCTACGCTTGAGAGAAGAATAGCGCTACCGTATATACATATATACACATATACATATACACATATACATATTTATGTATATATTTGTATACATATATATATACACTTGAAAGATCGAAAAAGGCGACTAGAGGGGGGTGAATAGGAGCAAAATAAAATTTTCGAATAAACTCTCCCTAAATTCAAACCACCAAAAGACCGAGAAGAAAGAAGCTGAACCATCGATCGGGCAATTTCATGAGCAGAGGCTCAGGCCGAGTTAAGGTGCGGTGAGCGATAAAAAGCGCCTGACCGGTCGGGTAGCTCTGTTCGGATGAAACGATCTTTGCGGCGTGCGTCGGTACTAGTCGGATGAGCAGTGCTCCCGACTGCGGAGGTCGGATGAACGATACTCGGGTGAATAGTATTCGTGCGACAGTACCCCCGACCATCAGTGGTCGGATGAGCGATCTCCCGACTGCAGAGGTCGGTGAAGCGATACTCGGGGTGAATAGTGTTGGGTGAATAGAAAAATCAGCGATCTAAAAACATAAATTGATGTAACTTTTGATCGGTGATCCAAAAGCAGTGAAAATTGGTGTGCACCTCTCTAAGGATGTCGGGAACCTATTTCAATCATCAATCGAAGGAATTGATACCATGGTTCCGTCCTTTTCGATTTAACAAATGCAACACCAAAAGCAGTCACGAACACAGACCTCACCCTAACTTCTGGTGGGAGTTGATGGTGAAATCCTTGGATGACTCTCCACAAATCATAGCAAGTAAGTACGAGAAACAACCCTTCAAACAAATAGAAACACGATCTGAAGGCACTTTCTTCTACTAGGCATAAAATTGGTTTCTTGCAAAGCTGAATAGAAGAGGTTGTAGATTGCCTAGATGATTGGGATATGATCTCTGAAGATTCATCCAGCAATCTTTCATCCTTGGCAACAAGAACGAAGCCAATCAAGACTAAAGAACTACAAGTCACACGTTTACGCACTTTAAGAACACCGCAGTTTACAACTTGCAACAAGAGCATAAGGATTGCCTAGATGATTAAAAGCATCGAATCGAGAGAAGAGTTCATCAATCATGAATTTCAACAAAGACTCAATAGCATGTAGAAGGAGATGAGGCAAATCCAAATTACGTAAAGTAAATTGCAAGTAAGTAAATCTGAAATTAGATACTTGAAATTTAAGTGCGTAATGTAAATACGTAAGGAAATGAAACAAGAACATAAATGAAGAACATTTCATTTACGGAAGGAGGTTTACAAAGCCTCACAACAAAGTGAGCAAAACTCAAATGAGCGACAAAAACCTCGGAACCTTCAAAGAGGAGGATGCCCTACCCTCTATATATAGTGACTTGGGATCAATTCCCACCTTTGGATGTCTGCTTCAAACCTAAGCCAACATCCAAGAGCAGTTTGATTCTTACCTTGTCACTCTCAACAACTCTCAACTACTCACGTACACTTTCCTCACTGCTCAACCCCTACGGAGATACCCTCTCCTGCCTATTTATAGCGAGCTTGGACCACCTACCACCCTTGGATGAGCCTCTAAACCCTAGAGCACTCCATCAAGGGTGAGATTTTACCCACTCACACAGCTATGCATGGTGACCCAAACCCAACAACACAGCGGGTTTTGCACGCTTTTCAAATCATACTAACTTGACCCGCTACTCTATCTTTCCGACCGCGATCCAACGGTCCTCCTTGATCGAGCGGCTCAAGTTAGCATCTCATCCATTCCTTTGTCTTATTGGCTTGCGGCTACTCCTGGCCTCAGTCATCTTTGGCGAAACCTTGATCATCGGACCTCGGCTCTCCCGGCCTAGTCACGATCTCCTTCACCTCACCATGACCTAGCTTCAAGTCCTACAACCATCATAGACAAGGAAACCACATCACATAGCAATGTCCAACAACACATATCCATCTCAGCAGACGGATATACACTCGCTAACCGGCCAAAACCCGACCACCGTGGTCGACCTTCGGTCTCCATCCCGACCACTCGAGGTGCATTCACCGGTCTCAGACTCAATCACTCGGAGTCTCAACCACTCGGTCGGATGACCCAACCACTCGGGTCGGACGGTGGTCTCCAACCAGCCAAAGCCCGACCACTCGGTCGGACGACCCGACCAATCGGGTCGGACGGTAGGTCTCCGACCACCAAAGCCTCGACCACTCGGGTCGGACGGTAGTCTCAGACCAGCCAAAGCCCGACCACTCGGTCGGACGACCCGACTACTCGGTCGGACGGTAGTCTCCAACCAGCCAAAGCCTCGAAGCGGTAGACCAACACTCAAATTGCTTCAAATCGAACTCAATTTAAAACAACACAAGCTCAAAACTCATCAATTACTCATCACACACAAGGATAGACCTCCACATGGTCTTTCAATCTCCCCCTTGATGAGTATATTGACAAACACATGAAAAGGCATAAGTTTTGAGTTTGAAAGAGAGAAGAAGAAAGTAATTTGATTGCAAAGCCAAACTTAGTCGAGAGAAAGATATAAAATTATGACCAAGTTGGCGAGAAAGAATTTAGAGCAATACCTTGAAAGAGCAAGTTTTCCACAAAAGCTCTAAAACCAATTATAAGTGCCAAATGTGATTATGATCCATAAGAGATAGCAAAGATTTACACATTTTATCTCCCCTTTTCTACATTTTAAATGATGCCTTTTCTACATTTTCTCCCCTTTTGGCAATATAGGCATCAAAATAGAATTTTCTCCCTCTTTTATGTATGCATGAAATGCAACCTAAGGAGCTTTGAAGATTATCAAATGATCATAATGGCAAGATATGACACCAAGCTTATCAATCTCGGATAATGACCAAACTAAGACATGTCCAAGTGCAAATAACAAATTTTGCTCATAAGCTAGGTTTTGAAAATGTATCATTTTAGCAAGATTTGACAAGTGCAAAACTTAGCAAAGTTTCAAAACTAGAAGCAAAACCACTCGAGGATCAAATGGAAAACCTAGAGTTCAACCTACTCAACACTTTGGGAATTTTGAAGTGCATATTAGGTCCTTGAGCCCATTTTCAATTTATGCAAATTTTCTTTAGGACTTGAAAAACATAGCGGGTGCAAATGTTTGACATTATTTGCATTCTTTACCCACTTATGTGTTTGATATTTGCAATTTTTTTGTTGATTGACTCAAGCCATTTCGATCATCTCAAGAGTAACTCTTAAGAGAATGATCTTGGTCATACATAATATATTCCAAGTTCATCCCAAATGCAATGGGAGGCGATCTAGAGAATATAAAGTCTTTGAAATCAATTTTGCACAAAAGTGTCAATTTTTTTAAAATTTTCAATTTAGCACATATAAGCAATTCTGAAGGACTCAAATATGGATCAAGCAAATTTCACCCAAGTTGCTATAGGGACTCTAGAGAATTCCAAAATTTCACAATTCATAGTAAAAGCTCTTAGAGAAGAAACTTAGTAAGTAAAAGCAACATGTTTCATCAAGTTTTCATTTAAAGCTTTTAAGTTTTGATTTCAATGAACATTAGCTTGATAAATGAACTTGGACATATCTAAGCTAGTGATTTTCTTCGAAAGATATAGCATGATGTATTTCACGAAGATTGAGTCAAATGCATAATAGACAAAGCTCATAAAACGGAAAATGCAGTCTAAATGCAATGCATGAACAGATTCCCAAACTACCCCTCAACAATTGAATCAATTTTAAGCTCAAATCTGGTTAAAGTTGGGTTATTATCAAGATTAGGCATAAAGAAAACCGAATGAACTCAATAATAACCAAAAAGCGAGAATGAGGAGAAGAAATCGAGAAACTGCAAAAGCTGGATGGCTATAGAGCATAGAAAAGATATAAGAAACTCACTACGACTTAGACTCGCTCTTACCTTCCCAAATAGTGACATAGGAAGTCGACTCTAGATTCCAACTAAGGAGTGCACACAGGACCTGTCTACCGGGAGGCTCAATACCGCTAAACTTATAAGACTGTGAGGGAACTCAACCTAGAGAGAAGAGAGAAGAACTAATCACGCATGATAGCAACCTAAAGCACAAGATAAGAGGACCATGCAAGGCATGACAGAAGTCTAAGTGAGTGAACTCAACTCAAGAAAACAAGCCCAAAGTCACCCAGAAGAAGAAAGGAAAAGCTGGAAGAAAATATATAGTAAATAATATACAAACCAGCTCCCCCTCAAGAAAGGCCGTAGGGCTCACGACTCCAAGCTCACTCCTCAAGGCAACAAATGCGAGCTATCCAAAGGCTTGGTGAAGATATCGACTAACTAGAGGTCACTCTCTACAAGCGAGCGCGATATCTCCCTTCTCCACATGGTCTCTAAGGAAGTGATATCTAATATCAATGTGCTTGGTGCAGGAATGTTGCCTTTGGGTTTTAGCAATGCAAATAGCCAAGTGTTGTCACAAAAAGTGGCACACTCTCTATCTCTATCCCATAGTCCCATAAGGTCGATCTCATCGAGCACACAGCTCTGACAATCGGCTGCGACAACATACTCGGCCTCGGCGATGGGTATGCAACTCGAATCGCTTCCTAGATGACCAAGAAACAAGAGAAGTGCCAATGAATTGGCAAGTGCGAAGTGCTCTTCCTATCTATCCTCTGACCCGACAAAATCGGCATCGAAAAGGCTCTAAGAGATAGACAAGAAGAAGAAGAGTACCAAATACCATAATCGATGGTAGCACGAAGGTACACGAAGATCGCTTGACCGCTGGCGGTGAGAGGCGCGAGGAGAAGCTTGAAATCGGCGCCACAGACACCTGCAATGAAATGTATGTCCGGCCTCGAAGCGGTGAGGTACAAGAGGAGCCGATCATGCTCAAAACTCCTTTTGATCGTGAGCTCACCATCCTCATCGGGCTCGAGGACAGCGATGGTGGCCATAGGAGTCATCACCGGCTTCCCATCGACATGTCGAGCGCCTCGGGAGGTCACGGGTATATTTGCCTTGATGCAAGAAAGTACCCTCCAGTGCGCTTGATTTGGAAGCCAAGAAAGTAGCTCAACTCGCCCATCATACTCATCTCAAACTCTGTACTCATCACATCGGAAAACTGAGAGACAAGAGAATGAGACGAGCCACCAAAAATGATATCGTCCACATAAATCTGGACAAGAAGAAAATGAGACTCATGGTGTCGATGAGCAATTTTGTCTACTATGCCCATTTTAAAGTCTTGGCTGAGAAGATAAGACTTGAGCCTCTCATACCATGCTCTGGGGGCCTGCTTGAGTCCATAGAGAGCTTTGGAAAGCTTGTATACATGACTCGGAAACTTGGGGTTCTCGAATCCTGGAGGTTGCTTGACATAAACCTCTTCCTCAATATAGCCATTGAGGAATGCACTCTTGACATCCATTTGATAAAGCTTGAAGCCTTTTGGATGCAGAAAATGCAAGCAGGATTCGGATAGCCTTTAGCCTAGCTACAGGAGCAAAGGTCTCCTCAAAGTCAAGACCATCAACCTGAGAGAAGCCCTGTGCAACTAGTCTAGCCTTGTTTCTAATTACAACCCCATCCTCACTCTGCTTGTTTTTGAACACCCACTTGGTCCCAATGACATTATGACCAGATGGGGGCTTGACAAGCTGTCATACCTTGTTCCTCTTAAAGTTCTCAAGTTCCTCATGCATAGCATTAATCCACGACTCATCGGATAATGCATGAGAAACATCCTTCGGCTCAAAGGAGGCAACGAAGGCGAGTGGAGGCGAAGAAGGAGGGCAGACCCGTTCTTGGCGTGTGACACGCTCGAACAAATCGCCAATCATCGATCGGAAGGATGGCGTCTCGAATATGACGGGGAGGTCCAGCCAGCAGTGGCCTCTACATCTTGAGCAGAAGAGGTAGGAGCAGAGCCACTCGGAAGGAGAGTCGGAAAGCAAGGCGGGTCTCCACGAGTGCGAGAAAAGGAAGCAGGAGGCACCTCGGTGAAGAGGGAGTGGATCGGTGGAACACTATCATCTCCATCATCCTTATCTTCTTCAAAGATGGTCTCGGAGGGATAAGAAGAGCACGAAACATCGGGTCTAGCTCTGGGCTAGCCTCATCAAAGGTCACATCACGAGTCTCTATGATCCTATGTGCATCAACACTCCAGACCCTATAGCTACGAGAAGAAGACGAGTAACCTAGAAAGATACCAACAGAAGAGCGAGACTCAAACTTATCTAGGTTACCAGACTTCAAGATAAAACACTTGCAACCGAAAACACAAAAATGAGATACACTGGGCTTTCGCCCATACCTCAACTCATAAGAAGTGCGATGCAAATGTGCTCTCAAAAACACGCGATTAGAAACATGGCAGCGGTAGCTATAGCCTCATTAAAAAACTTCCTAGAGTCTTGTACTCATCTAGCATCGTCCTAGCCATCTCAACTAGGGTCCTGTTCTTCCTTTCCACTATGCCATTCTGCTGAGGGGCGTAGGGAAAAGAGAACTGATGCTCTAAACCACACTCCACACAAAAAATCTCAAAGTAGGAATTCTTGAACTCAGTGCTATTATCACTTTGCGTATAGCTCGTAATGCACACAGGAGCTCAATAGACAACCTCTTGACCAAACCCACAAGTGAGAAAAGTCTCATCCTTGAGGCCATGAAGAATACCCAAGAGAATCTAGAAAAATCATCAACGATGACAAGAACATACCACTTCCCTCCTGTTGTTGCACTCTATTTGGACCAACGGTGTCCATATGTAAAAGCTGTCTGGTGCATCGATCATCACTACGGTCCTTTGGAGGATGAGAAGCGATAACCATCTTGCCATGTCGGCAAGGAGAGCAAACTAAGTCTTTGACCATCTTGAGTTTGGGCAAACCCGAATGAGATCGTGGCGCTAACTTTCGAGTCAAATGATCAAAACCAATGTGACCAAGTCTCCTATGCGAGAAGGAGAGATCACGGGACTCGAAGCAATCAAACATCGAAGAGAGTCTCGGAAGAAGCGAGAAAAATCAGCACGAAAGACTCTCCCAAATCTAGAAATCCATAAACTAACCCTCCCGATGAATCAAGGATTCTCTGAGGCATTACTCTTGAAGCTTACCTCGAAAGAGTCATCAATAAGCTGAGAAACAGAGAGTAGATTGTATTGCATCTTACTTACTAAGGCAACATCTTTAAGAATGAAATTTTGGTTAATGCAGATGATACCTTTAGCAATGACTCTACCTGAAGAAGCATCCCCGAAAGTGATCAACTCATCACCGGGGGCTCGGACTAGGGAAGAGAACAATCGAGAATCTCGGTCATATGACGAGAACAACCGGAGTCGACAATCCAAACATCTCCCTTCCCCATCGTGAACACCGATCAAGACACAAGAGAGAGATGACTCGATCTTGGGATAGAGTGAAGACTTGGGAACCCAATACTGAACCACACGACGCCTCAGAGTACCAGCCACAGAAGAAGACTGGACTCGAGTGTCTCTCTGACGTTTAACTCTAACAAGATCAGTAGCAACTCTAGTAGATGATCTAGGAGCTGAAACTGGGTTGGCATGCTGTGGTGCAAAAGCCGAGCCACCCCAGTGAGGCTTCCTAAATCTCCTACCAGAAAACACCTCACGCGATATCTACCTCGAAGGAAAAAGCGAGGAATATCAAAGGGCGGCGAAAAGGCCCGACTCTGAACAGCTCCAAGACTAAAACTCGAAGAACCGGCATGAGAACCGAGTCACGGGCCATTTGCCCAAAAGCGAGGACTCTCTAACTTTGTCTAGAAGCGGTGTGTGCCTTAGGAGCACTCAAAGTGCAGGGATGACCACGAATACCCCTAAGGCGATGCTGCGCTCACGCCGAGTGATCTTAAGCGCACTGAGGCGAGAAATCTACTAGGTGACCATCCTTCTTCTGGAAGGTGCATGTGTACTTCGCCTTGCTAGAGGCGAAAGCAGCAGGAGTAACACCCTTGAAAGTGCATCTAGGCACTTATGTTATTTTGGTGATTAATGAATGTTATTTTGGTGATTAATGACAAACACTCATAATGACAATCTATGTAAATTAAGTAAATGCTTAACTTAGTGCTTAGCAAATGACAAACCTCTAATATGATTATATTGCTATGAGACTAACTTGTTATTGCCTAGTTGAGTATCAGTCTCATCTATTTAGAGGAAAATCAAATAGGAAGGTTAAGCAAAGATAAGGTATGCAATTTTGGTATCTATTCTATATTTGTTATTGCATTCCTTTTGTGCAAATGCATAGTGAACTCCAAGTAGCATGTTGATTATATATATGCACATTGGTTCATGTCATATTTATTTGTGCATATATATTCATTTGAGTTCATTATGGTATGCATGTATTAACTAGAGTTAAACTTCATATTGCTATAGATTGACTTGGTGCATGCATGTTTTATTTGTATATCTTCTCATGCAATTCTCTTAGTGAAGTTTATCTAGTGTTGGATCACATATTTACTCTTACTCCAAATATTATTTGCACATGTACAATTCGTGTATATTCTATCATGTGCTTTATTTAAGTAAAGTCTGTGATCCTTGCCATGATTTAATTGATTCATCCTATTGGCAATTATTTATCTCTCTAGTGCATATAGATCAATTACATATTCATCATGATGTACTTAGTAGAGAACATTTCTTATGTCAAGTGTTTCCATTAATATTGTGCTTCTTTATATGAAACACTTGTTGTAATCAACTGCTCACAAATATCAACTCTATTCATATCTATTGAGTTTTTGGGACTAATGTCTTTCATGAGTAGTTTGGAAAGTATTAGGTCCGTCATGTATGATGACCAAGGTATCTTGGAGGATGATCATTAAGCCGAGGTCAACAAGGCGGCGGTGTCACCAAGACACGAGGACTAAGTCAAGAGCAAATTGGCGTGGAGATCGTCGGAGAGGATGATCAAGTCAAGGTTGATAGGACGAGAGTCTCATGAGGTGAATCGAGTCGAGTTGGACAAGGCGAAGATGTCATCAATTATATGGTGAAGGTCTTCATGCATCGACATCAAGAAAGAAGGCGACAAGTGACTAGTTCTAGACTTATATTATCTTTGATTTAATTTGAGTCTAAGGATTGCCGTACTATTAAGAGGGATGCGATGTCGAATGACTTTTAGATGTGTCAAGTGCTCAAGTGATCCATCCTTGTGAATCTTAGAAAGAGAGTGGTGTTGGTAGTGCGGAAAGTGAGGTTGTAGGTCTCTCTTGATTTCTTTGTGAAATCTGTGGTTATCCTTTGAGTTTTGGATAGTGAGATCTTGTTGGTTGTGTAGCCCTCGTTCTTAGCTTTGGGAGAGTCAAAATCTCTGAAATAGAGTCAGAGTCAAAAGTTATGCTCGTTTTAGTCGAGCTGCTCGGTCTGATTCGGACTATCCGAAGTTAGTCCGGACTATCGGATCATCCGATATCCGGATATTCATCCGGACTCTCGGGTTGAGTCTCTCTGTTAGCCCTTCTCAATCAATCCGGATATCCGGTTGAAATCCGAGTCTCGGTTGTGCGCACCTTGCCCCCAGCGGCTAGTTTTGGGAGTTCTATATATAGCCCTTCCTCCTCTTTTTGAGAGAGCTTTTGGTGAGGCTTTTGGAGTGGTTTTGAGGGGCTGTGTGGGGGCTTTGAGAGAGCTTTTACCCTTAGATCTAAGTGATCCCCTTGTGAGAAGGGTTGGGAAGAGTTTGGGAGTGAGATTTGAGTTGATTGAGCACTTGATTTCATCTCAAGTTTGTTCTTCGTGAGCATTTGTTACTCTTGGAGGTTGAGGACTCCTAGGCGGCTGGGAGGTCGCCTCTGAGCCACCGGAGCTTTGTGTGGTTGGCGTGGGAAGTTTGTGAAGGCAGGTTCCGCCTCCGTGAGGGAAGGAATCAAAGGAGTGAAGACCGTGAGTGCATTTGTGCAACAGGGAGGAAGAGGGTTGAAAGAGACCCGGCTCAAGTGTGACCGAGCCGCCTCAGCGGAGACGTAGGATCCCCTCAAGGATCCGAACCGGGTGAAAAATCATCGTCTCAAGTTTGCTTCTTTCTCTTGCTTTAGCATTTGATTTTGAATCTTGAAATTGCCCGATCTACTCTTTTGTTGTGTTTGGCTCGGATCTTCTATACCCTCAGTACACGATGGTATTTAGATCTTTTGTATTCAAGTAGATTGTTGAAAAATTGCAAAGATTTAAAATCTCCATTGAAGTCCTCAATCAGATATCAGAATCCACGAACCGGACGGTCGGATAATCCGATATCGGATTGAATACCGGACACTCGGGTTAGGACCCTCGAGATTGGACTATCCGGATATCCGGATTGAATACCGGACAGTCGGATAATCCGGATATCGGATTGAATACCGGACACTCGGGTTAGGACCCTCGGGATCGGACTATCAGGATATCCGGATTGAATATCGGACACTCGGATTGTTCGGAAACTTCGGAGATTTTATTTAGCTGCAAATTTTTATTCCGCTGCATTAAGTTACAAAGTTTTTAATCGCCTATTCACCCCCTCTGGCGACATCCCTGTCCTTTCAATTGGTATCGAGCAAGGTCTCTCCTTTTATTAGACTTAACCGTCTAGAGAGTAAAGGATGTCGACTAGAGGTTTAGTGCATTCACATGATCCACTTGTGCTAGATGGCACAAATTATGCTTCATGGAAATTAATTATGACTTCTCATTTTAAATCCATGAGCCCCAAATATAATGGATCGTAGATGTCGGCTTTTCCTCTCCATTGAATGAAGTTGCTCCAGCAGAAGGAGAGAAATGCCTACATCTCGGCGCTCAAGCTACTAATGTTTTATTTTGTGTTGTGGCGATGAAATCTTTGATAGAATATGCAATCTCAAGAGCGCTCATGAAATGTGGATAAAGCTTCAAGAACTATTTGAATCATCCACTTCTATTGAGGATTGCATTAAGGAAGAGATGTCGGAGATGAAACATCAAGCTCCACCTCAAGCTCAAGTGATGAAGAACCGACATCTCCATCAACCTCAACCTCCGCCTCAAGTGACAATGAAGATGCTCTTCCATCACAAATCCGTTGCTTCATGGCGAAAGGTAAGAATGAGGTAAGTGGCGATGATGATGATGAGCTCACTTATGATGAACTTATGAATTTGCTTGAGGAGCTCAATAAATGTCTTGGAAAGGAGAAAAGAAATATAAAATTTTGAAGCTTGAACATGAATCACTTCAAATGATTATAATATGCTTCAAGAAAATCATGAATCCCTCCTTTCCAAAGAAATTCATAAGCCTAAGGTGGATATAGGAATCTCATGTGATTTAATTGATGAAATGTCTTGCTTAAATGTTAATCCTAATATTTCATCAAAATTTGACATATCCACCTCTTGCAATGATTTACCTTGTTGCTCAAATTCAAATGTTTCCACTTCCTCTATGCATGTTGAGACTAATCTTGTAGAGAAAACAATGAGCTCAAGGCCCAAGTCATTAGATTAGAAAATGACTTGAAGAAGTGCGTAAAGGAAAAGCCGTTCTCGGCGAGATCTTGAGCAAGCCAAGGGCGCCTCAAGATAGCGAGGACTCGGCTACATCTCCAAGAGGAGACTAGCAAGACAAGGCACAACGAAAGACTCTCGAAGATCATCAAGTGCTTTGCTTGCAACAAGAAGGGACACTTCGCCTCCGTGTGCCCTAATAAAGTGGAGATCAAGCCACAACCATCAACAATGAGGCGAACCGACAAAGAGCAAGTCAAGAAGAAGAAGAGACGCTCAAAGCCTACTTGCTACAATTGTCGGAAAAAGGGACACATCGGTAAGGATTGTCCCAAAGGTATTACTCCTAAGCCTATTATTGTCAATGATCATTATTTGCTTAGGAAGGACAAAAATGGCAATGTGTTTGCCAAGTTTGTCGATTCTCCCAAGTATTTGCAAAATTATGATATTCAATTGCTTAGGAGAAATGAATCTAGAAATGTGTTTGCTCAAAATGCTAGACTTCCTAAGACCAAGAAAAATCATGTTGATCATGAGCTTAGGAAAAATAACAATAGCAAACCATTTGCTAGATTTACTAGATCCTCTAAGCCAATGCATAATTTCAATTATCATATGCTTAGAAGAGATCAAACTAGAAATGGTTTTGCAAAATATCATTGCCCTCCTAAGCCTTTTCATAAAAATGTCAATCATTTGCCTAGGAGGAATAATTATTGCAAACCTATTTCTAATTATGTTAGTCAATTCAATAATATCCAAATTAGGACCATTTGGGTTCCAAAATCTATTGTGACTAACATTGTTGGACCCAACAAAAATTGGGTACCAAAAAGCGCCTAAAAGAATTGTAGGTGCTTGGAGATGCATTGGAAGCTTTGGCTCAATCAAGAGGATGATTTCATCATATGAAAAAAGAAGCCAAACTTGAAGACATTCACTTCAATCATAAACCAATGCCATGTCGGGTAACAAGTATTTAAATTGATTCTTATAGCTTATAGCCTTGTGTAGGTTATATTGCATTATTCATGAAAATCAATTTAGATTGCTTGTTATATGCTTGCTCATGCTTATTAGTTGTTCTAATTGCAATCTTGAGTAAGTTTGGGATAGTGGCACATTAAGGGGGAGTGCTAAATCATAACCATGTATATTACATCCCTACATGTGCCCATATTTATATAAGTGCAAATATATATTTTCAAAATCAAGCCATTTAGCCAAAAGTCAAAATTTTGTATACCATTAGTATTCTTGTGAAAAACTAGTTGCAAAATGTATACAAATATATTTGAAACGTTTTCAAAGGTTTTGGCTTCACAAAATCTATTTTGAAAAGAAAATGAGTTTCATGATCAAAATCTAGATAGTAGTATCTTGTTTTGGATTTAAACTTATAATTTTCATAGAATTAAATGTAAAATGAATTTGAAAGTAATTCCAAAACAAAATCCTAGAGTTGGTCATTCTTAACAATTCTTGTGTTCAAAAGATCTTCAAAAGACCAACCTAGTGAAAGTTATTTGATTTTGAAACTACATGAAAAACTATATTTGACCCATAATTGTCATACTATTGCACTTAGTGAGTTTCTCCGTTTGGACCGGATCTTGTGTAGTATCTTGGTTCAAAATGGTATCTTAGACTCATACACAAAATTCAAATCTCAATATCTCATCTTATTCTTCATTTGAATCTTGTGTTGAAATATTTGGCTTTGTTTTACAAATAGCTATTTCAAAGGACCAATTTGGTCAAAAGTCAAATCTTATGTTTAAAAGGCCCAAATTTGTGAAAAGCTTTGTAAAAGTATTCTAATATGTATTTCAAATGTTTTACAAGCTTTCAAAATGAAAATTCTATATTGAAATCAATTTTAGCCGAAAAGTTTTGGTTTGAACTAAAATAGCTTATTTAAGCATATTGCTCAAATCTTAGCATTCAAGTTGGATTTCATTATAAATGTTGGCTAGAAACCATCTTGATAATCAATTCTCTAAGCCATGAAATTGAAATTGCATGAAATCCAAATTGAGTTGTATTTTGAGGCTTTTTATGAAAAACTATTTCCTATTTAACTTGCTTCAAAAAGGGTTAAAAGCAAAATATTTGTTTGAAATGCAAAATCTTATGAAAATAGTCTTCTAAAATGTTTTCAAATGCATTTCAAATGTTTTCAAGTATCTAACCCTTGGCTAGAAGCTAAAAGTCAAACTTTAGCCTAAAAAGATCTTTGTGATCTTGCTTTTGCATTTAACTTCAAATTTTTCTAAAGCAAAATCTATTTGGAGTTTGAAAAAGTGGTCAATACAAAACTCATAGGGTTGGTCATTTTAAGCATTTCTTTAGTTCAAAGTTTTTCCAAACGACCAACCGTTCAAAAGTTATAGCCATTTGAATTTGGCCAAAATCATCCATTTCACCCAAAATGACCCGTTGTTGCATTTTGTGGATTTCGCCATTTGAATTGGATTTATTTGCATTTCTTGGATTGAAACAGTATTTCTTACTCATACAAAGCTATGAAAGTTCAAATCTCCATAAATTTCAATCCGGAATGCATTTTGAACATTTGGCGAAAATTCAATTTCTTTTCAAACCTACAAAGCGCATTTTGTCATATCTTTTGAACGAAAATTCCTTTTAATGAAATTCTTTTTGGGAAACCTTCTAAATAGTCAATGTTTATTTCTGGAAAGTTTCAAACCATTTGGACTCAATTTGAAAAGTTTTGACTTTTCTTCTCTTTGAGTAAAAATCATGCCTTCAAAGCAAATTTTGGCATATCTCTTATTTGGAGACTCCTTTTGGAAAATTCTTTTGGAAAAGTTTCTTGGGAGTCTAAATAATGTTTATGCCTAATTTCAAATAATTTCAACTTAATTTGAAATAGTTATGCCTTTTCTCTCTTTCGATCTTATTTGGCATACTCTTGCATTAAGTTGGATTTCTGATTTGAATGGATTTGATTATGCAAATAGGCTTATAAACATCTCTCTAAATCATATGAAGCCATATAATTGCATATTACCATTCAAAACTCATTTGGTTCTATTTTGAGGATTTGGTGAAAATCTTAATCTTTTATGTGTTTCATATGCAAATTTCACCACATTTCTCAAAGTAAAATTTATTTATTGAAAATCTTTGTTAGAAAACCTTCTCTCACATATGGAGTTCATATCTGAAAAATTCTCAAATTTATTTGAACTCATTTGCGAGATTGTTGACTTTATTTGACTTAGTGTCAAAACTAAACCTCCTATGCTTCTTTTGATCTAATTTTTTATTGGAGGGTGATATTTGAGAAAATCCTTTTGGAAAAAGTCTCTTGGATGTTCATGGATCATTTCTGCAAAATCTTATGGCTATTGGACTTCATTTGATCAAGATTTGATCCAAATTCAAAATGTTCAGTTTTAGGGATGAAGCTGAACAACCCGGAGTATCCGGGTAATATATCCGGAGTATCCGGATTATCCGGACACTCCGGATCAAAATACCGGAGTATCCGGGTTGTACAGCTCGGCCCAAATTCTGAAATTGCTATCTATACTTTCTTGCAATATCTTGTTCATCCTATTTTTGGGGTTTCTCCTTGCTCAAATCAATATTCAGTCTTCATAGCCCTCGAAGAGATTTAGTCGGATCATTCGCGTTGATGATTTTTGTATTTGAGCAATAGTTTAAAAGTTATAATCGACTTTGTCTTGCTATTCAAATCTTTTGAGATTTTAAGAGTTTTAAATTGGCATCTTGGCAAGCCTTTCAAGATGAAAACTAAGTGAACTTATTCATTGCTCCAAGCTTCTAAGTGGAGCATATCTATTTAAGTTTTCATTCAATGAAAGTGCATCTTTTGGCTAAGTTATTTTGGAAATTGGATTTAATTGTAACTTAGCCTCAAAATGTTTTCTCTCTTGCATAACTTGAGTTTATTATGGAAAGAGAAAATTTCCTTGTAAGCTCAAGAGTGAGTTTGAATGTGTTTTACTCATTGTCTCTCTTACAAGTGGATGTCAAGATTAAATTTGAATGAGTTTCAAATATTTTCATTATAAAGTGATGTAATAAAATCTTCAATTGATATCTTAAATTGTCTTAAATTGCATGCAAAGAGTATTGTCTTGTATATCATATATATCATGCATGTTGTACTTAGACATTATCAAACTAACTTGGGTCAAATTAAAGATATTTGTTCCGGAAATCGTGTGCTTGTCTATTGATGTTCAAGGTATTGGAAAAGGGTCATCTTCGACGGTGGGATGAAGGAAATGGAGAGGAGCTCCATAGTACGAGGATCTAAGACCGGGAGCGGTGATCATGACCAATTCGAACATGCGGTGGACAAGAATCGACAAAGGGCGTGTTTCTTTTCGACCATATTCAATAATGTCTGTGCACACCATTATGCTAAATTGTGTTATTCTAAATGGTGTTGTATTTTTCAATTGATATGATTAATTGGTATCTTTCAAGAGGTATCCTCTAATCCTAAATTGTTTTGAAGTGTCATCTAACTTGCATTGGCATTATCAAGAACTAAAAGGTACATATGGGTGACACATTGCAAAGAGGTATGCCCTTGATAAGTTTATGAAATTCTTGATCATGAAAGTGCATCTTACTTATACAACCTTGATTCATGATCTTGTATACATCTTGTGATCATATAAGCAATTCCTTCTTGTGTAATCTTCTTTATATGATCTTGATTGTTAGAATTTGATTTGATCATAAGCATGTGCTTAAATTATAAATTTGCTATATGATCTTGATGTTTAAAGAATATGTGAAATCATATTCGTGTGTCATGTTTAAGCATCACTTATATCCTAAGAATCATGACTTCTTTAATTTGGTATAACTAGAAAAATCTATTACCTAAATCTTGGAAATAATTGGTATCATATCTTGCCTAGATTTAGGGGGAGCTTAATATTATTGTCCTATTACTAGCTCCTTATCTTTATTTTATTTTCTCCCTAATCTTTTTATTGAGTGTGCAATCAAGGGGGAGAACAGATTTTATTGAATAAACAATAAGAATCTTTTAAGCACCTTTTTGGGATTAATGACAAAAGGGGGAGAATTTATGGAATTATCAATTGTCCCTAATCGATTGACAAAAGGGATGATTTGTAAGTATGATCTCTTATTGTATCTTTATGCTTGTTTTAATGTTAAAATATCTTAATATTGTCATTTGGTGCAATTGATAATAGGTTTGTCATAAATCACCAAAAAGGGGGAGATTGAAAGTGCATCTAGGCACTTATGTTATTTTGGTGATTAATGAATGTTATTTTGGTGATTAATGACAAACACTCATAATGACAATCTATGTAAATTAAGTAAATGCTTAACTTAGTGCTTAGCAAATGACAAACCTCTAATATGATTATATTGCTATGAGACTAACTTGTTATTGCCTAGTTGAGTATCAGTCTCATCTATTTAGAGGAAAATCAAATAGGAAGGTTAAGCAAAGATAAGGTATGCAATTTTGGTATCTATTCTATATTTGTTATTGCATTCCTTTTGTGCAAATGCATAGTGAACTCCAAGTAGCATGTTGATTATATATATGCACATTGGTTCATGTCATATTTATTTGTGCATATATATTCATTTGAGTTCATTATGGTATGCATGTATTAACTAGAGTTAAACTTCATATTGCTATAGATTGACTTGGTGCATGCATGTTTTATTTGTATATCTTCTCATGCAATTCTCTTAGTGAAGTTTATCTAGTGTTGGATCACATATTTACTCTTACTCCAAATATTATTTGCACATGTACAATTCGTGTATATTCTATCATGTGCTTTATTTAAGTAAAGTCTGTGATCCTTGCCATGATTTAATTGATTCATCCTATTGGCAATTATTTATCTCTCTAGTGCATATAGATCAATTACATATTCATCATGATGTACTTAGTAGAGAACATTTCTTATGTCAAGTGTTTCCATTAATATTGTGCTTCTTTATATGAAACACTTGTTGTAATCAACTGCTCACAAATATCAACTCTATTCATATCTATTGAGTTTTGGGACTAATGTCTTTCATGAGTAGTTTGGAAAGAATTAGGTCCCGTCGTGTATGATGACCAAGGTATCTTGGAGGATGATCATTAAGCCGAGGTCAACAAGGCGGCGGTGTCACCAAGAGCTGAGGACTAAGTCAAGAGCAACTTGGCGTGGAGATCGTCGAGAGAGGATGATCAAGTCAAGGTTGATAGGACGAGAGTCTCATGAGGTGAATCAGTCGAGTTGGACAAGGCGAAGATGTCATCAATTATATGGTGAAGGTCTTCATGCATCGACATCAAGAAAGAAGGCGGCAAGTGACTAGTTCTAGACTTATATTATCTTTGATTTAATTTGAGTCTAAGGATTGCCGTACTATTAAGAGGGATGCGATGTCGAATGACTTTTAGATGTGTCAAGTGCTCAAGTGATCCATCCTTGTGAATCTTAGAAAGAGAGTGGTGTTGGTAGTGCTTAGGAAAGTGAGGTTGTAGGTCTCTCTTGATTTCTTTGTGAAATCTGTGGTTATCCTTTGAGTTTTGGATAGTGAGATCTTGTTGGTTGTGTAGCCCTCGTTCTTAGCTTTCGGGAGAGTCAAAATCTCTGAAATAGGAGTCCGAGTCAAAAGTTATGCTCGTTTTCCTCGAGCTGCTCGATCTTGATTCGGACTATCGGAGTTAGTCCGGACTATCCGGATCATCCGGAGTATCCGGATATTCATCCGGACTCTCGGGTTGAGTCTCTCTGTTAGCCCTTCTCGGTCAATCCGAGTATCCGGTTGAAATCGAGTCTCCGGTTGTGCGCGACCTGCCCCCAACGGCTAGTTTTGGGGAGTTCTATATATAGCCCTTCCTCCCTCTTTTGAGAGAGCTTTTGGTGAGGCTTTTGGAGTGGTTTTGAGGGGCTGTGTGGGGGCTTTGAGAGAGCTTTTACCCTTAGATCTAAGTGATCCTTGTGAGAAGGGTTGGAAAGAGTTTGGGGAGTGAGATTTGAGTTGATTGAGCACTTGATTTCATCTCCAAGTTTGTTCTTCGTGAGCATTTGTTACTCTTGGAGGTTGAGGACTCCTAGGCGGCTAGGAGGTCGCCTCTGAGCCACCGGAGCTTTGTGTGGTTGGCCGTGGGAAGTTTGTGAAGGCAGTTCCGCCTCCGTGAGGAAGGAATCAAAGGAGTGAAGACCGGCGAGTGCATTTGTGCAACAGGGAGGAAGAGGGTTGAAAGAGACCCGGCTCAAGTGTGACCGAGCCGCCTCAGCGGAGCGTAGGATCCCCTCAAGGATCCGAACTTGGGTGAAAAATCATCGTCTCAAGTTTGCTTCTTTCTCTTGCTTTAGCATTTGATTTTGAATCTTGAAATTGCCCGATCTACTCTTTTGTTGTGTTTGGCTCCGGATCTTCTATACCCTCGTGTTTTGACATATTTAGATCTTTTGTATTCAAGTAGATTGTTGAAAAATTGCAAAGATTTAAAATCTCCATTCGAAGTCCTCAATCCGAGTATCCGATCCTTGAACCGGACGGTCCGGATAATCCGAGTATCGGATTGAATACCGGACACTCGGGTTAGGACCCTCGGATTGGACTATCCGAGTATCCGGATTGAATACCGAGACGGTCCGGATAATCCGAGTATCCGATTGAATACCGGACACTCGGGTTAGGACCCTCGGGATCGGACTATCCGGAGTATCCGGATTGAATATCCGGACACTCCGGATTATTCGGACGCTTCGGGAGATTTTATTTAGCTGCAAATTTTTATTCCGCGCATTAAGTTACAAAGTTTTTAATCCGCCTATTCACCCCCTCTAGGCGACATCCTGTCCTTTCAACCCTTACGGTCGAAGTCCTATGGACAACCCCAAGAGACCTAAACTTGGTGGTGCGCTGCATGGGGAGCTACCACAATCTCACCACTCTTGGAGCCACGCACAATGGTGGGAGGATGCGCCAGCGTGCTCAAGGATCAAATCCTAGACTTTGATTGAATCTACTAATCTTGGATTGGTCTAGAATAAGATTGAGCTTCTTCTTGCCTCCAACAAACTTCTCGAGAGTGCTCATAAGATACTGGTAATCTCGAAAGAAAGAAGCACAAGAAGAACAGGGGGAAGAAGAAGAAGAAGAAGAACCAGAAAGATGAGCTCTCTCAACACGTACATTTTTCTCCCTCAGCACGGCTGCCTCAATCTTGAGGGCCTCACAAGAAACACAAGACGCATTTCTAATTCTATGGGCTTGGTCTTCTAATTTCTTCCTAAGCTCGACATGGATTTTATCTAAGTCCCCCTCAATCACAGAACATCGCAAGCAACTTTCTTGTGACTTATCTAGTAAGTCCTTAGCAAGTTTAGCACACTTGACATTTAAGGATTCATTGTCAAGTTTTAGTTGCCTCTGACCCTCACATGGTGACTTGTTCCTTAGAAGCATGCATTTCAAGTTCATCGTTTCTAGAAGAAAGCTTCCTAAGGTAATCGCTCATGGCATCAATTTCGGCAAGCAATTTAGGGCAATTAGCACAAGAAGGAGTAGAGTGAGCATCAAGAAAACTAGCATCTGAGAATGAGTATCAACAGATTCATTGCTAGCATTCTTCAACCTAAGACTATCTAGTTGGACAACACACTATCATGCATAGTCCTTAGGTTCTCTAACTCCACAAGCAAAGCATCACACAAATCAGATCATCGGTGACTCGGGAGGAGAAGATCTAAGTGAAGCTAACTCCCAGTCAAGCTACTACTTCCTTTTCTAACTTAGAACACCTCGACCTAGCCTTAGCATGAAACTTTCCTAATTTACGAAGGCGACATTTAATTAAATCGTAGGTGGGTACCTCGTCCGAGTCATTTGTCTGACTCGGAGTCGCTTGCTTCAATGGCGCTGCCATGAAGCACATGCCGGAGAAGTCGTCGCCGCTCTTCTTCACTTGCGGTTCATCCTCGCCTTAATCGCTCCACGTCTCCGAGTCGGAGAGCTCGATATCATCTAGCGCGGCGAGGACCCGATGAAAGAGCTTCTTGTTCTTGGCAAAGTTGTGGTACTTCTTCTTCGCCGGCTCACGAGCTGGGGCCTTCTTGTTGCGGTTCTTGTCGGTGTAGTCGTTCTTGCCCGAACCGCCTTGTTCGTTTTTGCCTTTCTCGAGCTTGGGACAGTTTGCTCGAATGTGGTTGGGGCCACCACACTCGAAACAGGTGATCATCCCACCTCTCTTCCTCTCTCACTCTCTTGTATGCATATGAAAATTTGCGAGCAAGAAGAGCAAGCTCATTTTAAAATTTTTCCAGTTGGTCATCGCTTAGCTCACAAAGGGCGAGAGAGAAACCAACGAAGAATCGAAAGAGAGGATCAATGGGATCGGTGACCAAAGCCATCGTGAGACTTCGTCTTCGCTAAACGACGTCGATCTCATGAGTCTTGAGGCGGGAATAAAGCCCGTCAAGAGTCAAGGTCGACAGTCGGTGGTGTCCTTGATGGTGGTCACTTTCATTTCCCAAACACGAAGATCAAGTGCGGTCAAGAAATGTCGAGCATTATCCGAGTCGAGGTATATGCAACCGATCGCACGAGTCGCTCAAAATCTTCGTAAACCGACCAAAGCACTCGTCAAGACTCTCACCGTCTTTTTCAAACTTGTTGAACTCACGCTTGAATTAATCTGTCGAACCGTCTTGATTTGGGTAGTGCCCTCATGGTAAGCATCGAGGTCACCCAAATCTCATGAATGCGAACGGGTGAGAAATCCTATCATACTCATGCGGCTAAGACCTGTATGAGGATGTTCCTTGCTTTAGCGTTAAGCCTCAACGTCGCCATATTTCGGCCGTGACGTTTTCATCGGCATGAACCTCATACGGGAGTTTCACCTTCGCCATATCGGGAAGCCACGGGCGGTGATGTATGACTCCATCCGCGATTTCCAAAACGAAAAATCAACTCCAGCAAAAATAGGAGGCTTGGTGGAATACTTGTCCATCGTCATGGCTCATGAGACCGGTCAAGATCTAGAAAAGCGAGCACTGCTCGATACCAATTGAAAGATCGAAAAAGCGACTAGAGGGGGTGAATAGGAGCCAAATAAAATTTTCGAATAAACTCTCCTCCTAGAATTCAAACCACCAAAAGACCGAGAAAGAAAGAAGCGAACCATCGATCGAGGCAATTTCATGAATGAGGCTCAGACCAATTAAGGTCCAGTGAGCGGTAAAAAGCTGCCCGGTCGGGTAGCTGCGGTCGGATGAACGATCTTCTGGAACCGGTCGTCGGTACTAGTCGGATGAAACGATGCTCGTGGTGAATAGTGTTCGTGTGAGCAGTACCCCGACCAAAGATCGGTCGGATGAGCGATACTCGACCTGCAGATGTCGGATGAACAGTACTCCCGACCTGTAGATGTCGGATGAATAGTGTTCGGGTGACCAATACCCCTGACCAGCACTGGTCGGATGAACAGTACTCCCGACCTGCAGAGGTCGGTGAACAGTACTCCCGACCAACAGAGGTCGGACGAACAGTACTTGGGGTGAATAGTGTTCGGGTGAATAGAAAAATCAGCACGATCTCAAAAACAGAAATTGATGTAACTTTTGATCGGCTGATCCAAAAACAGTGAAAATTGGTGTGCACCTCTCTAAGGATGTCAGGAACCTATTTCAATCATCAATCGAAGGAGTTGATACCATGGTTCCGTCCCTTTTCAGTTTAACAAATGCAACACCAAAAACAGAGTCACGAACACAGACCTCACCCCTAACTTGCTGGTGGGAGTTGATGGTCAGAAATCCTTGGATGACTCTCCACAAATCATAGCAAGTAAGTACATGAAGAAACAACCCTTCAAACAAATAGAAACACGATCTGAAGGCACTTTCTTCTACTAGGCATAAAATTGGTTTCTTGCAAAGCCGAATAGAAGAGGTTGTAGATTGCCTAGATGATTGGGATATGATCTCTGAAGATTCATCCAGCAATCTTTCATCCTTGCAACAAGAACCGAAGCCAATCAAGACTAAAGAACTACAAGTCACACGTTTACGCACTTTAAGAACACACAGATTTACAACTTGCAACAAGAGCGCAATGATTGCCTAGATGATTGAAAGCATCGAATCCGGAGAAGAGTTCATCAATCATGAATTTCAACAAAGACTCAATAGCATGTAGAAGGAGATGAGGCAAATCCAAATTACGTAAAGTAAATTGCAAGTAAGTAAATGCAGAAATTAGATAACGAATTTAAGTGCGTAATGTAAATACGTAAGGAAATGAAACAAGAACATAAATGAAGAACATTTCATTTACGGAAGGAGGTTTACAAAGCCTCACAACAAAGTGGGCAAAACTCAAATGAGCGACAAAAAACCTCGGAACCTTCAAAGAGGGAGGCTTCCTACCCTCTATATATAGTGACTTGGGATCGATTCCCACCTTTGGATGTCCTGCTTCAAACCTAAGCCAACATCCAAGAGCGAGATTTGATCCTTACACTCGTCACTCTCAACAACTCTCAACTACTCACGTACACTTTCCTCACTGCTCAACCCCTACTGGAGATACCCTCTCCTGCCTATTTATAGCATGAGCTTGGACCACCTACCACCTGGATGAGCCTCTAAACCCTAGAGCCCTCCATCAAGGGCCTAGATTTTACCCACTCACACAACTATGCATGGGCGACCGAAACCCAACAACACAGCAGGTTTTGCGCTTTTCAAATCATACTAACTTGACCCGCTTCTCTATCTTCCTGACCGCGATCAACGGTCCTCCTTGATCGAGCAGCTCGAGTTAGCATCTCATCCATTCCTTTGTCTTATTGGCTTGCAGCTACTCCCTGGCCTCAGTCATCTTTGGCGACACCTTGATCATCTGGACCTCAGCTCTCCCAGCCTAGTTCTAATCTTCTTCACCTCACCATGACCTAGCTCCAAAGTCCTGCAACCATCATAGACAAGGAAACCACATCACATAGCAATGTCCAACAACACATATCCATCTCAACAGACAGATATACACTACGCCGACCAAGCCAAACCCCGACCACACGTGGTCCGACCACTTGGTCTCCATCCCGACCACTCGAGGTCATTCACCGGGTCTCCGACTCAATCACTCGAGTCTCAACCACTCGAGTCGGATGACCCAACCACTCGGGGTCGGACGGTGGTCTCCAACCGCCAAAGCCCGACCACTCAGTCGGACGACCCGACCACTCGGGTCGGACGACCCGACCACTCGAGGTCGGACGACTGGTCTCCAACCAGCCAAAGCCTCGAAGCCGGTAGACCAACACTCAAATTGCTTCAAATCCAACTCAATTTAAAACAACACAAGCTCAAAACTCATCAATTACTCATCACACACAAGGATAGATCTCCACATGGTCTTTCAACACTATACATATATAAGTGTGTGTATATACGTGTATATATACATATATTTATACATACATGTATATATATACCTATACATACATATATACGTATATACATACATATATACACATATATACATGTAAATATACATACAAACATATACATATATACATATACATACATTTATACACATACATACATATATATACATACGCGTGCACACACACATATATAAAAATGGTTCTATACTCTTGAAAGTACGTACTCCCACTTCTAGTATACCGCTTAAACGATGTTATTATACCTCTTTATCCATTTGAGTATACTCTAATACTAATTATAAGATACTCAATTCCACCATTTATAGTGTAATTTGTTTATATATTCCTTTTATGTATGTAAAAGAGTATATAGCAAAAAATAAAAGGTTGATGAATTTTTTTACTATATCACATTAGAGTATCTTAGAATTATTATTGGTGTATACCGAAAGTGAGAAAGAAGTATAACATATTTATTTAAATGATATATTGGAGGTGGGAGTATGTACTCCCAAAAGTACAGAAAAGGCTTTATATACATGTGTGGGCTTTGGAGGATGCCCTTTCCATTGGCAATGTATATTTATTGTATTTCTCTCTCTTTTTTCACTTTGCTTATTTTTCATTCATGTATAAATTTAGATTGTACAAGAGTAAAAGACTATGCTTATGTTAGTTTAGCTTAGTTTTTTAAGCCACACTTTATTTTGTTTCTCGCTTCGCAGCCGATGAGAGCTGATCCTGTTCACTTCAGTCCTCATGTTCATCTATCATGATGCTGAACTGTTGATGCTAACGGTGATGCATTCCCACGCGCCGCCTGCAAACAAGTTCGTGATGGTGGTCTCCGCGACCCCTGTAGGGTGTGCATTCGGTTCTTTTAGTTTAAAAAAAATCAGTTTTTGGAAACTAAAAATCGAATTGTCATTTCAAAATCAAAAACTGAACCAAATTAACCGAAATAAATTGGGTTCGGTTTTTCGGCTAACCGAAAAAAATGATCAGCATTCAGATTTCAGTTCAATACCTTCACTGATTTAGGCATAGGAAAATAAACTTCAGATCAATAAACAGCATATGAAAAAAAAGCATTTAGATCACAGTGATTTAGATCAATAAACTTCAATGGTTCAGAACTTTAGATCAGTAAACAGCATACGAAAAAAAACACAACTAAGTTGCACTATTTTAGACGGTACTATAGACTTACATTCATATAGTCCAAATTTGACCTCATTCTACAAGATTTGTTCCAAACAAACTAAACTTCAGACATCTAGGATCAACATGTTTACAAAACAGGTTGCATGACTAAAGGAATTTAAAGTTGGTATAGCTTCGTCGACATCTTGTTCCTCGTCTCCTCGACATGAACTCCACGGTTACAGATCTACGATGTGTCGTGTGGGCAATAAGAATCATGCACCAGGAAGTTAAATGCTAATTTTACATGCTCACTGCAGGGTGGGGATTGGGGAAGAAGGTGCCAACATAGGCACGCAGCAACGCTCGCCGCTCGGTAATGGCTCAGCCGCTCAGTCCTGCTTCGGCCCTCGAGGGATGGTCACGAGCTCACGATGACTTGGGCGTTGGGGGCCTAGGGGGATAGGCGACTTAGACGTCGGGACGGGGACCACAGGGCCGTGGCGGCAGGTGCCAGCGCCGTTGGTTCGGCGGGTGGTGGCAAACTGGCGAAAGGGTTCGGGATTCCGCCGAGTCTCCAGGACGGGGAAGGAATTAGGGATTGGGGCGACCGAATGGGGATTGGGAGGGTCGAACACTCGAGTCGGATGGGAATGAGTATGACCGAACCGGTGTGGACGTGTGGCTTCCGGTTTTTGTTATTTCGGTTTTCAGGAGTTCAAAACCGAACCATAAACCGAAAACTAAATAGTATCATAATAAAAACCGAATACAAAACTAAAAAAACCATTTTTTTTTCGATTATTTCGGTTTCCGTACAAAAATGCCCACGCCTACCGCCTGGGTCCTGGAGGCAGGATACGCACGGAGTACTGCCAAATGTGGTTACGTGAATCACTTCCTTGGAGGCGTCTAAAAAAAATGGAGAAAGCTTCCAGGTCCACGTAAGGCTACAGTGAAAATCCGCATGGGTAGGGATGCTTCTACTTTTTTTTTAAGAGAGAAGAGGTGCTTCTACCTTGGATGGACTTTAATCAGTGTGGGTCTTATTTAAGAAAGGTGCTTATGTATGCTTGCTCTTAATATAAGTTATATAAATATTAAAATAAATGAAAAGATAAGGTATTATTATTTATATTATTTTTAAAAAAGATGCATATAAGAAATCAATTGCTTTTCTAGCCTCCGTCGTTTTTTTTTGCAAATCTAGCTCGCGCGAATTTGTAAATTTGGCTGTCTCCTCCATCGCGGAAGACATGGTAGGCAACATGTGTCCCCTGTCACGACCAGAGAGAGCAGGAGGAGGCCAGCCTCACGGCAATGAGCGCGGCAGCTCGGTGGACGAGCGTGACAGGAGCTTGCTACCGCGCCTGGATAGCGCAAAAGCGCCCTACTATGGTGAACCGCGATGCTCTCGTGATCAACCGAGCTCCGCCAGGTTTCACATTCTCCGAACACAGTAGGGGCTGGATTTATAAATCCACACACACACGAGGGAAGTAGATTTAAAAAAAAACAAAAAAACCGAGCTAGATTCGCATATAAGCACCTCTCCTTTGATTTGGTTCTGTGAAAGCGAGTTTGCCCTGGAGTTTCGACGGCAGCCGGCGCGGTCTGTGTAATTCTCAGACAGGCCTTCCCAGATACAGTTCGCATGCTACAGACTGTTTTAGAGGCCTGTTATTTCCGCCTTAATTGGGTAGGAGAGCTGCTCAATATTGGGGTTACCAAACTAGTCATCATTTGCCAGTCCTGATCGCAGCAAAGAGTGGCCCTGGTCTAGGGATGACAATTTTACCCATGGGTTTGGGTATCCGTGGGTACCCGAACCGATAAGAGCGGATATGGGTAGCTCTTTAGATCCATAGGTTTACGGGTTTGGGTACCCGATAAGCCCATAGGATAGGTGTGGGTATCAATTTGTACCTATGGGTACCCAATGGGTATCCTATGACATGTGGGCTCATTTTTTAGAGATATATTAGAAAAACAAACTCACTGATTGCTCGATTGAGTCGGCTCCTCCCTAATTCCCCTCGCCCCCATCTCCTCCCTCCCCTTGCCCCCATCACCTGATTGCCTCGGCCTCCCTCCCCTCGCCTCTGCCTCCCTCGGTGGCCGACGCCCGCTCCTCCCCTCGCCTCGCCTCCCTTGGCACCGGCTCCTCCTATTGCCTCCTTCCACCCCATGGGTGCACAATGCCCAAAAGAAGAGAGAGAAAGGAGAGGCGAGAAGGAGATAGAGGGAGAGACGACCCCTACACACCCGGAACGCACTACTCCGCGCGTACCCCCGAGGTCTAGTGTTCCGACGGAGCCATGGTGAGCCCGCGACCGACCAGAAGCGGCGGTGGCGTCGGAACAAGGCAATCCGGAGGAAGCTCCGCGAGGTCCGCTTTGACGAGGAATCTGTCAGGCGCCGTGACAAGGCGACGCCGCGGTATTCATCATCTACATCACCCTACTCGAGTCTGAGGTACCTCTCTCTCCCCTCGCTCTTGTGGTGCGGTTGATGCGTCGGATTTTGGTTTCTTGATTCAATGGTTTGCCGTTCTTGGTGGGTTTCTTTCGGGGAGGAGAGAAGGAACAATAGACGAAAAAAATGGCCAGTCGTCATTGGAGAATCGCCCCCTGCCTAGCCGGTGTTGTCGCCTCCTCCGCCATGGCCACCTCCCTTGGCCTCCGGCGTCCGCGAGAGGGGAGGGGAGCATGCGGCGGCCGTGGCGTCCCCTACCTCTCCACCTTTACCCTTTGGTGCTTGCGCATAGATCTGTGCCCGTGGGTACCCATTGGGTTTGGGTATGGGCACAGATCTGTACCCGTAAAGCTTAGTGGGTTTGGGTAGACGGGACTTTGTTTGGATTTGGGTTTAGGTTTAAGACGGTGGTATCCAGAGGTATCCACCCGATTGCCATCCCTATACTGGTCATATTGATCTATTGTATAGCCTAACAGGCCTAACTATGTTTTAGCATGCTCCGTTCCCTCAATATGGGCCGTGTCCGAGCGGGAACCGCACGAGTAGCCGCGGCGCGGACTGGTCCAGGGTCCGAACGGGCGGTCGAGTGAGCGGCACTTGCGCGCGTCCGACTGTCCGAGTCGTGATCGTGCATGCGAGGAAATTGCAATGGCCTACGGTGGCCGGTGGAATCATCCATCGATGGTCATTCGCTAAATTTAGGGGTTAAAATGGATAGAATAGTTTCAGACCTATTTGACTGTTTTTTAATATAGAGTTTATTGGCTTAAATATTTATCAAATAATATCGAATCGAAAACAATGCGGGTTTTTTTATGTCAGATATGAATACGGATCTAGTGGCTCACTATCCGTTGAATACAAATATGAATTCAGATTATCCGGATATCCGCAATATATTCCCCTATTTCAGCCTAGCCCATTTACATGATTCTTTAGTAGCTTATTATACATTAAAATGTACACCAATACATGGAGTTAAGGAAGGAAGGCTGAAAATATGAAGAATGCATGAATGTTTGGATCAAATAAACCACTTATGTTTCTCTGTTTGTTAGTTTTAGGGTTTTCATCTTTCAAGAAATATCCGTGACCATATTCCATTCTATTCGTATTTAGCATTATTCGTATTCGTATTTCTGGAAGTGAATAGAGACCTCTTTTCTGGGATGCATGATTCATGCAAGTTTGCAATGACTCTCTGGTAAAGATGGAAGGTGAGCAGGTGAACAGCTCATAATTTTATTGCTTGCCCTCTCTCAAAATTGCTAAGTTCAAAATATTGCAAGGCTAGCTTATTTGAGGAATTTGCTGCTATAGTTTCAATCAAATGTCGTCGAGTATTTAAAGTAGAATGGTTCGAAAACACCAAATACCCAAAACATACAAAAGGAAAAAAAAACCACATAAGATGTAGAGAATATCTACAAATAAAGGAACACCCATCTCATGTTAACTGTGAACCATTAATCTAAGACGAGCAGACCTTTCACTCCTGTTGGGCACCAATATTTTCGGGGTTTTCTTAAAAAAAATTAAGAATAAATACATTTTTCCACTTTTCACCTCATCACTAACATCTTTTCTATGGAATAACCGCAATGGGTATGAATTAATTACATGCATGAATCCTCCTCCGTGGAAGGGGTCTCCATTCACTTGGAGGCCTCCGGTGAATCACCTACCATTACCCAACCAATCTCCTGCTGTGCACCATATATGAAATTTCCCTGAAGCTAAAATGCCCAAAACTCGTCGTCAATATTTGCAGTATAGCCTGCTTTAAGCGTTTTACTAAACCACTAGGATAAGGTAGAGATCGCCATGCTTGAGATGTGGGCAATTCGAGTAACACAATTCTACCATTTCCTAACAATTCACTTTCAGCGCACAGCAATTTCGGGAGCAGCTAACGGTTGAACCATGGAGCAGCAGAGCAATTGATTTCGCTTCACAGAGAATCATCAGAGGCAAAGGCGTACGCGTACCACATTGTCATGCACGTTGCCAAGAGCAAATTGCTAGATCCGCTGCAGCATCTCCGATCAGCTCCTCCTATAATCTCGTTGCCATCTTCTCCTACGATCTAGCTCAACTCCGATCTCATCAATCTCGTCCGATCCATCCAACCCCTCGATTTCCTGCTTCACCATTCACGAATCCTTCGCGACGAGACGGAGCCTCCCTCCATGCTCCGGTTCGGTGTGCTGGGCTTGACAAGCGGCGAGGCGTCTAGTGCGGTGGCCGGCGGTAGAAGTGGAACCAGCGCGCCGGGTGTAGACGTGCGCGGCGTGGACGGTGGTTTGGTTGGCTCGAACAACAAGCGCGGTGGGGGGCGATGCTCGCGAGCTCTGCTACAAAATCCGGTGTCAAAGACGCCGCTACCGGAAACGAAGGAGGGCGGCGCACCAATCCGAGAGCAAAATCGAACGGTGAGAGCTTCTATTAATGGTCTCAAAATTTTTAGTTAACTGTTATTCAGCCATTACATAAGTTAAATATCTTTCTTTCCCTGGAAAAAAAATGTTTAGAAATCGAAATCAAGCTCCGTGCCAAATTTTGTTTTGCAAATCTAGCTCCCTTCTGAACGCAATTGCAAAAACACCTCCGTGGTCGGAAATGAGACTATTTTTACAATTACGTTAAAAAAAACCAAATTTTTAAAAAAAGTTACACACATAACTAGAAAGTGGCGAACACTTGGAAGTCTTCACGCGGCAGTCGGCAAGCAGAGGACACGGAAGTAACTTGACCTTCCTGTTGGGGAACAGTGTTTGCGCGCTAAGGCGAAGCAGACATTTTGTTGCTGATCCTTACTTTGTCGCTACTATGTTGTGCCGTGTAGCCAAAGCATTTCTGAGAAAGTCATATATCTATTACTTTTTAGCAATCGGATTAAAGTTCGACAAATTATGTTTTTGCGTGGTAACTACTATAACATCTTCATAGGTTACCTGAAAAGCAGAAGTAACCATTTGCAATATGGTTTAGAAAAAAAGCTAGGCAAAGCACCAAAATATCTGGATGTAGTTCTCCATCAGACGAGATTATCAAAGTCCTATGCAATGCCAAATGAGCCTAAAATTGAAATATTCCAGTAACGTACAGAGACTGCAACTTCACGCTCAAGTTGGTTGGTGTTTGCTTGTAGACGAGATGACTGATCCACGGAACTGATTTATAGGCTTATAGCAGGTGGTGGCTACTTAAGCTGCTGCCAATCTGTCTGCCATGAAGTCTCACAAAGGCGTAGAACTAATTCCTAGCCCAACCATGCAGCACTCATCTTTCACAAAACTTGCCTCTCTCACCATACTGATGGCCACCGCCATACTTGGCCCTGTTACTGCCATGCCAACGCCATCCATCGAAGAGCAAGCCGGAGCACTCCATGCCTGGAAAGCCACCCTGCGAAACCTGTCGTCCTGCAATCCTGAAGAAACATGTCATCGCCTTCCAGTTGGCGCGGTATCAGGTGCGGTGCGGCACAAGCAAGGCGCCGGGTGATCACCAGGATCTCACTGCCGGGGATGCGGCTGAGAGGGACGCTTGAGCCTCTCAACTTCTCGGCTTTGACAACCTTGATGAATCTCGAGCTCTCGCACAACGGGCTTGACGGGAAGATTCCTCCGAGCATTGCTTTCCTCCAAGTGCTTCGCTCTTTGTATCTGCACGGCAATCAGATATGAGGCTCCATCCCGCCTGTCGTAGCAAATTTGACTAAACTTCGATTCTTAATGCTAAACAACAATTTGCTTTCGAATGAAGTACCGAAGGAAATAGGTAAATTAGAGACCCTTGTGATCCTGAATTTGTCGAGCAATCACTTTTCTGGTCCTATCCCTTGTGAAATATGGTACCTTAACATCTTGGTTAGATTAGATTTGTCCAATAACAGCCTTGCCGGTCCTGTTTCCTCCATGATAGATAACCTGGCAATGCAAAATAAGTTAAATAATTGCAAAAATCGGTCATCTCGGTACAACAGTAAAATTAGGAACCATTTAGCAAGTCTAAAAGTTTTAGCACTATCAAGAAACCACTTAACTGGTCCAATTCCCCAAGAATTTGGAAACTTAGTGAACCTAGAATACCTTGATCTTAGTCAAAACTATTTTGTTGGTTCCATTCCTGCGAATATCAATAATTTATCGAAACTCACAATATTGTATCTTTCGGAAAATAATCTCTCTGGACATATTCCTCAACAAATTGGAAACTTGATAAAACTGAAGTCCTTAAAACTTGAGTCTAATAAAATCGTAGGTTCTATTCCCAGTAACATAGGGAATTTGACCAAAATCACTACCTTGTACCTTCACAGAAATCAACTCTCTGGACACATCCCGCAGGAATTTGGAAACTTAATGAATCTAGAAGACATGCATCTTGGCATTAACAAACTGACATGTTTCATTCCAAAGAGCTTGCGGAACTTGACTAAACTCACTAACTTGCACCTTGGAAATAACCAACTTTCTGGGTATATTCCTGAAGAACTAGGTAACTTGGTGAACTTAAAAAACTTAGGGATTCAGAACAACAGACTCACAGGTTCTATTCCAAACAGCTTAGGGAATTTGACTGAACTCACGGCCTTATACCTTTTCATTAACAGTCTTTCTGGATACATATTGGCAAATTAATGAATATTGTTATGTTGGAACTAAGCAGCGACTATATATATTCCCTCTTGTCAGCCGCACGGGCGATTTGTCCCCCTGCGTTTGTAACTCTCCAGAAAACAGTGAATTTCTGCCGTCGGCGCCCGTGGTTTTTTCCCGAAAAGGTTTTCCACGTTAAATCTCGTGTCTCTTGTTCTCTTTGTGGTTTGATCTTCTTTATATTTTGTTCGTCATTATTATAACAAGTGGTATCAGAGCCACGTTTTATCCTTGTTCTGATCTAGGGTTTCAATCATCATGCGGCGACAATGAAGTATGATCTTTCGTTGTTGGACTTGGACATGCGATTCTCTTTGTGGCAAGTTAAGATGCGGGCAGTGTTGGCACACAACGATCTGGATGATGCACTTGAAAGTTTCGGGAAAACAGATCCCAAGAATTGGACAGACAGCGAGAAAAGAAAAGACCGTAAGGCTCTATCTCAGATCCATCTTCATTTATCCAACAATATTCTGCAGGAGGTGTTGAACGAGAAATCCGCTGCTACCCTATAGCTTAAGCTTTTGGGTGAACTGGTTAGTGCATGCAACTCAATATGATGACTACTCAAAGAAAGTTTGGCCCTATTTCTTGAAATACAAATCAGATGCATTTGAAGCTTTTAAGGAGTGGAAGTTGATGGTTGAAAGGCAAACCGAAAGAAAGGTGAAAGTCCTTCATACAGATAATGGGATGGAATTTTGTTCACGTGCATTTAAGTTTTATTGCAGAAAACAAGGCATTGTCAGGCACTATACCGTCCCGCACACGCCTCAGCAGAATGTTGTCGCCGAGCGCATGAACAGGACCATCATTTCAAAGGCTCGTTGCATGCTGTTCAATTCAGGTTTGGACAGGCGTTTCTGGGCTGAAACAGCTGCCACGGCATGCTACTTGATTAATCGTTCACCCTCTACAGCCATTGGTAAGAAAACTCCAATTGAGGTATGGTCTGGATCACCTGCTGATTACTCACAATTGAGAGTTTTCGGCCGTACTACATATGCACATGTAGACAATGGAAAACTAGAGTCTAGAGCTGTTAAGTGCATATTTCTTGGTTATGCTTCTAGTGTTAAAGGCTATAAGTTGTGGAATCCTAAAACAGAGAAAGTTTTGATTAGTAGAAATATTGTATTCAATGAATCTGCTATGTCACATGAGGTTTTATCATCCAATGCTTCTGTTGAAGGACAAGATAAAATAAGTGTACAGGTGGAGCAGTTGGTTGATGCCTATAATACACCAGACATTGATGATGTGATTGATGTAGATGAACATGTTACTGTTGATCCAGATGAACAAATTACTGAAATTTTACCTTCTGATATTGACCCTCCTATTACTGAGCATTCTTCTCCAGCTTTGCAGTCTCGACAGCGGTCCATTGCAGTTGATAGACCTAGGAGAAACATTGTTCAACCTTCACGTTTCATTGAAGAATGCAATTTTGCTGGTTATGCTTTGAGTTGTGCAGAGGAGATTGAAGGTAATGCAGAACCATCAACTTACACTGAAGCAATTATTTCTAGTGATCACAGCAACTGGATGTCTGCGATGCATGATGAGATGGAGTCACTCCAGAAAAATGGCACTTGGGAGTTAGTAACTCTCCAGAAAATAGTGAATTTCTGCCGTCGGTGCCAGTGGTTTTTTCCCAAAAAGGTTTTCCACGTTAAATCTCGTGTCTCTTGTTCTCTTTGTGGTTTGATCTTCTTCATATTTTGTTCGTCATTATTATAACACTTGCCACTGGACTTGTGTGCGGGAGGCCAGCTACAAAATTTTACTGCTCATGACAACAACTTGGTTGGACCATTGCCAACAAGCTTGCTAAATTGCAAAAGCCTAGTCAGACTTCGTCTTGATTAGAATCAACTCGAAGGAGATATCTCCAAGATGGGAGTATATCCAAATCTTGTCTATATTGACATGAGCTCAAATAAGCTATATGGACAATTATCTAATCACTGGGGTGAGTGCAGCAAACTTACCATGCTACGTACATCAAACAACCGCATTACTGTAGTCATACCGCCAAGAATAGGGAAATTGTCTCAGTTGAGGAGACTTGATGTTTCATCAAATAAAATTGAAGGCCAGATTCCACCAGAACATGGAAATCTAATGGCACTGTTCAATTTGAGCCTTGCAAACTACTTGCTCCAGGGAAGCATACCAGAAGAAGTTGGGTTGCTACAGAATTTGGAATATTTAGATTTATCATCAAACAACCTAAGTGGACCAATACAAGGATCAATTAAGTTCTGTTCCAAGCTTAGCTTTCTAAAGTTGAACCACAATCACTTCAATGGCAGCATTCCTATCGAACTAGGGATGCAGGTAAATCTGCAACAATTGTAAGATTTAAGTGATAATTCATTAGCTGGGGCAATACCAAGTCAGCTGAGTGGATGCACTGAACGGCTGCATTTCATCGTCATTTCAGAGCATGAGATCAGCCTGTTACCCGTGGATGTGTCATACAACATACTGGAAGGGCCATTGCCACAAAGTAGGCTCTTCGAAGAAGCCCCATTTGAGTGGTTTGTGCATAATAAACAGCTGTGTGGTACAGTGAATGGCTTGCCCTCTTGTGACCATATTCAAAGTGGTGGACTAGGAAAGCAATACAAAGCTATTTTACTAGCTATCATGCCTGTTGTTGTATCTTTAGTTTTTGTCAACACACTAATCGGCAATGTAAAAGGGAGAGGTCCAAAGCACAAAGTGCAGATGAAGTGCAACAAACAATATTGTTCTCCATTTGGAACTTTAGTCGAGGGGATGTGTTCAAGAAAATTGTTAAAGCCACACAAAATTTCAGCGACACTCATTGCATTGGAACCGGAGGAAACGGCTCTGTCTATCGAGCTCAATTACCATAAGGTGAAATATTTGCAGTAAAGAATAGTCATATGTTGGAAGATGGCAAGCTATTTAATCATGAAATAGATGTTTTATTGCATATTCGATATCGCAACATTGTGAAGCTCTATTTCTTGTGTATGAATAAATGGATAGAGGAAGCTTAGCAGCATGTTTAAGGACCAATGAAACTGCAATTGAATTGGATTGGATGAGGAGATTAAATATTGTTGAGGATGTTGCTCATGCTTTGTCTTACATGCATCATGAGTGCTTTGCACCCATAGTCTATCGAGATATAACAAGCAGCAACATTTTGCTTGATCTGGAATTCAGAGCTTGCATCTCTGATTTTGGTATAGCCAAAATTCTAGATATGGATGCGTCAAGCTGTACAAGGCTTGCTGGGACAAAAGGATATCTTGCCCCAGGTAAAATTGTATCTATGTGAGCTAAATCAATGTGTTCTTATCTATTTTTTTCGTAAATTTTACATATATCTGAGCTAAAGTATCATATATGTTCTTTCACCAAATATGAAATGATTATCATTCATCTTTCCAATGATTGTGAGAGGTTGTGTATTACATATTAATTTGCACAAACACCTTAATTCCTAGTTTAATCAATTATGCTGTTGATAACCAATATAGAGTAATTTTTATGTAGCACAGCATGCCTTCCTCTACTATCTACATTTGCATTTGTCAATACATACAAAGACAATGAACTCTTAAATTTTGACATAGCAGAACTTGCATATACAACAAGGGTGACAGAGAAGTGTGACATCTATAGCTTTGGAATCCTCGTGCTCGAGTTGTTCATGGGACATCATCCAGGTGATTTTCTTTTGTCCCTCTCGTCCACAGCCACAAAAAGTACATCAATGAAGGATTTGTTGGACACCCGACTCCCACTTCCAGAAGCTGGGATTGCAACTGAAATATTCGAAGTGCTCATGGTTGCTGTTCGGTGCATAGAACCTAATCCATCACGCCGTCCAACAATGCAACATGTAATCCATCTGTTCTCTACAGCTGAAGGGCTCAGTAATCTTGATTATCTTCACACTGAGATTGTCATCCCTACCCACCACCGGTGAATGTTCTTAGCACATTACTATTTCTTCTGTTGCATTTTTTATTTGCAGGCTGTAATTCATCATTTGTGTGATGGTTTGTTTTTTTTGCTTTACCCTGTACTATGTGGGAGAAATGTGCCATTATACTTGAAGTTGATCATTCATAGTTGGTTAGAATGCCAGATTTGGTTGTAAGCAATGCAGAGAACAGAAATCTTTGTTATTATTAATACTTCCAAATATTTTCAACAGGTGCTTCTCTATGGGTAAATAACAATCTCTGTTGGAGGAGGTGGAAGCCCATTGTCTTAACTTTAACAGATATGTAATTTTCACAAGGTGATTTTCTATTGGTGAATAGCATTGACTTCTGTCAAGTTTAGAGAGGAGAGATATTTTTGCTATTCGCAACTGTGCATCTAATTCATTATTGAGAAAATATAAATATATCCTCATGGGCTACATGGGCTGAGAGAAGCTAGATTACTAGTATGTACATGACTCTTAACACCCCCCCCCCAAAACTCAACACTACAAGAATCAGGGAAAAATTTGTGGGCCAAAAAAAAACTCACGAATTTATTTATTTAAATTCGTCGGTTTGTATAAAACCCACGTTTTTAATTAAATTCGTGGGCCAAAATGAAACCACGAATTTATTTATTTAAATTGTAAAAATAAAACCCACGAATTTAACGTTTAAATTGTGGGCCAAAATTACCCACGACTTTAAACTTTTAAATTCGTGGCCCGGCATACCTACAATTTAACCGGCAAAAAACCCTACGCCCGCACGCAGCAACGCTGCCTCTCCCGCCCACGCCGCCGCCGCCACGCCACGCGCGACGCCGCCGCCCGAGCCCCCGCCCGCTACGCTGCGCTCGCGGCCCGCTGTCTCCTCCAGCTGCTGGCTCGCTGCGCGCCCGCCCGCCCTGCGAGCCGCCCACTCGGCCGCCCGTGCCACTTCGCTCGCACGCTTGCGCGACAGAGATTCTCGCTCGTAGCCATGGCCGAGAGCGGTGGTCGCCGGGTGGTGAGTGCGGAGCGGAGCCGGCTGCCCACCGACGACGTTCGCGCCGGGCATCTGCCGAGCTGGTGGAGGCGTGCGACGCCATGGGATGGAAGGAGCCCACCAGATCGTGCCGAGGCCATCCCCACGCCCTCAAAGGTAGGAGTAGCATCGAGAGCTGAGCATACCGGCGGCCATGTAGTGGATGACGGTGGTGAGGGCCACCGTTATTAATTCGAGCTTGGTTTTTTCGGAGGGACTCGATTGGGCTCGGGCAGGACGGGTCGGGGAAGACGGCGCGCGTCACGTGCCGATCATCCAGCGCCGCCGAGCACCACCAAATTTCTCTTCCGCTGCGTCTTTGCGCCCACAAGGTCGGCCTTTCTTCCCCTTCTTTTCACCGCGATATTTTCTTATTGGGAGTGTAAAGGTTGTTTACCATGCGCGGGTGGTTGTTCAGTGAGCTAGCGATTCAGATTGAGAGCAATTTGAGGCGCTCGGATCGGCGATCGGCTTGAGATGCTCAGTGGTGAGTGATAATATGAAGCATTGCAACAACCAATTGATGTGGATACTGCGTATGCTTTACCTCCTTATACGGATCGTAGTTGCGATTTAATCAAGTGTTTTACCGATGGTTGTGAAGAACTCTTATTGTAGAGTGCCCGGTCGGGTAGACATTAAAACTTTATGGTCTTTATGCCGGCATTGGGTGCATCAAGTTGGTCGGTTCATGTTTCATTGTGGCGATGATAGTGATCGCATTGGCTATTTATCTGCTTGCTTGAGGGTTCATTGGAAAATATTTCCTTTTATATTGCGCATAATGTGAGAGTATGGTAAAGATCATGGAGTTGTATTTGAATATTTGTAGCCTAATTCAAATACTAGGGTTTGTAAGTGCGATGCTTTTGGGTACTCATGGTGAAGCATAGTGCACCAATATTTTTTAAGATCCTAGATATACTTAACATCTATTTGAGTTTGTTGCTATATGAGCTCATGTTGATTAATTCAAAGTTCCTTGCTGACTTTTCTATTCCACTACAACAAGACTGGGTTCTGTTCTTCTCACAAGCAAGTCATGAAAGGTGGTTGCTAACCTTCATTCCTTTCTCGTGAAACCAAAATCTTGTATTGCAAACCAGATCATCCTCTCTGTTGCGAATCTTTTTATTGCATTGCAACTAGCATAAATAACCTTTACAATATGTAAGTGATGATATATTTAAGTTAGTTTTGTTTGTGCCAATTGCCATGAAAATTACGCGGTTCCTTAAACTGAGGATTTGTTTGTGCCAACAACACCAAGAGAAGATTTCAAGGATAGCTGGTTCATTAAATTAAAATGAAAATGTTAACAGTGACATCCTTGTGGTCAAGTTCTCTGACTAGAATTTCCCAAATTTTATTGTACAACTCTTGAAGATTTTATGGCTGTGTATAGTTATTGCTTACCTCCTTAGAAACGCAGATCTAATTTGCTTACAGAGTATATGTTTTTTATTTTCCTAATATTTTGGTATACCTAAGCTGTGTACTGTGATGCTTATTATGGCATGTTCTAAACTTTGTTCTTCTTCAACATGCATAATATTGTGTCCCTAATATTCACATGGATGTAGCACTTATCGTTGTCCCTCCTAATATCCTTATGCTATTTGTAACACTTCATACTGATTGTGATAGGTCGGAGGATCTTGTTGCACTTTGAAGCTGTTGATTCAGCATTTCTTGCTTGGGTCAACGGGGTACCAATTGGTTATAGGTATGGCATTAATAAATGCATTGTATTATTTATTTAGTGTTTGCTTATATTTTATGAATCTCCAAAACTGTATACAGTGGCTTATAACGTGATATCATTCACATTAAACTAATTCCCTGTTCATTGTATGGTTATTTGAGTATCTGACTCTTTAACTTCTGCATGTGCTCCTTAAAAAGATATTTTAGATAGCAAAGTGGAGTACATGATAATTTTGGCAGGATGAACTATTTTCGTGTAGAATACATAAATTTATGTTTCTTTTTGTACATATATGTCTTTTCAATGATTTAATTTTGAGTTAGCATCTTTCACACCAACAAAAAATTTCATTTGCGAGGTCTGGATTCGTCCCCATCTTCTACTTCTATTCGTCCCCATCTTCTAAACCACAGTGGAAAAGCTGTGACATCTATTGATCCCCCTATTAGCGTATAATCACTCTCTAGTAACTTAATCTTACAGTTCCTTTGGCCAAGTTTAAGAGCCAGCTTTTGGGCCTTTCAACTTAGGGCCAGGTTGGCAATGTTGTGCTACATTGTAGTAGGAATCAAGTTTGTTAAGGCTCTGATAAAGATACTGCAGGTTTCTAGGTCACGCCCTCCAGCATGTACTAACGACGACATCATAGAAGACATCTTCAACAGCGCCGACGGTGGTGGTAGCGCCCACAACTCCAACAACCCCGAGGCATGAATTCCATTGTGAGCTCGATTGGTGTATAACTGTTGTACTTTATAACTTGTTGTGATGGATACGTTGTGATCGACTTATTGTGATGGACTTATTTTAATGGACTGTGGATTGTATCTATTGTGGTTGTAATGTGTTGTACGTCATTGCGTAGTTTACAAATTGCCGTTGGATGTGTGATTGGATTATCTAAGGATCTGCTAGAATGTCTCCTTCGGTTTGAGAGATTGATATATATATTATAACGCAAATGTTTTTTGTCTCACGAGTGGATGTCCTATTTACAAGAGAGGTCATGCCGAAATTTTGTACATTTCGGAGACTTAGTTTTAAGCCGGTTTGAAGAGTTAAAAGGTTGGTTTCATATTTTAGTACGGTAATAGGTTTGGTGTCTCGTTTGTTAATTATTCGCTCGCTTCAACTTCATTGTGGAGTTTGTCTTTGTGTTATCGTTTTCGATCGATTTGAACAAAATAGATGATCCTTCTTATTTATTCTTCGCTTAGCAATTTTTAGTTTCAATTTTCTTTTGCCTTTCCTTTTCTTCTTTAGTTGTTATATGTATTGAGTGCGATACATATATATATATAAATACATACATTTGGATATATATACATATATGTATTGAGTGCGATACATATATATATATAAATACATACATTTGGATATATATACTTTTTTTTTTGTAAAAATGACAGTTAAATTCGTGGGTTTAATAAACCCACAAATTTAAACAGATTAAATTCGTGGGTTTAATAAACCCACGAATTTAATTAAATTAAATGGGCTAAAAACCCACGAATTTATCGATTAAATTGTGGGTTTATTAGCCCACAAATTTAATCTGTTAAATTCGTGGGTTTATTAAACCCACGAATTTAATCTGTTTAAATTCGTGGGTTTATTAAACCCACGAATTTAACTCAGAAACCCAATTAAATTCGTGGGCTTAGCAGAAACCCACGAATTTAACTTAAATTCGTGGGTACTCACGAATTTAATTAATTAATTTCGTCGAGTTAAATTCGTGAACTAAATTCGACGGTTTGCTCACGAATTTAAATTAAATTCGTGGGTTTTAGCTTAAATTCGTGGGTTTTTGGCCCACGAATTTTTCCCTGATTCTTGTAGTGCAAGGTGGATCAGGAGGATCTGAGTCATTGAGTTTGAGTAGATGAAGCCGATGGCATTCTCGAGTATGAGCCTTTGTGAAGAAGTCTATAATTTGAAGTTCTGAAGGCACATACTTGAGGTCAATTGTTGATTACTGGCGATGAGACCTTGTGAATGATGCATCAACAGCAATGTCCTTGGTCAACTCATGTTTGACTAGACCGCTTACAATATGAATGTCTTGTCACAGAACAGTGGTGTAGAAGTATCACATGAACACAAAGATCAACCAAGAGCCAATGAAGCCAGACAATCTCTGAGGTAGTGATGGCAAGGACTCGAAGCTCAGCCTCAACACTAGAACATGACATTGTAGTCTGCTTCTTGGACTTCTAGACGATGAGAGAGTAACCAAGAAATATGCAATAGCCAGTGATTGAACGCCGATCAATAGGATCACCCACCCAAGTGGAATCAGATTAAGTGTGAAGCTAGAGCTGACTCGAACTAGCATATAATAGGCATCTGGATGTAGTTCCTCTCAAGTGTCTCAGCACATGAAGAAGATGACCATAATAAATTGATGTGGGTGCACTAACAAACTGACTGAGAACATGCATAGCATGAGCAATGTCTGGTCTAGTGACAGTGAGGTAAACAAAACTCCCAACAAGCTGATGATAGCGAGAAGGATCTGCCAATGGTACATTGTTTGTAGGACGAAGCTGCAAGTGAAATTCCATGGGTGTAGCAGCAGTCTGAATATCAGTCGTACCAGACTGAGCAAGCACATCCCGAATATAGTGATGGTGAGAAAGATAGTAGCCATCACCATCAGAATGAACTTGATACCCAGAAAATAGTACAATGGTCCCAAATCTAACATAAAAAACCATGCACTCAATTTCTTCTTGACAAATGCTACATAGTCAATGTCATCTTCTCTGATCTGTATATCATCTACATACAGCATAAGCAAACTACGACCATGCTGAGAAGTGTGAATGAACAAGGCAGGGTCATGCTCACTGGGAGAGGAACCAACAGCTCAAATCATGAAACCGAAACACTCAAACCAAGCATGAGGAGCCTGCTTGAGACCATATAGAGCACACTGAAGATGGCAAACATAATATGTGGGATCCTCAACACTTGGGGGTGGCTACATGTAGGACTCCTAATGTAGATCGCCATGAAGAAAAGCATTTTTAACATCCATTTGAGATATAGTCCATGAGGGAATAGCCACAACAACAATTAGAGTACGCACTGTGGTCATGTGTGCAACAGGAGCAAACAATTCATAATCTCACTCATAAGCCTACTGAAAACCTCTAGCAACAAGGAGAGTCTTGTATAGCTCAACTAATTCCTTTGATTTTGTCTTCACCTTATACACTCACTTCCAAGTGATAGGAACATCCTGAGATAGTAAAGGAACAAGATCCCAAGTGCTTGTACGCTCAAGTGCTGCAAGGTCCACAGACATAGCCAACTGCCACTTAGGTATACTGGCTGCCTCCTGATAGTACCTGGCTCAGATATAGCACTAACACAAGGAAAATCCCAGCTCTCTGGGTTTTGAATAGAGGAACGGTCATAGAGAGAATACCGTGGTATTGTAGGAGGATCATCAGAGTCAGTGGTACTGGTTGAAAGATCAGGTGAAGGAGAGGAAGACTGAATATCAGAAGGAACCCTCGATCGACGAACATAATTGAAGAGAAAAGGAGAAATGTCAGTGGTTATAGGAGCTGGGTGGAAAAGATACACTAGGAGGAGGAACATATGAGGAAAGTGATACTAGAGGCTGAACTGAAAGAGGAGTTGGTGAGGGAGAAGGTAGAGTTGGAGACTGAACTGAAGGAGGTAAGTCCTACATGGACATAGGAGAACACAAGAAAGAGGTGGACTCTATGGAAGGAGAAGATGTAGATTGTGTGGAAGAACAATAAAAGAAGGTTGACCCTCATCCATGGTTGTCACGGCATACTTGGCGACCAAGATGCCTGAGAGAAACCAAGACGTCGTGGCGTCTAGGCGGGTGCCATGGCATCCTCAAGGTGAGATACGATGAGCTAAAAGGGATGATTAAGACAGCAAATTAGAGAATTCCATAACATAAATAACAAAACCAGAGCCTAGAGGGGAAGAGCAGCAGAGCAAAGAGATAAGTAGAACAGAGAAGATTGAAGCAGAAAGAGCAGATAAAGCAAAGCAAAGAAATAGAGATAGTAGACCAAAGTAGAGAGTGCAGATTGAGCAGAGAAGTAGGGGAGAAGATAGAGGGGTCATACCTCCAGATCTAGAGGCAATTGTCGAGGGATGAAGTGCTAGATTGGAGGGAGGCCCGTTGTAGGAAGCTTGGACATCGCTGGGGTTGGCGATGGCTGTGGCAACAACAATAATGAGGAGCGACGGCTAGAATTCCATCCCCGAGTTTCTTATCTCTCTCTTCCTCTTCCCCTCTCTCTTTCTCAAGCACATGCCTATGCCTCAACGCAGAGGCATCCACTTATATCTCTCACCCCATCCAGCTGGCAAGGCGATCACCCAGAAACTCACCATGGATGCCCAGGCAACACCATAGATGCCTAGAAATTCTGGGTGCTTGACTAACCGACCAAGTCAAGGTGAACCTCCATGGCGTCCACCTCGGGGTGCCTTTTCGATTAGGCGATGACTAGGCAACACCGTGACAACTATGCCCTCATCAAAGGTCACATCACGAGAAATGTGAATACAATGTGTTGAAGGATCATAGAAATGATATCCCATATACTCAGGATTATAACCTAGAAAAACACACTCAGCTGACTAAATGCTCAACTTTGTACACTCACAAGGTGCTAGAAGATCATAGCGAGGAGATGTTGCAAACAAGACCTCACCAGGACACTTGTCATGAAGTTTGGAAGAAGGCTGGTTATTGATGTGATAGACTGCTAAAGAGAAAGCTTCCTCAAAAAGTGAGAGGGAACAAAAGAGGAAATGAGAAGAGTACAAGCTATCTCAATGATGTGACGATCCTTGCGCTCAGCGACATTATTCTGAACATAAGCACCAGGACACAAGAGCTAAGGAAGAGTATCCTCGGGAGAAAGGAACTGACGAAAAGATGGTGAAAGATACTCCATCCGCAGTCAGAAAAAAAAACACGAATGGCTGAAGAGAACTGAGTGTGTGAACCATCTGAACAAAGACTGATAGATGAAAATCAACTGCGAATTGTGTTTCATAAAGTAAATCCAAGCATATGGAGTGTGGTCACCAATGAAGATGACATAGTAACTGCTAGTGGCAGAGCTAGGATTTTCACAATAGAGGTGCGAACTTAACTAACACATAGTTCTACTGAATAAACTAACTAAGTAACTCACCGTTAATTGTTCTATTTCTACGTAGTACAGAATCTATACAATTTGACATATTAACATACAATCTAACACTAACATATAATCACAAATTAGTAAATTACAAATGCCAGTGGTCCCTGCGCCTCGCCGCCGCCTGCTTACCACCATCGGCTACTCCCACCTCCTAGCGTGCCAAGCCTCAACCCTATGTTGGTCTCTACACTGTCGCCACTGGGATGGGGTCACGGGTGAATACTGAGTGGATTGGGGACTTCAGATATGGGAAGGGCAGTAGGGCCACTGATTGGGCATTGGGGATTTCGGTTGACAATGTGACTTGTATGGTTGTGGGCATGTCAGCCAGAACGAGTGTGCTTGTTCCTGTTGGATTGTCTTTAGCTTGTAAACTAGTGTGTGTACAATTTGTGTATTTATTACATGTATATACACACTATATATAATAGGAAATTTCCCAATTATTTTCGGGGTACAATATGCACCTATACTGCCTCCGCCACTGGTAACTGTGACCACCCTTCGAACCAAAAGGAGAGGGCCACAAATATCCTAATGGATCAAATCAAAAGGACCAGATAGCTAGAAGGTTATGGAAGTTGTATTTGTTTTCCAAGCCTACAGCCCTTGCACTGAAAAACGGTGCCAACAGAAAACAGGACCAAGAATGATGAATCAAGACGGAAGGGCGTGAGCCACACGAGTGCCTCAATTGATGATGCCACTGAGGAAAAGACTTTCAAACAGAAGTAGATGCAGAAAGGGGAAGAGTAGATGGACCAACAGTAGAGGATGAAGGAGCAGGAGCAGTACCAGGAGTGGAGGATAAAGGGAGACTCAGACGATCAAGAACATACAGCCCTGCAAAACCCCTCTTGCGATGGCCTGTACCAATGACAATTTTAGTTTGACGATCTTGCACAAAGCAGGAGCTATCATCAAACCCAACAAAGTAGTTAATATCTGCAATCTGCCCAACAGAAATAAGATTCGCGGAGAGCGTAGGCACAAGTAAGACATCTGAAACTGCAAAGTGAGGGGAAAAAAGAGTCGCCTGATGAGTGACCATGCATTGTGTGCCATCAGCCGTCTCAAACTTTGATTCCGCCTGAAACAGGACAACATGATGGTAGCTGAGATGCATTAGATATCACATGGAAAGAGGCTGTTAAATCCAATACCCATGGGAGTAAAGCATCCGACACAAAACATGATGGTGCAGTAAAATCAGTTAATCCACCAGAAGAAGACTGCAAATGACACAAGTGGTCTTGAAGGTTCCTCATCTGAGCTTGAAGCTGACAAAACTGAGTTGCACAAGACACTAGAGCACACGCACGAACACAAGAAGCAATAGCACCATAACCTCGATGAGACAAAACACACAATGGCATTAGCTCAGAATGTAACTGGAAACACCAATGTGTCTGATGACACGAACTCTCACAGTGAGAGCAGATGATCTGATGCCGGAGAAGACAGGGACCAAGAATTCCATCTCAAGAGAACAATCTAAGACCGCCATAACACAGGCAACACTAACTGCAACCACCAAGAACAAAGCAGTACAATAGAGCAATTCAAACACCAAGCATCAAAACTGCCCACACTTGTAGCAATCACACCAATACAGCAGTAGAAGCAATACCAATCGAGAGCAATACCAGTGCGAGATGCAGACGACTGACAAACACTCATAATGACACTTATGTTATTTTGGTGATTAATGACAAACACTCATAATGACAATCTATGCAATTAAGTAAATGCTTAACTTAGTGCTTAGCAAATGACAAACCTCTAATATGATTATATTGCTATGAGACTAACATGTTATTGCCTAGTTGAGTATCAGTCTCATCTTTTAGAGGAAAATCAAATAGAAAGGTTAAGCAAAGATAAGGTATGCAATTTTGGTATCTATTCTATATTTGTTATTGCATTCCTTTAGTGCAAATGCATAGTGAACTCCAAGTAGCATGTTGATTTTATATATGCACATTGGTTCATGTCATATTTATTTGTGCATATATATTCATTTGAGTTCATTATGGTATGCATGTATTAACTAGAGTTAAACTTCATATTGCTATAGATTGACTTGGTGCATGCATGTTTTATTTGTATATCTTCTCATGCAATTCTCTTAGTGAAGTTTATCTAGTGTTGGATCACATATTTACTCTTACTCCAAATATTATTTGCACATGTACAATTCGTGTATATTCTATCATGTGCTTCATTTAAGTAAAGTCTGTGATCCTTGCCATGATTTAATTGATTCATCATATTGGCAATTATCTCTCTAGTGCATATAGATCAATTACATATTCATCATGATGTACTTAGTAGAGAACATTTCTTATGTCAAGTGTTTCCATTTATATTGTGCTTCTTTATATGAAACACTTGTTGTAATCAATTGCTCACAAATATCAATTTATTCATATCTATTGAGCTTTTGGGACTAATGTCTTTCATGAGTAATTTGGAAAGAATTAGGTCCCGTATGTGTATGATGACCAAGGTATCTTGGGGGATGATGTTAAGCCGTGGTCAACAAGACGGCGGTGTCACCAAGAGTTGAGGACTAAGTCAAGATCGACTTGGCGTGGAGATCGTCAGAGAGGATGATCAAGTCAAGGTTGATAGGACGAGAGTCTCATGAGGTGAATCGAGTCGAGTTGGACAAGGCAAAGATGTCATCAATTATATGGTGAAAGTCTTCATGCATCGACATTAAGAAAGAAGACGGCAAGTGACTATTTCTAGACTTATATTATCTTTGATTTAATTTGAGTCTAAGGATTGCCGTACTATTAAGAGGGATGCGATGTCGAATGACTTTTAGATGCGTCAAGTGCTCAAGTGATCCATCCTTGTGAATCTTAGAAAGAGAGTGGTGTTGGTAGTGCCGGAAAGTGAGGGTTGTAGGTCTCTCTTGATTTCTTTGTGAAATCTGTGGTTATCCTTTGAGTTTTGGATAGTGAGACCTTGTTGGTTGTGTAGCCCTCGTTCTTAGCTTTTGGTAGAGTCTAAGATCTCTGAATCGAGTCCGGAGTGAAAAGTTATGCTCGTTTTAGTCGGCTGGCCGATGCAATCCGGAGTATCCGGATATTCAATCCGACATTTCGGGTTGACACCTCGGTGGCTGCTCGGTTGGTCCGAGTATCCGTGTTTAGTCCGGACACTCGGTTGAATTAGTCCGAGTGTCCGGTGTTTGTCTGAGTCTCCGGTTGGCTCTCTCGGATGAGTGATCCTTCCAATCCAAGTCTCCGGTAATGTCCGAGTCTCCGGTTGTCGCACCGCCCCAACGGCTAGTTTTTGGGAGTTCTATTTATAGCCCCATCCTCTCTCATTTTGAAGAGGCTTTTGTGTGGATTTTGAGAGGCTTTTGGGGGCCTGTGTGGGGGCTTTGAGGAAGCTTTTACCCTTAGATCTAAGTGATCCCCTTGTGAGAAGGGTTGGGAAGAGTTTGGGGAGTGAGTGTTGAGTTGTTTGAGCACTTGATTTCATCTCCAAGCTTGTTCTTCGTGAGCATTTGTTACTCTTGGAGGTTTAGGACTCCTAGACGGCTAGGAGGTTGCCTACGAGCCACCGGAGCTTTGTGTGGTTGGCCGTGGGAAGTTTGTGAAGGTCGGTTCCTCCTCCGTAAGGGAAGGAATCAAAGGAGTGAAGACCGGCGAGTGCATTTGTGCAACACCGGGAGGAAGAGGGTTGAAAGAGACCCCGGCTCAAGTGTGACCGAGCCGCCTCAACGGAGACGTAGGATCCTCAAGGATCCGAACTCGGTGAAAAATCATCGTCTCCAAGTTTGCTTCTTACTCTTGCTTTAGTATTTGTTTTTGAATCTTGAAATTGCCCGATCTACTCTATTGTTGTGTTTTGCTCTAGATCTTCATTATCCCCATGTACCTGATAGCATTTGGATCTTTTGTATTCAAGTAGATTGTTGAAAAATTGCCGGGATTTAAAATCTCATTTCGAGGTCTTAAATCCGGAGTATCCGGACTTCTGAACCCGGATAGTCCGGACATTTCGGAGTATCCGGAGATAAGTCCCGGACACTCCGGTCTGAGTCCCTCGGATCCAATCCGGAGTATCCGGACTCCTGAACCCGGACAGTCCAGACATTTCGGAGTATCCGGATAAAAATCCCGGACACTCCGGACTTAGACCCTCGGGAGATTTTATTTAGCTACAATATTTTTATTCCGCTGCATTTGGTTACAAAGTTTTTAATTCGCCTATTCACCCCCCCCTCTAGGCGACATCCCCTGTCCTTTCAATTGGTATCAGAGCAAGGTCTCTCCTTTATTAGACTTAACCGTCTAGAGAGTAAAGGATGTCGACTAGAGGATTAGTGCATTCACATGATCCACTTGTACTAGATGGCACAAATTATGCTTCATGGAAATTAATTATGACTTCTCATTTTAAATCCATGAGCCCCCAAATATGGTGGATCGTAGATGTCGGCTTTTCCTCTCCATTGAATGAAGTTGCTCCAACTGAAGGAGAGAGGAAATGCCTACATCTCGACGCTCAAGCTACTAATGTTTTATTTTGTGTTGTGAGCGATGAAATCTTTGATAGAATATGCAATCTCAAGAGCGCCATGAAATGTGGATAAAGCTTCAAGAATTATTTGAATCATCCACTTCTATTGAGGATTGCACTAAGGAAGAGATGTCGGAGATGAAACATCAAGCTCCACCTCAAGCTCAAGTGATGAAGAACCGACATCTCCATCAACCTCAACCTCCGCCTCAAGTGACGATGAAGATGCTCTTCCATCACAAATCCGTTGCTTCATGGCGAAAGGTAAGAATGAGGTAAATGACGATGATGATGATGAGCTCACTTATAATGAACTTATGAATTTGCTAGAGGAGCTCAATAAATGTCTTGGAAAGGAGAAAAAGAAATATAAAATTTTGAAGCTTGAACATGAATCACTTCAAAATAATTACAATAGGCTTCAAGAAAATCATGAATCCCTCCTTTCCAAAGAAATTCATAAGCCTAAGGTGGATATAGGAATCTCATGTGATTTAATTGATGAAATGTCTTGCTTAAATGTTAATCCTAATATTTCATCAAAATTTGACACATCCACCTCTTGCAATGATTTACCTTGTTGCTCAAATTCAAATGTTTTCACTTCCTCTATGCATGTTGAGACTAATCTTGTAGAGGAAAACAATGAGCTCAAGGCCAAAGTCATTAGATTAGAAAATGACTTGAGGAAGTGCATCAAGGGAAAAGCCATTCTCGACGAGATCTTGAGCAAGCCAAGGGCGCCTCAAGATAAGCGAGGACTCGGCTACATCTCCAAGAGGGAGACTAGCAAGACAAGGCACAACGAAAGACTTTCGAAGATCATCAAGTGCTTTGCTTGCAACAAGAAGGGACACGTCGCCTCCGTGTGCCCTAATAAAGTGGAGATCAAGCCACAACCATCAACAATGAGGCGAACCGACAAAGAGCAAGTCAAGAAGAAGAAGAGACGCCAAAGCCTACTTACTACAATTGTCGAAAAAGGGACACATCGGTAAGGATTGTCCCAAAGGTATTACTCCTAAGCTTATTATTGTCAATGATCATTATTTGCTTAGGAAGGACAAAAATGGCAATGTGTTTGCCAAGTTTGTCGATTCTCCCAAGTATTTGCAAAATTATGATATTCAATTGCTTAGGAGAAATGAATCTAGAAATGTGTTTGCTCAAAATGCTAGACTTCCTAAGACCAAGAAAAATCATGTTGATCATGTGCTTAGGAAAGATAACAATAGCAAACCATTTGCTAGATTTGCTAGATCCTCTAAGCCAATACATAATTTCAATTATCATATTCTTAGAAGAGATCAAACTAGAAATGGTTTTGCAAACTATCATTGCCCTCCTAAGCCTTTTCATAAAAATGCCAATCATTTGCCTAGGAGGAATAATTATTGCAAACCTATTTCTAATTATGTTAGTCAATTCAATAATATCCAAATTAGGACCATTTGGGTTCCAAAATCTATTGTGACTAACATTGTTGGACCCAACAAGGATTGGGTACCAAAAACCGCCTAAAAGGTTTTTAGGCAATATGAGATGGATTGGACGTTTGGCTTCTTCAAAAGGAGAAGATGACTTAATCATTTGCAAAATGGAGCCAAGCATGAGGATGATCACTTCAATCTTGAGCCAATGTCATCTCGGGTAACAAGTATCTAATTTGATTACTATTTAGCTTATAGCCTTGTGTAGGTTATATTGCATTATTCATGAAAATCAATTTAGATTGCTTGTTATATGCTTGCTCATGCTTATTAGTTGTTTTGATTGCAATCTTGAGTAAGTTTGGGATAGTGGCACATTAAGGGGGAGTGCTAAATCATAACCATGTATATTACATCCCTATATGTGCTCATATTTATATAAGTGCAAATATATATTTTCAAAATCAAGCCATTTAGCCAAAAGTCAAAATTTTGTATACCATTAGTATTCTTGTGAAAACTAGTTGCAAAATGTATACAAATATATTTGAAACGTCTTTCAAAGGTTTTGGCTTCACAAAATCTATTTTGAAAAGAAAATGAGTTTCATGATCAAAATCTAGATAGTAGTATCTTGTTTTGGATTTAAACTTATAATTTTCATAGAATTAAATGTAAAATGAATTTGAAAGTAATTCCAAAACGGAAATCCTAGAGTTGGTCATTCTTAACAATTCTTGTGTTCAAAAGACTTTCAAAAGACCAACCTAGCGAAAGTTATTCGATTTTGAAACTCACAAAAAACTATATTTGACCTATAATAGTCATATTATTGCACTTAGTGAGTTTCTCCGCTTGGACCGGATCTTGTGTAGTATCTTGGTTCCAAATGGTATCTTAGACTCATACACAAAATTCAAATCTCTATATCTCATCTTATTCTTCATTTGAATCTTGTGTTGAAATATTTGACTTTGTTTTACAAATAGCTATTTCAAAAGGACCATTTTGGTCAAAAGTCAAATCTTATGTTTAAAAGGCCTAAAATTGTAAAAAGCTTTGTAAAAGTATTCTAATATGTATTTCAAATGTTTTACAAGCTTTCAAAATGAAAATTCTTTTGAAGTCAAAATTGGCCAAAATTCTTGTTTTAACTAAAATAGCTTATTTAAGCATATTGCTCAAATCTTAGCATTCAAGTTGGATTTCATTACAAATCTTGGCTAGAAACCATCTTGATAATCAATTCTAAGCCATGGAAATTGAAATTGCATGAAATCCAAATTGAGTTGTATTTTGAGGCTTTTATGAAAAACTATTTCCTATTTAACTTGCTTCAAAAAGGGTTAAAAGCAAAATATTTGTTTGAAATGCAAAATCTTATGAAAATAGTCTTCTAAAATATTTTCAAGTATCTAACCCTTGTTTAGAAGCTAAAAGTCAAACTTTGGCCTAAAAGGATCTTTGTGATCTTGCTTTTGCATTTAACTTCAAATTTTTCTAAAGCAATATCTATTTGGAGTTTGAAAAAGTGGTCAATACAAAACTCATAGGGTTGGTAATTTTAAGCATTTCTTTAGTTCAAAGTTTTTCCAAACAACTAACCGTTCAAAAGTTATAGCTATTTGAATTTGGCCAAAATCATCCATTTGACCCAAAATGACCCGTTATTGCATTTTGTGGATTTCGCTATTTGAATTGGATTTCTTTGTATATCTTGGATTGAAATATTATTTCTAACTCATACAAAGCTATGAAAGTTCAAATCTCTATAAATTTCAATCCGGAATGCATTTTGAGCATTTGGTGAAAATTCAATTTCTTTTCAAACCTACAAAGCGCATTTTGTCATATCTTTTGAAAGAAAATTTCTTTAATGAAATTCTTCTTGGGAAACCTTCTAAATAGTCCAATGTTTATTTCTGGAAAGTTTCAAACCATTTGGACTCAATTTGAAAAAGTTTTGACTTTTCTTCTCTTTGAGTAAAAATCATGCCTACAAAGCAAAATTTGGCATATCTTTTGATTGGAGACTCCTTTTTGGAAAATTCTTTTTGAAAAAGTTTTTTGGGAGTCTAAAGAATGTTTCTGCACAATTTCAAATAAATTCAACTTAATTTGAAATAGTTATGGCTTTTTCTCTCTTTTGATCTTATTTGGCATACTCTCGCATTAAGTTGGATTTTACGATTTGAATGGATTTGATTATGCAAATAGGCTTATAAACATCTCTCTAACTCATATGAAGCCACATAAGTGCATATTTCCATTCAAAACTCATTTGGTTCCATTTTGAGGATTTGGTGAAAATCTTAATCTTTTATGTGTTTCATATGCATCTTTCATCATATTTCTCGAAATGAAATTTATTTATTGAAAATCCTTGTTGGAAAACCTTATCTCACATATGGAGTTCATATCTGAAAATTCTCAAATTTATTTGAACTCATTTGCAAGATTGTTGACTTTATTTGACTTAGTGTCAAAACTAAACCTCCAATACTTCTAATGACCTATTTTTGATTGGAGAGTGATATTTGAGAAAATCCTTTTGGAAAAAGTCTCTTGGATGTTCATGGATCATTTCCGCAAAATCTTATGGCTATTGGACTTCATTTGATCAAGATTTGATCCAAATTCAAAATGATTCGGTTTTAGGGATGAAGCTGAACAACCCGGAGTATCCGGGTAATCTATCCGGAGTATCCGGATTATCCGGACACTCCGGATCAAAAAAACACCGAGTATCCGGTTGTACCGCTTCGCCCAAATTCTTAAATTGCTATCTATACTTTCTTGCAATATCTTGTTCATCCTATTTTTGGGGTTTCTCCTTTGCTCAAATCAATATTCATCTTCATAGCCCTCAAGAGGATTTCGAGACGAATCTGTTCGCGTTGATGATTTTTGTATTGGAGCAATGGTTTAAAAGTTATAATCGACTTTGTGCTGCTATTTGCATCTTTTGAGATTTTAAGAGTTTTAAATTGGAATCTTGGCAAGCCTTTCAAGATGAAAACTAAGTGAACTTATTCATTGCTCCAAGCTTCTAAGTGGAGCATATCTATTTAAGGTTTCATTCCAATGAAAGTGCATCTTTTGGCTAAGTTATTCGAAATTGGATTTAATTGTAACTTAGCATCAAAATGTTTTCTCTCTTGCATAACTTCGAGTTTATTATGGAAAAGAGAAAATTTCCCTTGTAAGCTCAAGAGTGAGTTTGAATGTGTTTTACTCATTGTCTCTCTTACAAGTGGATGACAAGATTAAATTTGAATGAGTTTCAAATATTTTCATTGTCAAGTGGTGTAATAAAATCTTCAATTGATATCTTCAAGTTGTTTTTAAAATTGCATGCAAAGAGTATTGTCTTATATATCATATATATCATGCATGTTGTACTTAGACATTATCAAACTAACTTGGGTCAAATTAAAAGATATTTGTTCCCAGAAATCGTGTGCTTGTCTATTGATGTTCAAGGTATTGGAAAAGGGGTCATCTTCGATGGTGGGATGAAGGAAATGGAGAGGAGCTCCATAGTCCGAGGGATCTAAGGCCGGGCGCGGTGATCATGACCAATTCGAACATGCGGTGGACAAGAATCGACAAAGGGTCGTATTTATTTTTTGACCATATTCAATAATGTCTTTGCACACCATTATGCTAAATTGTGTCATTCTAAATGGTGTTGTATCTTTCAATTGGTATCATTAATTGGTATCTTTCGAGAGGTATCCTCTAATCCTAAATTGTTTTGAAGTGTCATCTAACTTGCATTTGGAGTTATCAAGAATTAAAAGGTACATATGGGTGACACATTGCAAAGAGGTATACCCTTGATAAGTTTATGAAATTCTTGATCATGAAAGTGCATCTTACTTATACAATTTTGATTCATGATCTTGTATACGTCTTGTGATCATATAAGCAATTCCTTCTTGTGTAATCTTCTTTATATGATCTTGATTGTTAGAATTTAATTTGATCATGAGCATGTGCTTAAATTATATAAATTTGCTATATGATCTTGATGTTTAAAGAATAAATCTTCTCCATGTGAAATCATATTCGTGTGTCATGATTAAGCATCACTTATATCCTGTGAATCATGACTACTTTAAATTGGTATAATTACAAAAATCTATTACCTAAATCTTGGAAATAATTGGTATCATATCTTGCCTAGATTTAGGGGGAGCTTAATATTATTGTCATATTACTGGCTCCTTATTTTTATTTTATTTCTCCCTAATCTTTTTATTGAGTGTGCAATCAAAGGGGAGAACATATTTTATTGAATAAACAGTAAGAATCTTTTAAGCACCTTTTTGGGATTAATGACAAAAGGGGGAGAATTTATGGATTTATCAATTGTCCCCTAATCGATTGACAAAAAGGGATGATTTGTAAGTATGATCTCTTATTGTTTCTTCATGCTTGTTTTAATGCTAAATATCTTAATTTTGTCATTTGGTGCAATTGATAATAGGTTTGTCATAAATCACCAAAAAGGGGGAGATTGAAAGTGCATCTAGGCACTTATGTTATTTTGGTGATTAATGACAAACACTCATAATGACAATCTATGCAATTAAGTAAATGCTTAACTTAGTGCTTAGCAAATGACAAACCTCTAATATGATTATATTGCTATGAGACTAACATGTTATTGCCTAGTTGAGTATCAGTCTCATCTTTTAGAGGAAAATCAAATAGAAAGGTTAAGCAAAGATAAGGTATGCAATTTTGGTATCTATTCTATATTTGTTATTGCATTCCTTTAGTGCAAATGCATAGTGAACTCCAAGTAGCATGTTGATTTTATATATGCACATTGGTTCATGTCATATTTATTTGTGCATATATATTCATTTGTGTTCATTATGGTATGCATGTATTAACTAGAGTTAAACTTCATATTGCTATAGATTGACTTGGTGCATGCATGTTTTATTTGTATATCTTCTCATGCAATTCTCTTAGTGAAGTTTATCTAGTGTTGGATCACATATTTACTCTTACTCCAAATATTATTTGCACATGTACAATTCGTGTATATTCTATCATGTGCTTCATTTAAGTAAAGTCTGTGATCCTTGCCATGATTTAATTGATTCATCATATTGGCAATTATCTCTCTAGTGCATATAGATCAATTACATATTCATCATGATGTACTTAGTAGAGAACATTTCTTATGTCAAGTGTTTCCATTTATATTGTGCTTCTTTATATGAAACACTTGTTGTAATCAATTGCTCACAAATATCAATTTATTCATATCTATTGAGCTTTTGGGACTAATGTCTTTCATGAGTAATTTGGAAAGAATTAGGTCCCGTATGTGTATGATGACCAAGGTATCTTGGGGATGATGTTAAGTCGAGGTCAACAAGACGGCGGTGTCACCAAGAGTTGAGGACTAAGTCAAGATCGACTTGGCGTGGAGATCGTCAGAGAGGATGATCAAGTCAAGGTTGATAGGACGAGAGTCTCATGAGGTGAATCGAGTCGAGTTGGACAAGGCAAAGATGTCATCAATTATATGGTGAAAGTCTTCATGCATCGACATTAAGAAAGAAGACGGCAAGTGACTATTTCTAGACTTATATTATCTTTGATTTAATTTGAGTCTAAGGATTGCCGTACTATTAAGATGGATGCGATGTCGAATGACTTTTAGATGCGTCAAGTGCTCAAGTGATCCATCCTTGTGAATCTTAGAAAGAGAGTGGTGTTGGTAGTGCCGGAAACTGAGGGTTGTAGGTCTCTCTTGATTTCTTTGTGAAATCTGTGGTTATCCTTTGAGTTTTGGATAGTGAGACCTTGTTGGTTGTGTAGCCCTCGTTCTTAGCTTTTGGTAGAGTCCAAGATCTCTGGAATCGGAGTCCGGAGTGAAAAGTTATGCTCGTTGCCGGGCTGGCTGGCGGTAATCCGGAGTATCCGGATATTCAATCCGACATTTCGGGTTGACACCCTCGTGGCTGCTCTCGGTTGGTCCGAGTATCCGTGTTTAGTCCGGACACTCGGGTTGAATTAGTCCGAGTGTCCGGTGTTTGTCTGAGTCTCCGGTTGGCTCTCTCGGGATGAGCTGATCCTTCCAATCCGAAGTCTCCGGGGTAATGTCCGGAGTCTCCGGTTGTCTGCACCGCCCCCAACGGCTAGTTTTTGGGGAGTTCTATTTATAGCCCCATCCTCTCTCATTTTGAAGAGGCTTTTGTGTGGATTTTGAGAGGCTTTTGGGGGCTGTGTGGGGCTTTGAGGAAGCTTTACCCTTAGATCTAAGTGATCCCTTGTGAGAAGGGTTGGGAAGAGTTTGGGGAGTGAGTGTTGAGTTGTTTGAGCACTTGATTTCATCTCCAAGCTTGTTCTTCGTGAGCATTTGTTACTCTTGGAGGTTTAGGACTCCTAGACGGCTAGGAGGTTGCCTACGAGCCACCGGAGCTTTGTGTGGTTGGCCGTGGGAAGTTTGTGAAGGTCGGTTCCTCCTCCGTAAGGGAAGGAATCAAAGGAGTGAAGACCGGCGAGTGCATTTGTGCAACACCGGGAGGAAGAGGGTTGAAAGAGACCCCGGCTCAAGTGTGACCGAGCCGCCTCAACGGAGACGTAGGATCCCCTCAAGGATCCGAACTTCGGGTGAAAAATCATCGTCTCCAAGTTTGCTTCTTACTCTTGCTTTAGTATTTGTTTTTGAATCTTGAAATTGCCCGATCTACTCTATTGTTGTGTTTGGCTCTAGATCTTCATTATCCCCATGTACCTGATAGCATTTGGATCTTTTGTATTCAAGTAGATTGTTGAAAAATTGCCGGGATTTAAAATCTCATTTCGAGGTCTTAAATCCGAGTATCCGGACTTCAACCCGGATAGTCCGGACATTTCGAGTATCCGAGATAAGTCCCGACACTCGGCCCGAGTCCTCGGATCCAATCCGAGTATCCGGACTCTGAACCCGGATAGTCCGGACATTTCGAGTATCCGGATAAAAATCCGGACACTCGGACTTAGACCCTCGGAGATTTTATTTAGCTACAATATTTTTATTCCGCTGCATTTGGTTACAAAGTTTTTAATTCGCCTATTCACCCCCCCCCCTCTAGGCGACATCCCCTGTCCTTTCAATTGGTATCAGAGCAAGGTCTCTCCTTTATTAGACTTAACCGTCTAGAGAGTAAAGGATGTCGACTAGAGGATTAGTGCATTCACATGATCCACTTGTACTAGATGGCACAAATTATGCTTCATGAAAATTAATTATGACTTCTCATTTTAAATCCATGAGCCCCCAAATATGGTGGATCGTAGATGTCGGCTTTTCCTCTCCATTGAATGAAGTTGCTCCAACCGAAGGAGAGAGGAAATGCCTACATCTCGACGCTCAAGCTACTAATGTTTTATTTTGTGTTGTGAGCGATGAAATCTTTGATAGAATATGCAATCTCAAGAGCGCTCATGAAATGTGGATAAAGCTTCAAGAATTATTTGAATCATCCACTTCTATTGAGGATTGCACTAAGGAAGAGATGTCGGGAGATGAAACATCAAGCTCCACCTCAAGCTCAAGTGATGAAGAACCGACATCTCCATCAACCTCAACCTCCGCCTCAAGTGACGATGAAGATGCTCTTCCATCACAAATCCGTTGCTTCATGGCGAAAGGTAAGAATGAGGTAAATGACGATGATGATGATGAGCTCACTTATAATGAACTTATGAATTTGCTAGAGGAGCTCAATAAATGTCTTGGAAAGGAGAAAAAGAAATATAAAATTTTGAAGCTTGAACATGAATCACTTCAAAATAATTACAATAGGCTTCAAGAAAATCATGAATCCTCCTTTCCAAAGAAATTCATAAGCCTAAGGTGGATATAGGAATCTCATGTGATTTAATTGATGAAATGTCTTGCTTAAATGTTAATCCTAATATTTCATCAAAATTTGACACATCCACCTCTTGCAATGATTTACCTTGTTGCTCAAATTCAAATGTTTTCACTTCCTCTATGCATGTTGAGACTAATCTTGTAGAGGAAAACAATGAGCTCAAGGCCAAAGTCATTAGATTAGAAAATGACTTGAGGAAGTGCATCAAGGGAAAAGCCGTTCTCGACGAGATCTTGAGCAAGCCAAGGGCGCCTCAAGATAAGCGAGGACTCGGCTACATCTCCAAGAGGGAGACTAGCAAGACAAGGCACAACGAAAGACTTTCGAAGATCATCAAGTGCTTTGCTTGCAACAAGAAGGGACACGTCGCCTCCGTGTGCCCTAATAAAGTGGAGATCAAGCCACAACCATCAACAATGAGGCGAACCGACAAAGAGCAAGTCAAGAAGAAGAAGAGACGCTCAAAGCCTACTTACTACAATTGTCGAAAAAAGGGACACATCGGTAAGGATTGTCCCAAAGGTATTACTCCTAAGCTTATTATTGTCAATGATCATTATTTGCTTAGGAAGGACAAAAATGGCAATGTGTTTGCCAAGTTTGTCGATTCTCCCAAGTATTTGCAAAATTATGATATTCAATTGCTTAGGAGAAATGAATCTAGAAATGTGTTTGCTCAAAATGCTAGACTTCCTAAGACCAAGAAAAATCATGTTGATCATGTGCTTAGGAAAGATAACAATAGCAAACCATTTGCTAGATTTGCTAGATCCTCTAAGCCAATACATAATTTCAATTATCATATTCTTAGAAGAGATCAAACTAGAAATGGTTTTGCAAACTATCATTGCCCTCCTAAGCCTTTTCATAAAAATGCCAATCATTTGCCTAGGAGGAATAATTATTGCAAACCTATTTCTAATTATGTTAGTCAATTCAATAATATCCAAATTAGGACCATTTGGGTTCCAAAATCTATTGTGACTAACATTGTTGGACCCAACAAGGATTGGGTACCAAAAACCGCCTAAAAGATTTTTAGGCAATATGAGATGGATTGGACGTTTGGCTTCTTCAAAAGGAGAAGATGACTTAATCATTTGCAAAATGGAGCCAAGCATGAGGATGATCACTTCAATCTTGAGCCAATGTCATCTCGGGTAACAAGTATCTAATTTGATTACTATTTAGCTTATAGCCTTGTGTAGGTTATATTGCATTATTCATGAAAATCAATTTAGATTGCTTGTTATATGCTTGCTCATGCTTATTAGTTGTTTTGATTGCAATCTTGAGTAAGTTTGGGATAGTGGCACATTAAGGGGGAGTGCTAAATCATAACCATGTATATTACATCCCTATATGTGCTCATATTTATATAAGTGCAAATATATATTTTCAAAATCAAGCCATTTAGCCAAAAGTCAAAATTTTGTATACCATTAGTATTCTTGTGAAAAACTAGTTGCAAAATGTATACAAATATATTTGAAACGTCTTTCAAAGGTTTTGGCTTCACAAAATCTATTTTGAAAAGAAAATGAGTTTCATGATCAAAATCTAGATAGTAGTATCTTGTTTTGGATTTAAACTTATAATTTTCATAGAATTAAATGTAAAATGAATTTGAAAGTAATTCCAAAACGGAAATCCTAGAGTTGGTCATTCTTAACAATTCTTGTGTTCAAAAGACTTTCAAAAGACCAACCTAGCGAAAGTTATTCGATTTTGAAACTCGCCGAAAAACTATATTTGACCTATAATAGTCATATTATTGCACTTAGTGAGTTTCTCCGTTTGGACCGGATCTTGTGTAGTATCTTGGTTCCAAATGGTATCTTAGACTCATACACAAAATTCAAATCTCTATATCTCATCTTATTCTTCATTTGAATCTTGTGTTGAAATATTTGACTTTGTTTTACAAATAGCTATTTCAAAAGGACCATTTTGGTCAAAAGTCAAATCTTATGTTTAAAAGGCCTAAAATTGTAAAAAGCTTTGTAAAAGTATTCTAATATGTATTTCAAATGTTTTACAAGCTTTCAAAATGAAAATTCCTTTTTGAAGTCAAAATTGGCCAAAATTTTGTTTTAACTAAAATAGCTTATTTAAGCATATTGCTCAAATCTTAGCATTCAAGTTGGATTTCATTACAAATCTTGGCTAGAAACCATCTTGATAATCAATTCTAAGCCATGGAAATTGAAATTGCATGAAATCCAAATTGAGTTGTATTTTGAGGCTTTTTATGAAAAACTATTTCCTATTTAACTTGCTTCAAAAAGGGTTAAAAGCAAAATATTTGTTTGAAATGCAAAATCTTATGAAAATAGTCTTCTAAAATATTTTCAAGTATCTAACCCTTGTTTAGAAGCTAAAAGTCAAACTTTGGCCTAAAAAGGATCTTTGTGATCTTGCTTTTGCATTTAACTTCAAATTTTTCTAAAGCAATATCTATTTGGAGTTTGAAAAAGTGGTCAATACAAAACTCGTAGGGTTGGTAATTTTAAGCATTTCTTTAGTTCAAAGTTTTTCCAAACAACTAACCGTTCAAAAGTTATAGCTATTTGAATTTGGCCAAAATCATCCATTTGACCCAAAATGACCCGTTATTGCATTTTGTGGATTTCGCTATTTGAATTGGATTTCTTTGTATATCTTGGATTGAAATATTATTTCTAACTCATACAAAGCTATGAAAGTTCAAATCTCTATAAATTTCAATCCGGAATGCATTTTGAGCATTTGGTGAAAATTCAATTTCTTTTCAAACCTACAAAGCGCATTTTGTCATATCTTTTGAAAGAAAATTTCTTTTAATGAAATTCTTCTTGGGAAACCTTCTAAATAGTCCAATGTTTATTTCTGGAAAGTTTCAAACCATTTGGACTCAATTTGAAAAAGTTTTGACTTTTCTTCTCTTTGAGTAAAAATCATGCCTACAAAGCAAAATTTGGCATATCTTTTGATTGGAGACTCCTTTTTGGAAAATTCTTTTTGAAAAAGTTTTTTGGGAGTCTAAAGAATGTTTCTGCACAATTTCAAATAAATTCAACTTAATTTGAAATAGTTATGGCTTTTCTCTCTTTTGATCTTATTTGGCATACTCTCGCATTAAGTTGGATTTTTACGATTTGAATGGATTTGATTATGCAAATAGGCTTATAAACATCTCTCTAACTCATATGAAGCCACATAAGTGCATATTTCCATTCAAAACTCATTTGGTTCCATTTTGAGGATTTGGTGAAAATCTTAATCTTTTATGTGTTTCATATGCATCTTTCATCATATTTCTCGAAATGAAATTTATTTATTGAAAATCCTTGTTGGAAAACCTTATCTCACATATGGAGTTCATATCTGAAAATTATCAAATTTATTTGAACTCATTTGCAAGATTGTTGACTTTATTTGACTTAGTGTCAAAACTAAACCTCCAATACTTCTAATGACCTATTTTTGATTGGAGAGTGATATTTGAGAAAATCCTTTTGGAAAAAGTCTCTTGGATGTTCATGGATCATTTCCGCAAAATCTTATGGCTATTGGACTTCATTTGATCAAGATTTGATCCAAATTCAAAATGATTCAGTTTTAGGGATGAAGCTGAACAACCCGGAGTATCCGGGTAATCTATCCGGAGTATCCGGATTATCCGGACACTCCGGATCAAAAACACCGGAGTATCCGGGTTGTACTGCTCGGCCCAAATTCTTAAATTGCTATCTATACTTTCTTGCAATATCTTGTTCATCCTATTTTTGGGGTTTCTCCTTTGCTCAAATCAATATTCAGTCTTCATAGCCCTCGAAGAGGATTTCGAGACGAATCTGTTCCGCGTTGATGATTTTTGTATTGGAGCAATGGTTTAAAAGTTATAATCGACTTTGTGCTGCTATTTGCATCTTTTTGAGATTTTAAGAGTTTTAAATTGGAATCTTGGCAAGCCTTTCAAGATGAAAACTAAGTGAACTTATTCATTGCTCCAAGCTTCTAAGTGGAGCATATCTATTTAAGGTTTCATTCCAATGAAAGTGCATCTTTTGGCTAAGTTATTCTGGAAATTGGATTTAATTGTAACTTAGCATCAAAATGTTTTCTCTCTTGCATAACTTCGAGTTTATTATGGAAAAGAGAAAATTTCCCTTGTAAGCTCAAGAGTGAGTTTGAATGTGTTTTACTCATTGTCTCTCTTACAAGTGGATGACAAGATTAAATTTGAATGAGTTTCAAATATTTTCATTGTCAAGTGGTGTAATAAAATCTTCAATTGATATCTTCAAGTTGTTTTTAAAATTGCATGCAAAGAGTATTGTCTTATATATCATATATATCATGCATGTTGTACTTAGACATTATCAAACTAACTTGGGTCAAATTAAAAGATATTTGTTCCCAGAAATCGTGTGCTTGTCTATTGATGTTCAAGGTATTGGAAAAGGGGTCATCTTCGATGGTGGGATGAAGGAAATGGAGAGGAGCTCCATAGTCCGAGGATCTAAGGCAGGCGCGTGATCATGACCAATTCGAACATGCGGTGGACAAGAATCGACAAAGGGTCGTATTTATTTTTTGACCATATTCAATAATGTCTTTGCACACCATTATGCTAAATTGTGTCATTCTAAATGGTGTTGTATCTTTCAATTGGTATCATTAATTGGTATCTTTCGAGAGGTATCCTCTAATCCTAAATTGTTTTGAAGTGTCATCTAACTTGCATTTGGAGTTATCAAGAATTAAAAGGTACATATGGGTGACACATTGCAAAGAGGTATACCCTTGATAAGTTTATGAAATTCTTGATCATGAAAGTGCATCTTACTTATACAATTTTGATTCATGATCTTGTATACGTCTTGTGATCATATAAGCAATTCCTTCTTGTGTAATCTTCTTTATATGATCTTGATTGTTAGAATTTAATTTGATCATGAGCATGTGCTTAAATTATATAAATTTGCTATATGATCTTGATGTTTAAAGAATAAATCTTCTCCATGTGAAATCATATTCGTGTGTCATGATTAAGCATCACTTATATCCTGTGAATCATGACTACTTTAAATTGGTATAATTACAAAATCTATTACCTAAATCTTGGAAATAATTGGTATCATATCTTGCCTAGATTTAGGGGGAGCTTAATATTATTGTCATATTACTGGCTCCTTATTTTTATTTTATTTCTCCCTAATCTTTTTATTGAGTGTGCAATCAAAGGGGAGAACATATTTTATTGAATAAACAGTAAGAATCTTTTAAGCACCTTTTTGGGATTAATGACAAAAGGGGGAGAATTTATGGATTTATCAATTGTCCCCTAATCGATTGACAAAAAGGGATGATTTGTAAGTATGATCTCTTATTGTTTCTTCATGCTTGTTTTAATGCTAAATATCTTAATTTTGTCATTTGGTGCAATTGATAATAGGTTTGTCATAAATCACCAAAAAGGGGGAGATTGAAAGTGCATCTAGGCACTTATGTTATTTTGGTGATTAATGACAAACACTCATAATGACAATCTATGCAATTAAGTAAATGCTTAACTTAGTGCTTAGCAAATGACAAACCTCTAATATGATTATATTGCTATGAGACTAACATGTTATTGCCTAGTTGAGTATCAGTCTCATCTTTTAGAGGAAAATCAAATAGAAAGGTTAAGCAAAGATAAGGTATGCAATTTTGGTATCTATTCTATATTTGTTATTGCATTCCTTTAGTGCAAATGCATAGTGAACTCCAAGTAGCATGTTGATTTTATATATGCACATTGGTTCATGTCATATTTATTTGTGCATATATATTCATTTGTGTTCATTATGGTATGCATGTATTAACTAGAGTTAAACTTCATATTGCTATAGATTGACTTGGTGCATGCATGTTTTATTTGTATATCTTCTCATGCAATTCTCTTAGTGAAGTTTATCTAGTGTTGGATCACATATTTACTCTTACTCCAAATATTATTTGCACATGTACAATTCGTGTATATTCTATCATGTGCTTCATTTAAGTAAAGTCTGTGATCCTTGCCATGATTTAATTGATTCATCATATTGGCAATTATCTCTCTAGTGCATATAGATCAATTACATATTCATCATGATGTACTTAGTAGAGAACATTTCTTATGTCAAGTGTTTCCATTTATATTGTGCTTCTTTATATGAAACACTTGTTGTAATCAATTGCTCACAAATATCAATTTATTCATATCTATTGAGCTTTTGGGACTAATGTCTTTCATGAGTAATTTGGAAAGAATTAGGTCCCGTATGTGTATGATGACCAAGGTATCTTGGGGGATGATGTTAAGCCGTGGTCAACAAGACGGCGGTGTCACCAAGAGTTGAGGACTAAGTCAAGATCGACTTGGCGTGGAGATCGTCAGAGAGGATGATCAAGTCAAGGTTGATAGGACGAGAGTCTCATGAGGTGAATCGAGTCGAGTTGGACAAGGCAAAGATGTCATCAATTATATGGTGAAAGTCTTCATGCATCGACATTAAGAAAGAAGACGGCAAGTGACTATTTCTAGACTTATATTATCTTTGATTTAATTTGAGTCTAAGGATTGCCGTACTATTAAGAGGGATGCGATGTCGAATGACTTTTAGATGCGTCAAGTGCTCAAGTGATCCATCCTTGTGAATCTTAGAAAGAGAGTGGTGTTGGTAGTGCCGGAAACTGAGGGTGTAGGTCTCTCTTGATTTCTTTGTGAAATCTGTGGTTATCCTTTGAGTTTTGGATAGTGAGACCTTGTTGGTTGTGTAGCCCTCGTTCTTAGCTTTTGGTAGAGTCCAAGATCTCTGGAATCGGAGTCCGGAGTGAAAAGTTATGCTCGTTTTCGTCGGGCTGGCCAGTGCAATCCGGAGTATCCGGATATTCAATCCGGACATTCCGGGTTGACACCCTCGGTGGCTGCTCTCGGTTGGTCCGGAGTATCCGGTGTTTAGTCCGGACACTCCGGGTTGAATTAGTCCGGAGTGTCCGGGGTGTTTGTCTGGAGTCTCCGGGTTGGCTCTCTCGGGATGAGCTGATCCTTCCAATCCGAAGTCTCCGGGGTAATGTCCGGAGTCTCCGGTTGTGCGCAGCCTGCCCCCAACGGCTAGTTTTTGGGGAGTTCTATTTATAGCCCCATCCTCCTTCATTTTGAAGAGGCTTTTCGTGTGGATTTTGAGAGGCTTTTGGGGCTGTGTGGGGCTTTGAGGAAGCTTTTACCCTTAGATCTAAGTGATCCCCTTGTGAGAAGGGTTGGGAAGAGTTTGGGAGTGAGTGTTGAGTTGTTTGAGCACTTGATTTCATCTCAAGCTTGTTCTTTGTGAGCATTTGTTACTCTTGGAGGTTGAGGACTCCTAGGCGGCTAGGAGGTTGCCTACGAGCCACCGGAGCTTTGTGTGGTTGGCGTGGGAAGTTTGTGAAGGTCGGTTCCGCCTCCGTAAGGGAAGGAATCAAAGGAGTGAAGACCGCGAGTGCATTTGTGCAACACCGGGAGGAAGAGGGTTGAAAGAGACCCGGCTCAAGTGTGACCGAGCCGCCTCAACGGAGACGAGGATCCCTCAAGGATCCGAACTCGGTGAAAAATCATCGTCTCAAAGTTTGCTTCTTACTCTTGCTTTAGTATTTGTTTTTGAATCTTGAAATTGCCCGATCTACTCTATTGTTGTGTTTGGCTCTAGATCTTCATTATCCCCATGTACCTGATAGCATTTGGATCTTTTGTATTTAAGTAGATTGTTGAAAAATTGCAGGGATTTAAAATCTCATTTCGAGGTCTTAAATCCGGAGTATCCGGACTTCTGAACCCGGATAGTCCGGACATTTCGGAGTATCCGGAGATAAGTCCGGACACTCGGCCCGAGTCCCTCGGATCCAATCCGAGTATCCGGACTCGAACCTTGACAGTCCGGACATTTCGAGTATCCGGATAAAAATCCGGACACTCGGACTTAGACCCTCGGAGATTTTATTTAGCTGCAATATTTTTATTCCGCTGCATTTAGTTACAAAGTTTTTAATTCGCCTATTCACCCCCCCTCTAGGCGACATCCCCTGTCCTTTCACCTCCTCTGCTCCAGGGGCTAAATCCAGCCATCAGGTACGGTTTCCCGCCATCGCCAGCCTATCTCCTCTCCCCTCCTCTCGTCTCTAGAGTCCAGATCCACCTCTCTCTAGTCCTCTCCCCTCGTCTCCTCCACTGGCCTCCCTCTTCCTTCTTCAGCTGCTCTGTTCTGTTCCCCCACTGTCTTTGCAGCTGCTCTGCCTCCCCTCATTTGCAGCATACCGATGAGGATTGAAGACTAGCCGACTAAGGAGGAATGATCGAATAAGGATATATTCATATATATGTATTGATGACTAAGAAGAAATACTGATTGAGGACTGTGTGTTATTGTGTTGATGTACTATTGGCTACTGCTCAATGCTCTCAATTATGCTACTATACTAGGTTAGGATATGTATATGATGTTGCCTCGTCACGCGTCTTAAGTGCTTTGGTGATAAAAAGGTGATAAGTCGCCTCACCTTATCATTTTAATAACCTTAGGATGTTGGATGCCTCATAAATAATGGTTTGTTACTAAACTATAAACCTTGTTCCTAGAGGAGAGGGAGTGGTTCCATGTAATTTTAGAAATAACCACTCCACTAGTTTGTATATTTAGCCCGGTACTAAAACTGCCTGTTGCTAAAACTAGTACATAGGAGAGAGAGATTGACTAGGTTGGAGAGAGGCGGGCCCACTAATTTCTTGGTTTCTAGCAAGCATCTTCTGTGTCCGCCCCCTCCCCTCCCCTCCCTCCCACAAATTACGTCGTATGGTTTTAATAACAAGCAAAAGGACCACTGGAAGTGCCCATTCATAGAATTGTCCATCATTCGTTCCTGCTTTCACATTTGCCTGAATACAGTGCAATAGCATTAGCATGATAACACCCATTTTTTACAGGTATTCAGCGGATCTGTACCATATATTAGTATAAAGTATGAACCATTCATCTTCATAGTACATATTTTTCATCTTGTATTAGTGTCAACTAGTGGTACTTAAATAGGAGACTCTATCCAAAACATGGGTTTGGAATTCTGGTTGTCTAGCTGATGTATAGTATATGTTAGTTTTGAGTTTTGAGGGGCGTTTTTTATGCAGCTCAGTTTGTATTTGTAAATTGTGTGTTCATGGATATATACTAGATACAGATAATTTTCACTGAAGTATGGACTCTTCAACATTGACATTGCAGAGCTAGCATATACGACGGTTGTGACTGAGGAATATGACGTACACAGCTTTGGAGTGCTTGTTCTTGAGTTATTTATGGGATCCCATCCAGGCGATTTCCTTTCCTCCCTCGTTCACGACCAAGAGAAATGTATCACTGAAGGATTTGTTGGATTCCAGACGCCACTACCGGATGCTGAAACTGCTAGAGAAATATTTAATGTGCTCAGTGTTGCTGTTCAATGCTTGGAGCCTAATCCATCACGCAGATCAAGTAAGTGCTTTCTTCAGTTAAAGATGTGAGGATGTTGATTATTTGTACAGTGACCTTACCATTCCTGCCCAGTAATGCCTGTGGATGATAAATCTTTCTAGTACACAGTTACATCTGTATCTAGCACTTTCGTTATCAGAGAATGTATTTTATGATTGCATTACTTTTTCCTTTGATTTAACTTGTAATATGTTGGTAAAACGTGATGTTATACCTGAATTGACCACATAATGACGTAATGTAACATTTCCATCCAAATTACATAGGCAAAATTGGCTCCTGGACACTCCACTTCCACTTGGATGCTATTTGCAGGTTTGCCGGAACACAGCGTACAAATGTACAATCGTGAATCAATTGTAAATAACCATGTACAATCGTAAATCAATTGGAAATCATCAAACTAAAAATTACTTCAATCCACCGACACCGCGAGATCGAATGGAAAAGCAGCAAATAAACTAGAATAGAAAATTGGCAAGTGCGACCGGAGAAAAAGGTACCACTCACCATTGCCATTGAAGCATGCGGCCCCGTCGACGGCGGCATCGATTACCTGGCGGAGGCGACCGTACAACGGGGGACGGCTATGGTGCGAACTGCAAGGGAGAAGAGGCGTGCGCTGGGAGAACGGAGGAGATGATTCGACCTTGTCCATGGATTTGGTCTAAAATAGAAGAAAGTGCAGGACTTGGAAATTTTTTTTCTTTAATATTTATTTTTATTCTTTTTTTCAAAACTATGCGTCCGAAAAAAAAATTTACAAAAATACCCCCGTCGCGTGTATGGGGCGATCGCCCATACACGGCGATTAGCCCCGCGCCAACGGCTCGACCTGCGCCCAACGGCGGCCGTTTGGTGGGCCCCCTTATCGCCCCCTACATGGACGATCGCCCCATGTAGGGGCGACGGGCTCCTTTAAAGCCGCTGCCTCCCTTCGCCCGAGCGCACAGTGACGAGGAAATAAGCGAGGGAGAAAGAGAAGAGAAGAAAGGAAGAAAGAAAGAGAGAAGAGAAAAAAAAAGAAAAAAAAGGTAAATTTTTGATTTTTTTATAGTTATTTGTAAGAATTTTTTTAGAGATAATTGTAGTAATTGTTTTATAGGTTGCGTAATTAAAGTATCATTTAATATTTAGGACTTTGTTGTAGTATTTAGAAATTTTAGGATTGCGTAGTGTTTAGAATTTTAGAATTGTATAGCTCTCGTGAAATTTAATGTAGTATGTAGTATTTAGAAACTTAATGTAGTATTTCACTATATGCAAATTTAATGTAGTATTTTGTATGTAGAAATTTAGTTCAGTAGAAACTATAGGTAATATTTAGAAATTTAATTTATTAGGGTTGTGTATTACTAATTTTATTACGTAAATAATGTATTAGGCAATGTAAATAATTTTGTAGTACGATCAATGTACGTTTTGTAGATTGTATTTTAGAGTAATATTTTTCCGTCGGACGTTGCAGCATGTCGGAGAAATTGTATTTCCAAATATTTTATGGAGATGGGGAGATAGCACAGGGGGCGGATGGGGTGGATCTATCATCATTTTCAAGAGTCGTACGGGGCATATGTAGACCGAGCGATAGGACATACAGGGGTTTGTTGGAGTGGATGTCTCGGATGTTCAGTTTGGATGCCCAGAGTGTTCGGTTGCGGGTCAGAGCAGTAGTGAGCCGAGCGCAAGACCGTTTTTACGGAGAGTTGATTCCTATTAACTCGACGTCAACATGGAGGAGTTATGTTGGTTTTGCCGTAGAGCGGGGTTGGCCGCTCATGTTGTTGGTACAGTGCTACCCGGTAGCTCCATCGGTGTCGCAAGTTCGTGATGTCGGGGTGGACATTACGGGGGAGGGGACGTCAAATGTAGAAGGATGCGAAGAGGAAGGCGGCGAGAGCCCGAGACGAGGAGCGCGAGACTGTGGTGGCGAAGGGACCGGGGGCGAGAGACAGCGGTGGAGGCGCGAGGGGTGGCCGACGAGGGGGAGGAGGTGGAGGACATTGTTGACCTGATGGAAGAGGAGGATCGTGCGGATGAGGAAGTCCCTGATGGTGAGCACTCCGACGAGGAGGACAACGCCCCTGAGGTGCCTATCCCTGGTGCGTGGACCAATTACAATTTCGAAGACCTAACAATAAATGAAGGGAACATTGATGCATGGGAGTATCGTGAGAACGAGGTGACGGAGGGGGCCATATATAAAGACAAGGAGGCTGTGATGGATGCGGTGAAGTACTGGGCAATGTCTCTCCGGCGGCAATTCAGGGTTATGAAGTCCAGCAAGAAGGACTACGACGTGAAGTGTGTAGTTGATTCGTGCCCATGGCGGGTGCATGCATACCGGGAAGTGGAAGGACTCACTGAAATGCTCCATAGTGATTGAGCATAATCTGCGAGTGGAAGAAGCGAATCGGGGACACCGCAATGTCGCCCACTTGGGTGGCAAATGTGTTTATGGTCGATCGTGGACAATCCCCATCTGCACCTCAATCTATTATCACAGGTAGTGGAGGAGAGGTTTCATACAAGATTAGCTACGCAAAGGCATGGAGAGCAAAAAGGACAAAGATCGAAATACGGTTCGACGCACGAGGCTTCGTGCGAGAATATTCCCACTTGCTCGTGGCAATCGCACATAGGAACCCCAGACATCCATCGACCTTGCGGAGTTTCCTGCGGGTGGTGTGTGCACCGGTAAGTGGGTATTGCAGCGTGCATTCTTCGCCTCAGGGCGCATGCATAAATGAGTTCCAAGATCGCCGCCTCGGGTCCTTTGCATGGACGGCACGCTTCCTCACGGGAAGTACAAGGGCCGATTCTAACTGCGATCGCGGTGGATGCCAACAACCAGGTTCTACCGGTTGCGTTAGCATTCGTGGAGGGGGAAAACATGGAGAGTTGGTACTGGTTCCTTGAAAAAGTGAAGCTGGCAGTTGTTCTCGACAGGCCTGATGTTTGTGTCATCCATGACCGACATGCAGGGCTGTTAAGGGCGATCGTGGATATGCAACAAGGGTCCGCCGTCGTGGGAGCAGCAAAGTGGCCAGACCTGAGGAGCAGGTGGTGCATGAGGCACATGGGTGCCAATTTTTTCCGTCAGTTCAGGAACAATGAGCTTATGAACATGTTCAAGCGCCTGTGCAAACAGAACCAACGAAGGAAGTTCGACGCGCTTTGGAAGACGTTGGACGAACTAACGAAGAAGCAATCAATGGATCCTAGAGGTGCCGCTAGTTCATCAAGGAACCCGATGGTGTACCATGAGCGAGGAGAGGACCCCACCTTGTGTGCGCCGCCGACAGACCCCAAACCTCGGTGTAGGCCGGTACCAAAGATAAAGAGTTTCATCGATTGGATACGACATGAGCCTTTGGAGAAATGGTCCTTCACGACGAGGGCGGCTCGCGTTATGGAATCATGACAACGAACTCGCGGAGATTTACAATCGGTAATGAAAGGCACCGATGCCTTCCATCGGTGGGTATAGTTGAAGGTGTCTTATTAGGGACACAGAGATATTTCATTGAGCGATACAAGACCTCCACGGCATGTATGTCGGACAATCGATCGTCGTACTCAATCGTTGTGTCTACCTACATGTCCAAGAAAATAAGAAAGGCGCAGACACATCGGGTTACACCGAGAGTGGCGTGGAACGGAGATACCACGTGCAACTGCGGTGACCGAGGTCGCAGGGTGCCCACCGAGAGGACTTCCCATCTGCGCATACTCCGAGCGGTGAGTGCGAGTGCTCCTCGCCGAAACCACGCTGCCTTGCACTTGCCGTGCTCGCGTCATTGCCGCATCCGCCGAGACACATCAATCTGCCGTCCGCTCATCTCCCCGTACTACTACAAGCAAAGCGTTCTCAACACGTGGCATCACGAGGTGTACGGGTACCGAGTGGATGGGTCGTTCACAACAGCCCCCTCCGACCATCGATGGGTACCGGACACCAATGTTGAAGCCGAAGGTCGGCGTCGAAGGACAAGGCGCGTTCGAACGATATGGACGAGTCCGAGGCGCGCGCAACCGCGGATAATGTAATTTTCCATGTTGTTCCCATCTTGTATTTTTCAATGGACCGTAAGTTGTGATGTAAGTTGTAATGATCGATATAATTTTCAATGTACTAGTAAGTTGTTTTTCGCATCATGTAATTCTCCGATGTACCGCTTAATAGCTACGAGGATAATGTAATTCTCGACGTTGTGTGCCTCGTCGAACATGTCTTTGTCTTTCGTATGTTTGTAATATGAGATTTTTTTGCTCTCTCGCACTTCGGTTGTATTGTTTGATGAGTATGGTACAATTCGTTACTTCGCATTTCATTTGTGTGCACATGTAATTACCGACAAATTTGTTGTATTTGCTTTGTAATGTGCCACGATGGCGCGACCTTGCCTCGAGTGCTGGACGTGACCGCCGATGCGACCCACGGTCTAGGTACTCCGCAGAGGAGAACCGAGAGCTAGGGACACTCCGACCTCGGGTGCCCAACGAGCCGCTTCGCATCGACCCATCGCTGGGTTCCACGGTAGGCGCCAACGCTTGCACTCTTTTACGCATGTGTACTTACCTGTGAATGCAATTCTAACAACGCAATGCACTACATGCAGTTGCGGCGGTACGGCTTACTTCCTCTTTGTAGGATGGTGGAGGAGGTGATCGCCTGATTGGCGGGCAAGGAGGTCCGTGGTTCGTGTACGACCGGTCTCTGCTGGCCGCACTCGTGGACCGGTGGAGACCGAGACGCACACATCCCACCTTCCGCGGAGAGATGGCTCGGACATCGCAGGACGTGTCGTACCTCTTAGGCCTCCACATGCGGGTCCGGCAGCGTGCGCGCACGACGCCTCCGTCACGTGGCACGCCGAGTTGTCCGCGCGTTTCGCCATGCGTGCGGCGCACCCCGGCAGCCCCTACCGACTCTCTCGGAGGGTGAGCGCCACGGACCGACGAAGGCGTACGCCGATTCACGGTGAGTACCTCTTTCTTTGAGAATTAAAAGAGAAGCGCTAAGTTGCTGATAATGTTTGTTGTGAACGCTGCAGGCTCAACTTCTCCACCCGCACGCGGAGGAGGCGGACGTGGCCCGCCACTTGGAGGCATACCTCTTGTTGTTGTTCGGTTGGGTAATGTTCCCGTCCTCCCACGGGAACACGGTGGACCGTCACCTGATCGAGTACGCCCAGCATATCGCCGACACCCCGTTGGATGAGGTAACACACTCAGTTCAAATCTCGTCTCAGCGGAGAACGTCTAACTCCACCCTTGTAAACGATGATCACGATGGTCGTGGGCCTCGGTGTGCTAGCGGCGACGCATCGAGGTCCATGCGACGACGTCTCTCGGCGGAGGCACAAGACCTCGATGCGTCGCTTGTAACTTATTCTATTTATTTCATGATTTATGGATCAACACACATTGTAATTCCTTCACAATCCATAGTTAGAGCTTAGCATTCGAACTCAAATAAAATTATTTTTCTGCAAACAACACATAGATTTTTATTTTACAATCTAATTCCTCATTCCAAAATTTAAATTTACAAACAAGTTTCATTTCATTTGGACACTCCTAGCAAAAGTTACGGGGTTCATATTAAAAAGGCATATAGCAATTACAAAAAATACTAAAAAAAATTCGCTACAACCCCCTGTCGCCCCTGTCTCGGGCGACAGGGGGGCCCACTCTGACGGAGTCCAACGGCAGGTGACGGAAAAAAAATTTCCAGGACTTGTGGGGGAAAATTGGGCTGGTACACGGGCTTTTCGACCGCGAGAGAACTGGTTTTTCAGCCACACGGACACCGTTACGGCCCATACAGAATTATTCTGAATTTTCGGCCTCCTGCTCTCAGATACCTTAGAGCAAAAAAACTGGCCCACATCTAAAAAAACCTGGTTCAGATCAGAAGCATTCGCAAAGTTTAAACCAAGCTCCGTAGCTCACCTTAGGGCATATATATAATGATGAGGTTATCTCTCCTTAGTTTTAGCACATATACATCAAGTTTGTCCTATGTGAAAGAATGAGAAAACGATAAGAGAGAAGAGAGTCGGCTCTTATTTAGTAGCAAGTATCACATGAGAACATAGGTACTATGGCCGGCTAAAAACTGGTGTTGTTGTACAAGCTAGCTTTTATTGCATGGTGGCTTTATTACTTACTCTAAAGACAACCTTTAGAGATAGTTATTGTACAAGCTGGTTTTATTGCTTACTCTAGATGATATGAATGAGAGATAGAGTAAGTAGTGGACTTTGTTATTGTAATTGCTCTTAAGAGGCTATTTGGACAATGATGTCTGATTGAGGCCCTATTTGTTTAGACCGCTTTTTGGCTTATAGTTTAAAACCGACTTTTGGGCTTAAACAACTTAAAAGCTAACGGCTTTTATACATAGTAGAGATAGGTAAAAATATCTTAAATTCAGTGGTATTAGTCTAAAATCAACCCTCAATAAGCCAAAAAAATCCCTCTCCTGCGGCTTTTGGCTTTTAGTTATATAGAAGTTTATGGTTTTTTAAAAGCTCAGATAAAAGGCTACCTATTTGTTTAGGTTTTAGCTTTTAGTTTTTAAGTTAGTGGAAAAGTCCAAACAAACAGGGCCTAGATTGTCACCTTCGGATGCTACATGGCTTGTCCTTATAACCTTATCTACTTATCAAGTTCTTATCTGCTTTTTCCAACATAATCAACTTCACTTCCATTTGCATCGTCTTCAACCATCTGCCCACCTCCATTCCTCTCTGCGTGCTTCACCTCTTCCATCCCCCATCTTCCCCTGTTTTCCATGCTCCACACTCCTCGGGCCAGTGAGGCATCTCGAGTTCTGTGGTTGGGCAGCAAGGCTTCCTTGATCTCGATAGGGATTTGGTGACGCGGGTTGAGCTCATCCTAGTCAAAGCCAACTCACCGGCATGGAGGAAGCGAGCGAACGATGGCATGGTCCCAACGGCGGGGTGGTGGTGTGGCCTAGCCTCACCCCCGTCGGATCCAGGCCTACTAGCGAGGCGGCGACAAGGTGATGGTGTTGGTCAACTGTCACTTGTCTTCCAATTATAGCGCCAGAATTGTTGCAATTGGTAAGGAGTTGTTGCGGTCGTTGTTTCTTCTTATTATTGTAACATCTGTCTACAATTGTTGTAGTTGTTTTGGTGGCCTTTTCATTTTGTTGCAACATTGTTTTATTTTTGTTAGGATGGTTTATTTTAATTTTAATTTTTATTTTGTTATGGATGTTGGACCAATTTGGTTCACGAGAATATTTTTTTTGTTGCGATGGATCTATTGCTTTGTTACAACATCTTTATTTGCCATAGATTGGTGAAACCGGATGAGATTGTGCTGCACCTTCTAGTCATTATTGTTGTGATTGCTATGATTTTTGTTGTTCCTTATGACAGCACGCTATAATGTTGTAACACACTATATATGTTTCATCGGACGGAGATTTGCAACATTTGTTGTAAGCTTGCTAAATAATGTTGCGCTAGATCGGATGACTTAGATCTATTCTTTTAAGTTAGATCCGATGGTAGAGAGGAGCATACGATGGGAATCATATGTTTGAGTGCTGCACGACCCGGCTATTTACTCAGGTTTTGTAAGTTCCAAGGTAGAATACATGGTTCTATAGTTCAAAGACTGGGTAGACGAATCACCAAACTTTGATGGTGAAATAGACTTTTTCTTTCAACCTACTAAAAGTAAGAAGGCGGCATGTGTTACATTAAAGCTATATTTGTTTGGGTTTTTTCTCTGGCTTAAAAGCGAAAGCTAAAAAAAATAGGTGGTTTTTAATTGGTCTTTTTAAAAGCTATAATCATCCATATAACTAAGCTAAAATCCACCGAGTTGGTGCTTTTTTTTTACTTATTGATGGTTAGTTTTAGACCAATGGCACTAAAGTTTTGGTAAAATTACTCACTTCTAACACGTATAAAAGTATACTACTTTTAAGCTACTTAAACCAAAAAAACTAGTTTAAAACTATAAGCTAAAAAACTTAAGTCTACAAACAGTCTCTGAACCTTGAACTCTCCATAGGAGACAGCAAGAAGCAGCTCTACTCTTGCAATGGGGCCACTAGCACATTGCCACCGCGAAAACTCGTAGCAATTGCTATGCTACGAGCCTCACTCCTCTTTGCCGTGCCGTCGCTCGAGGAGCAAAGCAGCAGCGCTTCTCGCCTGGAAAGCCACCGTGCAAAGCCAACAGCCCAACACGTCCTGAGATCCTGGACCAACAGAAACGGCCGTGCCACTGGCGCCGTGTAGCGTGCGGCGCACACGCGAGACGCCCGTTAATCACCGGAATCTCTCTGCCGGGGACGGGGCTGCGAGGTACACCCGAGGGGCTTGCTCAACTTCTCGGCATTGACGGCCCTGACGAGCCTCGAACTCTCGCGCGGCGACATTGCCGGGATGACTAATTCCTCGGAGCATTGCCGATGTAAGTGTGCTCCGGTCGCGCTGTACCAGCACGCCAATCAGATAAGAGGCTCCATTCCACCTGCTTTAACGAGGTTAACAAGGCTGTGCATCCTGTTGCTCGGTGACAATGAATAAATGACAAACCATTTAATCCGTGATTTTACTGCACATACCAGCATGACAGGTTTGATTCACTTTTTTGTTTTTTCTACAAAATTTCTGGTGAGCTGCACACTTAATTTGATTTGACCAAATAGAATGGTACAGATCTTCAGAACACTACGAACAGAATCAGCTATAAGCAGATGTACATAAAGATCGAAGTGGGAGAATTACATTAGCATACAACAATTCCAGGAGCAGATGTCAAAATACAAAGCATATACCAGCCAGTTGTTTCCTGGAAATTTATGATCATTGTCGGAAGCAAGTGGCAAAATCCAGTACGGCTTCTAAGACCAGATCCTCCAATACTCCCCCCTCAATATGTTCTGTGATGTCAACCACTTGCGACGTCATAATTTTCACCCAGCCTCTTCCTTCAACCTCCTGCTTCACAATTCTATCCATCATGATTCCAGCATTGTCTCTCTTGCTCACCATAAACATTCGTGCCCCATAAATCCAGTCTTTCAGGATACTCCAGACTTCTACATCCAAAGCACGAGACGAGGTGTCCCTCCATGTTGTAGAGAGTGCTTTGCTCCATGGGAATGTGCTTATTAAGGCGTTCTCACCGATCTCAATTAGAGCAACATTGACACAATCGAAAAGAAGCCTTTGGTATGATCTTCGCTCCCGCAATTCCAAGACTTTGTTGCACAGCACTGGATCAAGAGGGCAATCAGGTAGGTGCCACCCAGTAAAAACCATACTCGATTTTGCATTGTCTAATCCAGCAGATGACATTATGTTTTGCACAAGGACGTGGCATTCTGATTCATCATCATCTACATCAGAGAAAAGAGAAGGCGGCCTTTGGTTTCCAAGTAATGGTGATTCTGGGGTGATTTCTGGGGTGATATCATCCCATGATAAGGAACAGGTGACAACCTCAATTGCTGAAGATATTGAAACAGCTTCTGAAGACAGATTAGTAGATCTAGTCAGTGTATGAACCAAACTGAACCATGGAGAACTCTGATCTGGAAACAAGACTTACTGCATTCTTGGAAGCGGTGCTTCCAGATGATTCAGGTTCATTACAACTGCTATCTTCAGAGGGTGCATCAAGAACTGAGGTAGGGCTGGGTTGATGACGAGTACAATTTTGGCCTTCATTTAATCCTAGTTTATCCAGGTTTCCGCTTGGACAGTCCGATGATATAGGCACATCAATTGAAGCAGTTCCCTGTCATGCAATTTCTCATCAGTTATTCTAAGGACAATAAAACTGGAGTTCAATATATATTTCTCATGCAGGAAGAAAGATGTCAATCGTAAGTCAACACTCAACACAGACGACCCACACACTTGCAAAATACATTACATCAGTGACCTACTAGAACAAAAGAATATAAATGGTTTGTCTTGCATGATAGTTGAGAATTGAGATAAATGCCTACCTCTAAAGAGCTGTTTGATTGTTGCATGGCAGCAAAATCACTTTTGTCGTCACAAAGTGACGCTATTTCATTAGTGTCCAGAATATGATTGGCACCTGTTTGGCTATCACCAACACAAGCTTCAACCCTCTCATCAAAGCAATCAGATGAATGATGGGCAGTGAATGTCTGCCCTCTTGACATTTTACTTCTAGAAAATAAAAAATCATAAACTCTTCCCTTGAAAGATGATTGTCCTTTATTTGACATTACAACCACTTTTGTTGGTTTGCAGCCCTCACTATTTGAAGCATGCGCATTAGCCACCATGTCATCAAATGTGGATGAAGTTACCGGAACAGACTTTGATCTTGGCAACTTCCTAGGAGATCTGTCCACATCTTCATCATCCTTTCTGCAAGTTGTTACATATGTAGCTTGTCTAGTCGGTTCATTTTCCGTGCCACATGACCGGTTGCTAGAAACTGAAAGTACTCCAGTAATGAAATCTTCTTCATTCACTCCTTGAAGGGAGAGCATCTCACCTAAGGTACATGTGCTCCTTGAATGTTGCCCATTCTCTTGACTGATCTCATCACAAGTTACAATTTCCAATCGTTCTGAAAGCCGTTTCTTAGCTTCCCTAATAACCGATGACTCAGGAAAGTGGGAGATCTTGCTAAAAGATGAGCCTGAATAGGGGCTTTCATATCTTTTAATGTAATCCCATGAACGCTTCGACACAGGACTGCCTCCTTCTGAGTCACTGAAGCTACCACCATGTTCTTCGATATAATCAATTTCAGAATCACTCTTGTCAATTTCTGAATCACTGAATGAGCTTTCATCTCCCCCATATCCGTTTGAGTATGCAGAAGATAATAAAGACTCATCTCGTCGATGGCGGCCATCTTGCCGACGCTGAATGATACCATGAACTCCTGTAGATCCTAGGGTCACCCCATTATCATCTAATGCTCCGTTGAAGTCATTCTGGTTAATTAGCCGAAATGGAGTTGCCCTGGGGATCAGCTTCGCCTTTGTTATACTAGGCTTCCCTGGGGTAGGCCTCAAGAGTACTATTCTACTTGGCTGGGAGGGGATTTCTTCCTTTGAACTAGACCTCTGATGAAACATTCTCATCTCCAATCCATTTTGCTCATTAACTCGTTCTGTTCTGCATTTTCTTACGCCATTACTATCAACAGATCTAGTTGGTTTCAATACTGTAATGCGTTTTGTCTGAGGTGGTGCTGGGGTTGTGTGAAACCCGCTCAGCTGTCTTGAAAAAATGGAGTTTGGTTCTTCAAGAAATTTCAGAAATAATTCTTTATTTGAACTTATAACCTCAGAAGCTTCTTGTAACTCCTTCAAATGAAGGAGATTTTCTTCCGTGGCAAAGTGTTTTGCTTCCATTAAATTCTCTCGCACGGTATCCATTCGGTCACTCTTTTCTCAGAAGGCCTTCCTTTTGCAGATTTTGATCATGAAAAAGCTCATTCTTGATTTTTCTTCACATACTTCATATACATCATTATATTCGACTGTTTCATCACAGGATGGGTGGATATCATATGCCACTGACTTTATGGAACGGTGCTGCTCTTGCTGGTGTAAGGCCTTGTGCGTTTCTTTTAAGTGGTTCAATGATTGACTTTTCCTAAAGTCTCTTTTGGCATGGTATAAAACTGGCTCTTTAGCAGGTAGATCCTCCTCAAGGCCCATTAATCTGGCAATGACACTTGGTGACTTCCTCTTTGATTCCAGTTCTTTACTCATTTCTTTTGCTAATAGCATTTTTAATGAAGTTGCATTTGATTTTCTGGTTGAAGAACTGTCACCAGCTGCCTGCCATTAAGATATGAAAAATCAACCGTTGGATCAGGCTCATCTATTTGCAGAAGCATATCGTACTAAAATTTCTGTTTTCAATAACTGATAGCTAATGCTTACATATAATGGAGTATAATTCCTTTCTTTATTTATTTATTTTTACAGTGTTTGTTAAAGCATTTCATTACATCCTACTGCTCTTCATATCTAAACAAAATGCCCATACAGGAGTGTGAGGGTGCTAAATTCATATAAAAAATAATTATGCAATTCGGCACTCACAAGTTTTTCTTCCAGATGAACTTCATCATTATCAGTAGTTTTATTCAATTCTGACTTGATTCTTTGAACTGGAAAACCTAAAGAACTGATGTTAAATAAAGTATTTTGTTACAAACAACACCAAGAACAGTTATACATAGAAAAATTGACCCAGAAAAACAAGAGCAATTTTAAATATTTTCAAAACCAAGAAAGAAATAAAAAGGATCGGCAGAACATATCATTATCTGAAAGCAAAAGATGTTATACTACAATTCAAATAAACCGCTATGCATAGACTACAATGTCCTCTAGAACCACATAAAGCAGAATGATGACACAATTTTAATAGCAATCCTGCAAGGCCTTAATCCCAATGGCTCCAACTACTATTTCCACACAAGCAGCATTTCCCCACCAAATAACACAAAAGTAACAATTAATATAGCACCTACTGAAGAAGCTCCAAAGGAGATGGTAACCGGATATAATTGCAAAAATAATATCAAAATTTGCAGAACACCCTTACTTAACATCATTCTGAGAAAAAGAAAAAGAAAAACTAAGTATACATACCATCTCTATGTGTTTGACCCATAATTGGCTTTGCCCCAGCCATCCCTGTGCTTAGGTCAAACAAATTGATAATTTCCTCAAGATAATAGGTACTAGAACTGACTTAAAACCATTCGTTTGGAGTGTGGAATGCTGAAAAGTAGACAAAAGATTATGTGAAACTCCATGAACCAGATGTGGGTTGTACTTGTATGCTCCATAAACTTAAGTCAAGTGAACTAACTTAACCACGGAAAATTGTCAGCAGGGTAGTGGCTAGCTGGTACTAACACCCGAAAGGAATGGATAACCACGGTGAACATTTTCCAGAAAGCTCGTAGCAATTGAAGCCCATAGGATTTAAACTTATGGGACATAGAAAAGTCTGATGGGCATACTGTAGCAAGATGCTCCCTTTTTGGAAAACTTCAAGAGACACATTGCTTAAAGCTGGAATTTTGCAGGCACATGTAGGCCATATTGGTGCAAGGGAATATAGCACAGTTCATGGCCTGTTCTTGTTTAAAACTACAATAAAAAGAAAATGGTTCACAGAACGAAATGATTCGACGGGGGCAGAGCAGCACTTGGCAATATGGCACGATAAAAGCAAACGAGCAGATATAATTACAAAAATATGGACACATGGCACTAACGAGATCGTACGTACTTCCAAAAGGAATCTTGCAGCAAAAACAATCTCTGAAAGACTGCATTTTCTGTCAGAAAAATCAGTAGATAGATTAGCCTGAACTATCCATCAAGAACGCGTATTATACCACTTTTTCAGGTCAGACAAATGTGAAAACGAGAAACAGAGCAGAGCGAGTAATTACAAAGCCAAACAAGTGCACAGCAGAAATACCCAAGATTTGTACGTATAGGCAACAAAGGAATCTCTGCAGTCGCACCATTCCAAAGGGTTCAGATTATCTCAGGAAATCTCGTCAGCATTTCGAATCTTGAAAGGAGAACACAGGGAAAGAAAAAGGAAAAGAGGCTGTGATAAAGTAGAGGAGGACATGTACTCTACGTAGGATAGAGAACTACCAAGAATGAGAATACCGAGAAGGTATGTGTACGTGTCCAAATGATCCCTGCAACCGAGACAATTCCTCAAGGCTGCAGATTTCACAGGTTAAAAAAACACAAGAAATATATCATTGGTTTGCTGAAACTAACTAGAATCCACTGTTGAAAAACGAAGCGCGAAGCGGATGCGTACGAGACTACAGATAATTACAGAACTACGGAGCATGACTTTATAACCAGATGGTACAGGGACGCGTCCAAAGAATCGTGCAGGTAGGACATGCTTTCAAAGTCTGTTTTTCTTTGGAAAATTACGAACTACCAAAATAAAGTGATAAACTCTGGCAGAAAAAAGTTGCATCTTTATTATGCCAAAATTGATGGGTATTTCCATTGCACTCACTGAATCATATCTTCACCTGAAATCATAACTTGCATTTCTTAATCTTTATAGCGCATTTTTCTTGCTGCAAGTCTATCCCCAAATTTGCATGTTCTTTTTTTAAAAAAAAATAGACCAAATTTGCATGTTCAACAGCCCAGATAATAGGCAAATGTAGCAAACCGAGTACAAGGAGCTCACAGCCAAAAATCGCGAACCCTATCATATAGAGGAAAACACCATCAACTGAAACCAAAGTTGGCATTCTCAGCTTTCTTAAAGCAACGGACTTCTAAATTCTCAGAAGGACCCCCAGGAGTTTTCTCTACAGCCTGTTGAATAATTTTGATGGATTCATTTCACCCATTCGTACTAAATAGCGACTCCAAATCCAATAAAGCTTGCCCATGGATATCCCAGATTGAGCGCAAGAACCCAACAAATAGCTCGCGAGAGAGAGAGAGAGAGAGATTCGCTACAAACAATAAGAGGAGCCGGATGTTCACCTCAGGCGATGCGGGCACCGAGCATTACCATACGGCGGCCGGCGGCGGCCTCCCCGGCTGCCAGAGGTGGAGGAGCGCGGCTGAGGTGGCGGTGGGTTTTGGGAGGGGTCGGTGGGGGTGGTAGACGGCGGGGGGTCAGAGCAGCGGTCCTATGAAGCGGAATTTATCTGCCTTTTGCGAGCCGTTTGTTTCTCCGTGGTCAGGTGCGGTGTTATGTCTCCAATCCGTAACGCGCCGTGGGCTGCGTACGTGCGCGCGCAACGGCGCAATGAGTGGTGTTGGTCGGATGGACGAACGAGTGCATCTTTAATAATAGTAGGATCATTTCAGCTTCCTTTTTATTATACTCCCTCCGTTAATAAATATAAGACCTATAGTTTAAATGATCTTTTTAAAAAATATAAGACGTGTATATAGATTTAATGAGCCTTTTCACTTATACCCCTATTTATTCTCTCTCAACCATATGTATTTATTCATTATCTCTCATCTTTCAAGACAATTAAAAGGGATATGTAAGTCATTTCCTCTCATGTCTTTCTCAATTTCACCACAACCTTAATCCTTGTGCAAAGTCAAAATACGCCTTATATTTATCAACGGAGGGAGTAACATATAAGTAAAATGTTATACAGAGAAGAGAAGAGGTAGAGAAAGAGAATGAGACAATCAGATTATATAAACCGAAGTAAACAATGATGAAGTGCGAAGAGAGAAAATGTGATGAAAATGATATAGAATGGTTAGAAGAGTAATTTTAAAGACGAACAACTGACGATACTGTCTCTAGTGATGTCTTTAGATAAGTTGAAATCCTTAGAGATAATCTTAAAGACGAACTATATGTTATTTATACTCTAATAATAATAAGTGGAAGCAACGGATAGAAGGTTTGACAAATCAGAACTTGTTGGTCAAATGATAAACCAACTTTGGGTAACTAAAACCCTGTTGCCAAGTGAGATTCGCTACTTGCTGCACAAACAGATATCGTCTGAAAAGGTAAAAATGTTACATAAAACAAATTAATTTTCGTAAGAATCGAAAAATAATCCGTGATCTGAGTGAGGTATTATGCTGTAACGCGTAATATCTGCTACAGAAGTTAAGGTGGTTCTTCGGAGCTCTAATGAGCCGATAAAGAGAATTTACGAGGCACATGCCCGTGAGGCAATTTTTTTTTTAAGTTCACTTAAGCTTCATTTAACATTATGATTGACTATTTAAAGTAAATTTTACTTTTGGATATAACAATTAGGCTCCGTTTGGTAAGCATTTCATTTCCAACAAAAGCTGCAAATTAAATCCTACCGGAATGAGTAAAGACTCATTTAACTAACTAGCTAGAGCTCACGTCGCATCACAGAACAAAACAGCAAATTGGCCCTTAGTTGTAGAATCTTACTAGTAGTAGTGCATTCTTAGTTGTAGAATCTTACTAGTAGTAGTGCATATCTCTGTAACAAATTAGATTTCCGCAGTGCAGCACATCAAACACGAACTACCCCCTTAATGTTCTTACTAGACATGTAGTGTAATTATTGTGTGGGGTAATCATGAACGCTTCCCCAATCTGCCCTTGGCTGTGCAAGACCAAAGACGGACAGACCAGAACAGATGCATACCCTTTTGCTCAACTGAGGAACAGAAGAATTTCCTTTCCCAAAAGAAAAAAGACGAAGGACATCAACAGCAACCGCGCCATTCCAAGAGGAGGAACTGCGAGCGCACGAGGCGAGGCCCCAGCCGCTGCCCTCGATATCTATATCCGTTTCCAGCCAGTGAGGCACCCGTCCCAGTACGTTCGAGCCCTTCCACTGCGCACCAGAAGAAGGCACTGTTGAGCCCGCGCGCGCGCAGACGCCTCCGTCCAAACCCCGAAGCGCGCAGGCCCCGGCACGGTGAACAGTAACGACGCGCGCGCACCACACCGGCTTGGCAGTCGGCACGACGGCCAAACACACTGCGCCCAGCAGCAATTCGGCAAGCGGCCCATCTGCGCGCGCGAATGTTACCTTCCGCTAAGCGACGGCCGGCCGATGAGATGAAAGCAGCTAGCAGGAGACGTACGTACGACGCGTGCTGCCGCCGCATGCTCGCCAGTCACATGCCGATCGAGCAAAGCATCGTAGGCTTTCTCCTTCTCTCTCACTGACCGTCGAGCAGTGGCAGCAAGTACTTTCCCGGCTGGTTCGGCGCCTTTCGGGATTAAATGATGAGGAGTCAAATCGCAAATTTTTAGCTAGCTACGGTCCATGCCATTGCCATGCACGCACCAGATGCGGCCATTTACAAGAGAGGAGTAGGGACTCGTTGCCCTATTTAGCCCCATATATTTTTGTGTCGTTTTCAAGGGAAATATAAATCTAATCGTCTTCTCAACCGTGAAAGCACCGATAGACGACACGTATTGTCTACCGTGTTTCCTTACCGTGGTAATTCGTAGGCACCGTACCCACCGTTACCTTACCTCGGCATGACGAGGTACCGTGGTGCCCGAGCTCGATAAGTACCTACCGCAGACCTAAGCTCGCGTACCTACCGAGGTAGAGAAGTATGGTAGGTGATATGTATCGTCGCTAATGCTTTCGTTATCGAAAGTGGGCTAGACTTGTAATTTCGTTCGAGAGAATTACGAAAAAAAATAAGAGAGATGCTTCTATGTATTTCTTTTAAAGTCATACAAATATTAAAGTATGTGTTGGCGTCAAAAACTTGATGCAGGTTTCGCAAGACACGACGAACACTGTTCGAGCGTGCGTCGATTTGACACGAATCGACAAGGTAAAACAATAAAATTTACTTCAAGATCGTCAAGATCAATCGCTTAAACTCAATCGACTTGAGCGATCAAGATCAAAGTAACGAGATAAGTCGATTAGCGATTAAGGCTAAGCGGATGATAAAGCGATCAATTCAAGAAGGCGTCGCAACAAAATCGAACAAATCGAACTGGGTGTAATTGACGAAGATCAACAATCGGCGATGCCTTTATTGATCGAAATCGATTACAAAGGCTAAATTACACAGCTACTCTAGTCGTGGAAAAATAGATGAAAAGTAAAGTGGTTGTTTGCATATCTTTTTGCATTTCTTGCTTCGGCTCTTCTTTATACCTTCTACGATCGTGTCCTACTCAACACGCTTTAAGATCCGTATCCGTATCGGCCTTATCTCGAGAGGTTGTTTCCTTTAAAATCTTACAATTCACCAAACGTTTCGGATTCTTTCCAAACATCCGTTAGCTTCCATATCTTTAATTCTATTTGCCTGATTTTAATTATCTTGCCGAATTTTGGTGCAAACAGTATGAATGAAGGGTTATATAAATATTAAAGCATGAATAAAGAGTAGATAGTGATTACTTACTTTTTCATTTATTTTAAAATTTATACAACTTATACTAAGATGAAAATCATAAAAACACTGCTGGAAAAATAATTTGCAATGGGCCAATTATACCGAGGCTTCGTGAGTGGGTGACCTGCGCGCGTGGCCGCTTCACAGTCGTTAGGACCAGCAGCTCCGAGTATGCGTGCACATGAGAATGGCTGTTCTGCTCTGATCTGTTTTGCAGGCAAGTTAATCACAAGAGTTGCATTCGGTTGTTGAGATTGGAGGAAGAGAGACGAACAGAAATTAATAGGCTAGTCGTCCTTTCTTTCTGCGAGGAAATCATCGTCCGATTTGGTCTAGCGAAGGTAGCTAGCGTTTATGTGTTGCGTAGGACTAGCATGGAGCCATGCCGCGCAAAAGTAGCAGCGCCCGTGACATCTGAGGTTGGTGATGAGGTTGATGCTGATGGGACGGAAGACTCGGCTCCCATCCCATGTTTGAGGGAGGAGGATACGGCATACGGGTATATTGCAGGTTGAAACTTACCGATGTAAACTCTCCCACATAATTCAAGAGGATAGTACAAGTACCTGTGCCACCGTCGAGTCATGAAAGTTGGTGAGAATATTTGCGAGTTGCTAGAAACGTTTGCCTATTCTCTGGGCAAATATGGAAGCATTGCCGTACTATCGCTGGGCCATGAAAGTTGGTGAGAACATTTGTTTAGGATTCTTGAGCATGACCACATTGACCAGCCCACCACCAAGAATTAAACACTTGCAAAGAGCACGAAATTCAAAGGAATATGTTTACGTGTTATCCTCTCGGGAAAATAGAATTGCCTTTAACATATCCAGGGACATGTTTCTGTTAGATTCAGAGCCTGTTTGATTTGCTACACTCGCAAATCAAATCAAATATTAGTGACTAATAAAAAATTTATTGTTATTTAGTTTGCTGCTAAAATTTGGGTAACATAACAAAATTTTGGTAATACTAATGAAATCCAATATCATGCGCAGGCAATTCGAGGGCGATGTAATCGCTCATCAAAATTTTAGTAACAACAAAATTTAGCTTAACCATGATCCAAATAACATTCTTTTTTATAATATTTGGCTTTACCTCGGTTTTGGCTATGCAAAATTTTGGCTTAGCTTATTTCGGCCATAAACGAAACAACCCCTTACTAGCCAAAAACAACATTCTAGCTCTATTTGAAATGTAGTAACTTTTTGAATTTTATATGAATTCTATTATTTCCTACGTAGAATTCATATGAACCAAAAACAACCTTCTAGCTCTATTTGGAATGCGGTAACTTTTTGAATTTTATAGGAATTCGATTGGTTCCTATGGATAATTTCTATAAAATTCATGTGTTCCAAATAGGATCTCAATGGCACTCATGTTCATTTTTAGGAGGTATTCATTCATTTCAAGATATATATTTTTTAATTCTTATCAATAATTAATCTAACATTATATAGGTTCTACACATAAAAGTAGTACGTTGGATTTGTATTCGAAAAGTATTTTCTCTTTTTGTGGGATAAGGCCAGAGCTCTGCTAATTAATCAAGGAAGGTAAGAAGCTTACAACAGGACTCATCCAGGCAATTGGTCGTTCGAGTGACAAGTCGCCATGTGTGGCTTACAAAGTAAACGCACGAAGCAACTATAGAACGAATGGCTAGAGGGGCACGATTGGGCGCTAAAGGCTCCCCTCCTAAGCGATACTAGGCAGAGATGCGTGCTATGACTGTGTCAGGCGAATTTGATAGATTGCTCGGTCCGAGGCTATACGCAATTTTTCGGAAGAACGGGTCTTCTTTGCAAAAGGACTCGGTCTGGGGCTAGGCGCAATTTTTCCAAAGCATGAGAGTCTCTTTGCAAAATGGACTAGTTAGGAGCTGTTGATGAATTTGCGGAGCCATAGGGTTCATTTTGCAAAATGGGTTGGTTAGGAGCTGTCAGCGACTTCGTGGAACGATTAGGTTCTTTTTGCAAAAGAGCCAGTAGGAGGGCTTAGATGCGATTTTAGGATTCTCGAAGGACCTTTTCGCAAATACTATGATGTGGAGGCCTAGTTGGCCAACAATCTTTCCCGCTATAAGAGATAGTATATATATGTCTTCCCAAACCATGCTAGCCAACTTTGGCATGGCGGTCATTTAGTTTGGGAATATCCCCCAATTCCCCATGAGCTGGCATATGAGAAACATCCCCTAAACGAAGAAAGATGTCAGCAACCCCCGATAGCTATAAGGCACAAGAGTATAGCGACCTGGCAGCCACCATCAGGTACTTTCATGAATTGTATATGAAGGATCCACCATTTTTTTACAGTATGCAGTTGGACAACAATAACACAGTCACCGATCTCTTTTGGGTGAATGGAGCTTCGAAGAAAGCATGCAAGAAATTTTGTGGTTGTGTTATGTTTGACACAACATACTGCACAAACAAGTATCGGCTCCCATTATTGGTGTTAGTATTCGTTGAAAGGCTATGTTGTTCGGGTGCACTTTTCTCAAGGATGAAACGGATGAAACATTTGGATAGTTGTTCAAGACATTTATAAAAGGCAATGGATTGCAAGGCACTTAAAAGTATCATAAAAGATCAAGATAAAGCAATGGAGATTGTGACAGTAAATGTATTTCTAAACTTAAGAAAAGAGAGAGGACTGTACGACAGTTCTCGTTAGTAGATTCACAGAACAGAAGAAGAAGCTCACTCTGACTAGCGCACTAAAAAAAGGCAGCCAACGACTTCAAACATACTTTGTCTTTTGAGCCTCTGTTTAGCTTCAAAAGATAAGGCGCTAGTATAACGAATGCTGCTTTGGTGCATCCCAACCCAACTAATTAAATGTACTATTGAACACTGTCCACAGGCACTGCATGTGGCACACATATAGAAATGCAAAGCTTAAACTTGGGGTCTGTTATCAAGGTTGGAAGGTTTCAAAAATGACCTAAGATCATGCGTTGATGATTCATTAACTATTTAGGAGTTCGAAAGGATATGGTGGGAGATAGTTGACATGTATGCTCTAACAAATCATAAGTATATATAGCACTTGTACAGGATCAAGGAGAAATAGGTGCCTTTCTACTTTATGGATTGTTTCTTCCCTTTCATGAGCACCACATAGCGAAGAGAGGGCATACATGCATTGCTCAACAATTTTGTGCATTCATGTGACTCGATAAGAAACTTCATCAGGCAATATGAGAAGTTGGTGCAGTCTTATTTGGATAGGGATGATGGTCAAAGGTATGATACTGTCTAAACTGATGCAAAACTATGGTCCAGATATCAAAAGGAAAAGCATGCTTCCACATTCTATACATGTGTTATATTTGAGAAGTCTCGGTGGCAACTCATGAACACCATAGTGTATAATATTGTGAGAGAGTTCTAGGTTCTTATTGTTGTATGTCCACAATGCGTGTGGTGGAATTTTGAACAGGAAATACTTGGTTCACGCTAGTATAGAGGATCAATCATTCAGTTGTGTATGGTGATATTGTGCGAGCACATTCTAAAGGTGATGATACAATTGAATGCCAATCAAATCCCCAAAAAAAATTTTGATCAAGAGGCGGAACTTCAATTAAGCTTCATCATAGTAGAAATATTATGATCTTATTTTCTTAATTGGTTGTATTTTCACCCCCAATATGAGCTTGATGGTCCACAAACACAAAATTGATTCGGTTAAATAAGATCAATTATGATTGGAGAAAAAAAGAAGAAGACACTTTGGAGCAACCACTCACTATGTTCTACCACAATTTGGTATAAGTAGCTTTCCGTGTATCTGGCTTCTCAAAGAATCATAAATCTCAACAGACTCTTTGGTCAAATCAACAACAAATAAGCTACAGTGATGATCCACGAGACATTGACAAGTAAAGTTTCAAATAAATCAATTACCGATTTCAGAGAGTATTTCATAGAGAAAACCTAAAGCAAAAAAAATGGAAGCACAAATGTCAGACTAAGGTGGAGAGGTTGCCAACTTGCCAAGGAGAAGCGTCTTGCTCGTGGCTAGGGATGAAAATGGAAACGGAATTTCCAACCTTTCCGGAGAAAAACGGAAATGGAAGCTCTTTTTCGGAAACGGAAACGGAAAATATCGGTACGGAAACGGAAATTTTTTGTCGGAAACGGAAACGGCAGAGCAATTTCCGTTGGAAACGGAATCGGAAATTCTGTATAAGTTAAACTGGAAATTTCGTCGGAAACTTGGCCCACTTGGCCCAAAAAGTAGAATGGAGAATTTACATTTATTTTCGACTTAAAATAATTTCAAAAATACAAAAGGCTTTATAGAAAATATCAAATAGAGTCCAAAAATTCCAAAACAATTCTCAAAAATACTTTGGAACGTTTTGAACCTAGAAAATTTATTTCTAGAATAATTGTGGCTTCATTTTTTATGAATAAATTAATTATATAAATCTGAAAAATAGAAAATAGCATTTATAAATTCCAAAAAATCCAAGATAAATCTTAGAAAATCATAAATGAACATTGAACAATAGTATGCAAATTGTAGGGGATTACATCTTTATAGTTGGAGGAGCAAGAGGATGTCGATGATAACGATATGGAGGAGGACATGATGGTCTGATCTGGAGGATAAATAGTGAGCTTTCAACTGACAAACTTGAGAAAAAACTTTCTAGTGATAACGGTGAACATAACATTGTTATTGTATCCTCCTTTGAGGTAGAATGAGTTACATTGTTTTTACAGTTATGTATATTATGATCATGTACTACGTTCTTATGGAATTTTCCAATTTCGTTTCCGTATCTGCATCCTTTTTCGTCACTATTCGTTTTCGTATCCGTTTCCGGGGTTTCCGATTTCGTTTCTGTTACCGGTAAAAAATATGGAAACGAAAACGAAACGACCATTTACCGACCGTTTTCGTTCCGTTTTCATCCCTACTCGTGGCACCCTCAAACCTGTCGTTGTTTGCTGGAATGTGGTGGGTGGGTAGAAGCACGACGAGGGGTAGTGCGCGGCCAAGGAGAAGATACTTCTCGTCGAACCCACACACAAATCAACTGTCGTGGATGCAGACGTCGGGCAGGGGGGCATCAACAAGGAGACCCGTGGTAGGTGCTCAAAATCACACCTACACGCCGATCGTTGTCCGCCTTGATGCAGTGGCCATGCAAAAGCACACCGATGAGGGAGAGCCCTTGGATGCAGTGATCGAGCGGGAGGGCGGCAATGAGGTGGAGTGCAGCGGGTGCTCAAATCGCACTCACACGCCAATTAATCGCCATCCGCCTAGATGTGGTGACCGAGCAGGAGCACGGAAGGGCTCACGTCACATTCGTACTCCGGTCACCGTCCGCGGTGGCACGCTGTATGCCAAAACCCTAACGGATGAGGAGGAACGTGACGACGCGCCCACTACTGCGGATCGGGCATGCACAAGCGGTTCGAAACCGCTTTCAGAAGCGGTTTTAGAACCGTTTGTAAGCAACCGGGAGTGATACCCCGTCGGGTATCACAAGCGGTTCCCCGAACCGCTTGTGGTTCGACATTTCCACAAGCGGTTGGTAACACCAACCACCAACCGCTTGTGGAGAGGCTCTCCACAAGCGGTTGGAGTTACCAAGCGCTTGTGAAGAGTCCGACAGTAAGCGTTTGATTATATTCAATATAGAATATGTTTTGGAGGGTTTTGATATAGATTTTAACAATTAAAATAAATAGAACTTCATGAGTTTTTTTGACACACTTAAATATATATATATATATTAGTCATTAGTATTCATTCAGATAATTACAGATCACTAAAAATGAACAAGTTGATCGATGAACACATGAAATAATAAGCTAGCCACGTCTTTTACAACTTTCAAAGAATAAAAGGGCGAATGTTGAGCTCATTTCTTGCGTGCGTCGCTCTTTGTGCCCTTGGTCGACGTTGATGTCGAGTTCACTGTCCTTATTTCAGGACAATCTCTCCAACCATTTGCGTGGAACTCGCCTTTGGTGGATACAATCTCGTCGACAATAAAGCCGATGAGTTGTTCTTGGATTGCTGCAACCCGGTGCGGCGGGATCACGTCTTGCACATCGATGTTGGGCTGACAAAGCGGGAGGTAAATAAATCTCTGGACATGTAATTATTAAAGTGTAAGTACTAAGAAATTGACATGTGCACACTACCTCGGCGTTGGTTGTCGGCACATCACCGTGGGTAATACTTTGCATATAGTGGCACACATAATAGCCACATAGGTTGTTTCCACCCGTCAGTTGTAGAACCTGCGATGAAATTTGAAAGGACCACGATTATTGGGATGAAAAAGCTACGGCATATTAATATTCTTTAATACGTACTCGAGTGCTTAATTGTACATCAAATTCGTTCTCGAAATCCTTGTTGCTTCTTTGAAACCGTATGCGAATGTCCTGTGTGATGCGTTAGTATGAATGGTAATTATCGAGTTGGAATAATTAGCAAGGTATTTCAATATATATAATAAGGAAAACCATCGTATATATATGTGCTATATACATTTTAGGGTGTCAATGATAAATTGAAATTTTTTCACCGGAGTCCTTTTTGAGTCTTGAACAATGATTTGGCTGCTATCAAGCTTGATGACAAGCAGGATCCAGTGAAACCTATTCATGTATTGCAACATATATGTAACTAGTTAGCTAGTAGTATTATAAATGCCTTGGAAAATATAAGAACGAGAGGTTGTATATATACGTACTCGAAGTTGAAGGGCAGAAGTATGTACGGTTTGTAGTGCTGTCCCAAGAATGCATCGAGAATGTAATCTTCAAGTTCCTTTCGGTTGTATCCAAAGACGAACTCGTTAACAATCTCTGGGTCGATGAAGCCCACGTTGAAGATATTCTCTTTTCTACATCGTTGTATCTCCATTCTACATAGAAAGGTATAAGTTTAATAGTTGCAATTTTATTGTACGAGGAAGCACACGGTAAAGGTATGAGCTTGACACTTACAGGCACCAGCAACTCATGAGAGACACGTTGATGGAGTCGGCATGGTAAATATTGTATAAGTCGTCAAATTCGAGCCATATGGTGTTGTCCCCGCGATAAAAATCATCTTCTTTGATACGGAGGAACATCGTTCTTCCTTGAGCGGACTCATCATGTACCATTCGTGAAATTGCCGCATCTTGGTTGGCGATCCTTTATCTCATTTGGGTCAATCACCCTACCAACCGAAATTGCCATCCGACCTTTGTTGCCATTGGGATATCATCTATTAATCCAAGAGCTGCACTGTGGAACCGAGTCCTGCCTCCTTCATAAACCTCTCGAGGTTTTCCGATCTTAGTCTCTCTTCTTCTTCTTTGCCGCACTACCGACCATGTTTATTCTTCTGTAGCCTTAATTATTGTCCGCTCATAGTTGGACAAAGACAGTAGCGCTTTGCACGGCATGTCGCGAAGTGTTCTGCGCTTTTGGATCGGTTGGTACCTTTGGCTCTACCTTCTTTTTTGCGAAGTGTGCAGCCATACGCTTTAGTGACGCGTCACTCTCCTCCTTATTCATATCATATGCCCTCTTTGGAGGTTCCTTTACCTTGGTCGATCGGTGGACTCCGCCTTCTTGGGAGCAAAAGGGAGCCTTCATTCTATTATCGAGCTTCTTCCTGGAGGAGATGGTGGAGGCGTGGTTTTCTAGGGGTTCTTTTTGTTTGAGATGCTTTGGTGGTGGAGTAGGGCTTCGCGTGGAGCGGTGGAGACACAGGAGGCTGCTGTGGTGGAGTAGGGCTTCGCTCTGCTTTTATCGGGCGAGGCATTGCGTGGCGATGACGTTGGAGGAGGCGTGGGTTGCCGTGGTGGAGATGACGCGTCCATAGCGGTGGAAATATGATGTACCGTTTGCGCCAAAGGATGATATTGTGGAGGGCCTGTCCAAGCTTGGTCACGTCGTCGCCTCGGCAATATCGAGGTGAAGTTCTTCAAATCCGCCAAGACCTCCTCCACCGCGACCTTTGAGTAACCCGGGTATCTCGCTGCGATGGAACATCCGCCCAGCTCCACCGGATATGCCATGCCGTAAGCCACCTTGATGGAGAGGTTACGCGCATCAACATGCAACTCACATCGGCGGCGAACCCTTATGTCATCCACGGGATAACGGGATAGCAAGGTGTCCGCCGGGGGCCCCGGTGGACGCGCGCGCTACTTACTGCCGTCGCGGGGTCGATCACGTCGTCCGGTGATTGCTCGGACCTAGTCCTTGAAGCTTCTTGAGGGCAATTTGTACTTGTTGCGCAACTATGTCGCCGATGCTAGCACGGGTTGCTCGAGCTCTTGTTCTAATTGGTACACTTTACGTGATTCTCTTGATTTGCTTCTATGCTGGCTCCAGACGTATGTGCGCCCTTCGAAACCATACTTCCACTGGCGTCGGCTTGCCCATACCTCGTGTCCGTCACGGGTGCTCGGGGTTTTCAAGGGCATGTGTTAGCTCGTCATTCTCCCCGTCGCACCAATGTACCGCTGAGATCGCTCAACGGCTTGTACAATCCTTTGGCCGCCTCTTGTACTCTGGTGACATCACCAAACTGCCGTCATCCGAAAGGCTCCCCATGACCCATGAACCAATTGCGCAGCGCTGTTCCTGAGCGGTAGCCGGTGTGGCGTCCTTCGCCATTAATTATTCTTCCGCTTCTCCCATTTTGGTACGACCTTGATGTAACCACGGTGCCAAGATGGTGGTGGTGTTTCTTCATCCGTGAATTGGCCTTGTTCTTCTCGACTCGCGGCACGGCCTTCACCGACGACTTGAACTCCTCGAATGCTTCCGGTGATCCGCCAACTTAGGAAATTGGTTGAAGTCGGGTCTTTCTCCCTTCTCGCACGTACTTGCGGTGAGAGACGTCTTCCAAGCCCTGAAACATTGTTGCCATCTTCTTCAAAGTAAATTTCTTGGCCTTGTCTTCTGACCCTTGAGGAAATGTGAAATTTTCCTTAATATCTTGCCGAGCGGGTCCTTGGTAGCTTGAGGAACTTGGCCCATTTTCTCGATGCTAATTGGGACGTGATCCCTCACGTGGTAACCACAAGCGTTGTTATACGCCCAATTGCTAAAAGAGGGCAACCGCATCCCTTCGTTGTTAACGTCGGTAAACACGCGCCGTGGGCGGCTTCTTGTTAGGTCCCGATGCATGGATTGGTTGCTCGATGCACGGGCTTGAAATACATAAACATATGTACAAACGTGTCGAGTGTATTATATTAATGAGTTGCGATTAATTAACATGTCTACGGGATTATATTCTTCCGGTCAGTACCTCATCTGGCGGAACCGGTGTTATCGGACTCGGCAGCGTGACGTTACCATCACCTTCGATGGTACCCGGTAGCGATGGAGTCCAACAAGAACTGCTTCTCCTCATCGAACGTAGGGTCACCACGTCCCGTTGCGCCATCTATACTAATTCCGATCCGGTGTAAAATGTGTAACCATTTATCTCGTACCCTTAAATGTCACGATTTCACTAGATGGTCCCGAGCCAAGCGTTGCAATCGCTCATTGTCCGACCCTTTCAAAAGGATGTACTTTTGTAACCAAGCGCCGAAAGAATCCATGTGCTTCAGATGTTATCAATCCTCGAGACCTCCCGGAAATCGCGTCGTAGAATACTCTTGTGCTCAAGGACATACGGGCCACTACAGCTTGATTGTTTCAAAACCGTGAAATGTGCTTGCTTAAATGTAAGAAGATCATTGCATGCAATTGCTTTCCTTCCTAGTGTCCCTTTTCCTCGTAGCCTCCCTCATGGCGTGATATAGGGACGCCGATCGGGTTTAGATCATTAATGTAATCCACACAAAACTCAATCACCTCCTCTGTCCCATAACCCTCGGCAATGCATCCTTCCTGACGAACGGTTACGAACATACTTCTTTAGCACACTCATGTACCTCTCGAAGGGAACATGTTGTGTAGATACACGGGTCCAAGGATACCTATCTCTTTGACAAGGTGAACAGTGAGATGAACCATAATATCAAAAAATGCAAGAGGAAAGATCATCTCAAGGCTAACAAAACTTTGTACCACGTCATCCTGCAGCTTACTTAGTTTATCTGGGTCGATGACCTTCTGTGAAATCGCGTTGAAAAAAGAACACAGCTTTGTGATTGTCCCTCGTACCCACTCGGGCAGTATGCCTCTCACAGCCATCGGAGCAAGCATGTCATTAACACAAGACAGTCATGAGATTTCATGTATACGATTTTATTCTCTTTCGTGTTTACGAGTCTCTTTACATTCGAGGAGTATCCTAAGGGACCTTCACACTGTTCAGGAACTCTATCATGCTTTTTTTCTCTTCTTTGCTTAGAGTGTAGCTCGCAGGATGTAGGTAATGTTGTCCTTTCTCTCTCTTTTCGGGATGTAGGTCGTTCCTCAATTCCAAGAATTTAAGGTCCTTCCGAGCTTGCAGTGTATCTTTCGATTTTCCGTACATATCTATGTAGCCTAGCAGGTTCAAGCAGACATTCTTCGTGATGTGCATGAAGTCAAGTGAGTGACGAACCTCCATAACTTCCCAATAAGGCAAGTCCCAAAATATTGACTTCTTCTTCCACATGGGTGCATGACCATCCTCATTCTGCACATGTTTGCTTCCGGACCCTTTCCAAATACTACTTTCAAATCCTTTACCATAGCAAACACACGTGGCCCACTACGATGCTGAGGCCTTGCACGAAGGTCCGTTGCGCTAAATTTCCCCGCTTCCTTCCGCAACGGGTGACTCGTAAGAAGAAACCTACGGTGACCCATGTACACAACCTTCCGAGAGTTTTTCAGTGCGTGCGTCCGTTTCATCTAAGCAATTGGATGCGGGCTCTATATCCTTTGTTAGTTAGGCGGACAGTTACCGAGAAGCGAGCCAATCGTTGATTGTTACAAATAACAATGCACGAGGGTGAAATACTCCCTTTGTACTCATCCCATACCATTGCACCATCGTCCCACAACGCCACAAGATCTTCAACCAATGGTTTCGGTAGACATCGATGTCATTTCCGGGTTGCTTGGGGCCTTGGATCAACAACGGCATCATGATGTGCTTTCGCTTCATGCACGACCATGGAGGAATGTTATAGATACATAGTGTAACGGGCGTGCTATGGTCACGCTCAATTCTCCGAAGGATTCATCCCATCGGTACTCAACCCAAACCTTATGTTTCTCACCTCATCTGCGAAGTCCGGCACGCACGATCGACTTTCCTCCACCGTGAGCCATCTGCGCAGGTGTCTAAGCATCTCGTCGTCCTTACGCTCTTCTTTGTGCCGACGCATCATCCGGGCATGCACTTTGTTAGCAAACATACGCTTCAATCGGGGATCACAGGAAATACCACAACACTTTAGCCGGAGGTCTCTTCTTCTTACGCTCCCCATCTATTTCACTGGATCGCCACGCTTCACCTTATACCTTGATTCTCTGCACACCGACAAACATCCAAATCGGCATACTCATTACGATACGGATACAATCATTAGGACACGCGTGTATCTTCGTACTTCCAATCCCAAAGGATGGACGACTTGCTTGGCTTCATATGTAGATTCGGGCAGTGTTATCTTCTCGAAGCACCTTCTTTACGAGTGATAACACCTCATCGAATCCCTTATCGACACACCATTTCTAGCCTTCCATTGCAAGAGTTCCAGTGGTACGCAGCTTTTGTGGCCCCGCCTACGCTTTGGGTACAAAGGAGTTCGTGATCCTCTAACATGCGCTGAACTTCTCGAACTGCTTTCATCTGTGTAGTCTCCCTCTCGTCACGCAAAGATCCGGTCTAGCTCATCATCACCAAAGTCACCAAGTGTTTCTTCCACGGAACAATGATTGCGTGTCGTCCGATATCGTTGAATCTATCTTCCTCTTCCTTGTCTTCTTCATCGCCTTCTGGCTAATCACCTCAACTTCGCCATGGTTGGTCCAACATGTATAATTTGGCATAAAACCTCCATGATCAAGTGGTTCATAACTTGCCATCGCTGGGAATGCTCCTTCTCGTTCTTGCAATCTACACACGGACAACATATGAAGTCGCTCGAGGCAATAATGCAACGGCCGATCGAGAAAAGCTCACGCCATCAATGAACTCTCTCGAGCGACGGTCCGCATTGTACATCCATTGCCGATTCATCTATACCAAGTTATAATTTCATTAAAAATTATAACAAATTCCGTTAGAAAATTATAACCTAACTTAAATTTCGTAACATTTAAACCCAACCAAAAAAACTCCACCTACACCGTCATCCAATTAAAGACCTACCTTTCTAATTATTTTGTATCCCTTCCTACCTTTGTAATTATTTTTTATCCTTCTACATATTTTTCTATTTTATTTCATACACCAATAATTACTTCCTTGCAATGTTATACCTAGATCTCTTCCAATATTGTGATATTTAAGATTCTAAAGCTAACAACCACCTAGATCTAAAGCTTCCAATCACCTTTACCTTGTAATGTCATATTTTGAACTAGATCTCCACCCTACATCTTCATACAACAACAAAAACAAGGCACGAAAAACAAATTTTCGATAATGCTTAAAAAGTTCAAGATTTCTCCACATCCATTGAAAAAAATAGCAATATCTAGGTGAGAAGGATGTTCACATGATGTTACTAACTTTGAAACACTTAATTTAGAGCTAATCACCTCCAATTAAAAATTTGGACAGCACCTCCCCAAGAACAGTAGCTTGGTGGCCTTCTCTGCTCGATCGTATTCGTACCTCTGCTGGCGCAAGGAGGAAGAAGGGTTTAAATGCGCTGCGCGGGAGGGCTTCCAGAAGCGGTTGGAGACACGAACCGCTTCTGAAGGTTGAGTTCTAGAAGCGGTTCTTTTCTCAAACCGCTTCTGAAAATCAGAAGCGGTTTGAGAAAATAACCGCGTCTAGAACGCAACCTTCAGAAGCGGTTCGTGTCTTAAACCGCTTCTGGAAGCCCTCTCCGGACCGTTGCCAACGAACCGCTTCTGGTGCGAAGATCACAACGGGTTTGCACCAGACCGCTTCTAATAGGCCGGTTGTGATGCTCAGTTCTGTAGTAGTGGCCGGTGAATGGAAGAGGAGTAGAGTGGAATGTGGAAAAATGCGTACATTGGGAGTGGGAGATTATTTTTCCACCACTGTAGGATTCGTGCGTCGCTGACTCGATTGTGCAGGCGTTTTCTATATCGTCAAATCGGAGAAGAACGGTATGCCGTTCTACAATTTTTCTAATTTTAGAAACCACGATAAATCATTGTCCTATAAAAAGGGGGGAGTGACATTTTGTGTGCGCATACTCCTGGATCATGGAGTACTAATTGAAAAGTTTGGCACCTCGTCACAGCCGACATAAGGGCATGTACAATGTCTGTAAGCCTATGACATGCAGGATTTTAGGTGATGTGAAGGAGAGACAAGGAGGAGAGAGAAATCTGCTGTCTACTATTTAACAGACGGTTTTCTAGACAGTTTTCTATTTTGTGTATCATTGTATAGACAGTCTGTTAATTGGATGAGAGACCATTACAAACAAGGAGGAGAGAGAAATCTGCTGTCTACTATTTAACAGACGGTTTTCTAGACAGTTTTCTATTTTGTGTATCATTGTATAGACAGTCTGTTAATTGGATGAGAGACTATTACAAACAACTATATAGACAATCTATTGTATAAGTTATTTTTAGTGTTATCTATAGATAATATGGAGATATATTACAGACAGTTGCTGTCTATACCATGTACACGCTCTAAGGCAACTGCAAATTGCGACATCGTGTTTTTCGGGTGCTTCAACTTTGACAACGCAGGGCTAGCAATGGGATCGAAAGCAACCAAAATGGTAATCGGTGGCCGTTTTCTACTGCTCCTACATCCATGGTAAGAAGTAAGAACAATATCCATGTCCAACTCCTGCGCCGGTCAGCAAACTTTACTCGCCATCATTCCCCCGTCCTTCGCCGTTTGAGGCGTAGGCGTAGCACTAGCATCTCACCGATATATTTCATCGTACGTGCAACAGGTTTGGGAGAAGAAATGATGAGTGCAACTTTTGCAGTAACTGTCACAGGTAGGCTGAGGCGCTGAGCCCATGGATGACGAATGCTTTTTGCAAGGTAGATTTTTTTTACCCCACATTGTTGCTAGTTGTATTCGATGTTATCTTGTCCCACTAGGAGAAACTATATACGCTCAAAATGAGGCGAGGAACACGGCTTTTCGAGGACATATATATGCGTGAGAAGTCGTGCACTTTTTATTTCTAAGAATGCTTCTGAAAAGGAGTACGAGGCATGTCGAAAGTTCAGTTTCCTATATCATTTCAGAAGATTCGTTTGCCATTAGTCCATTTTATATAAACGGTTCTTCTTAACTCGGTCGTGCTGACGGCAGATGACACAATTAAATATCGTTTATGCTGGAATGTGTCTTTTCATATCAGGGAGAGGCCAAATCCTGCCTCTGGAGAGCTAGTAAAAGTACGTTTTGGTCGGCCAAATACTTCTAAAGAGAAGCATGAATTCAGCTGTGCAAGAATATGTAGCTTTTCACTGCGAGAACGTACTGTGCAGTAGTTCTCTATCCCGTTGGAATTTCTTGAAAGAAATACTCACTTGTCTGGGGGTTAAAAGGCTTCAGTCAAAAAGCTTGAGAAATTTTGACCTTGACACAGCCCAAGGATTTACTTTTGAGTGTCTTTGACTGCGGAGTTGTCGATTTACTTTAACCACGATTACCACGACAGTTAATTATCTCTATCGTGGCATACTGGCACTTTTAACAAACAATTCACAAATACTACCGATTAATAGTTACACGACAGGATCATTTCAAGTTGGGTTGTCCTTTGTTTATATTCTTAAAAGGAAAGGAGTATCAAGGAAACATGCTTCTAGAATAAAATTGAGCAAAATATTGGGCAGTCAGGCTCTACGTTCAATCCCACCAGGTGTGGTGAAAAAAAAAAACACTTTTCAACAAACAACAAACAAAATTGAGCAGCTCCACACAATTCACCCTCGTTCAGCAACAAATTTGAGGGAAAAGCTATTATACATTTTGTGGCAACATTTACAAATCATACATCTCCCTCGAAAAAAAACATACATCAGTTCAAGCAATTTTAATTCAAATAATGGCGGTAATAAAAATAATTAGCTTTCACCCCCTGTAATTGGACTAGGCTATCCTCTCCAAAAGTCGGGTGAACAACAGTGTAGAGCTCATAACTTCACATGTATATTGTGAGGTATCATTCACCTACGTACATCTAAAAGTCAAAATTGCATCTGTAGGAAGGTATCATCCACTAACAGGGTTAACCTGTACAAAAATAACACTTGGAGGGACACTTTGGAGTGTAGGACTGCCACCTTATGCCATCAGGAGACAACAGGTGTCTCCCTGATGCTATACAGAGTAGAGCAAGTACCAAAGAGCGAGTGATTAGAAGTACAAAACAAGTAGTTGGGGTTGGCTTTAGGGATGGCAATCTTACCCGATTACCTTTGTACCCGCGGGTAAAAATTCTAATAGAGGTGAGTATGTTCCTCTTTTATTACCCGCAAGCATGTTGATGGGGGGCAAATGTTACCCGACCGGCAAACGGGTACAGGTATGGGGGAGCTTCACCCGTACCCGTTCCGCCCGATTACCCACCACCTTCTATTGACATATGGGCTAAAACAAGCGCCCAATTAACCCCCTGATCCCTAATTTGTGGTACCTCATATCAGTAATTATTGAACTTGAGCATCTGTTTGTTATTTGTCTACATATGTTATTTTAATACTTATACTCATGTACATTTGAAATTTTGAATCATTGATAATCATTCAATCCATAGAATGTAGATGATTCCCATAATTTTATCAAAAGGATTGTATTAGTGTCATAGCTTATTAGCTTCTAGTGCTATTTGGTTGGAAGGATTGTTGATGGTGGTGGGTAAATGGGTATACCAGCGGTATCGGGTACCACGAGCGACGGGTATGGATTTAGATTCTTCACCGCGACCCTTTGCGGGTATACCTGTGAGGGAGATTTTGGTTCGCGGGTATGGGTATGGGCGAGCACTACCCGTACCCGCCGCACCCGATTGCCATCTCTAGTTGCCTTCGACTAGCATGACGCTGTGGTGATCTACCAAATCATTGCAATTACTTTCATTCGATGTGAAACCAAGCACAGAACCCAAACCAGAACTCTCTGGAAGAATCACACAAACTTTTCCAATCTTGCTTACAAGGAAGCTCTGAATATCGGGGATTCAGACGAGTGTCATTTGTGTTAGACAGTATCCTCGTTGCCTTATATAAGTGATTGCTAGTTGCCTTGTACAGAGATTGATAGCCTTGTATAGATATTACCTTATATAGGCTTTCCTTCTATACCCACATGTACATGTATGTATTCTGGCCCATTGGCCTCATGTTCAATACAAGTGCTATTCATAACATGGTATCAGAGCCAAGTTAAGTTTACCTTTTTGGAATTGCACTTGCGCCATTCGTTTTTTTCTTTCCGAGGGTTCTTCTAACGTCGGTTCTTCATCGTTCGCGCGTCTTACCCGCCGGATCTACTCTCTCCATCGCCTGACCGTCGGCCGACTAGCACGGTGCCTCTACCTACGGCTCATGCCGCTAACTCTTACTCCTCCTGTCCTCAGCCGCTATCTCTCGTCGTCTCACGCCATCGTCCGCTCTCCGGGGTCCACTTCCCATATGACCGACAGCGCAGCTTCCTCCGAGCCGGACACTGATGCCCGCCTCCAACACCGGGATTCGCACGACGCCACCTCCTCTGACCAGTGCGCCGTCGAGCTCGACGCCTGGTCACATCTCTGCCCGCCACTGTGCTGGCCTCCTTCGAGCAGCGCGCCGCCGACGCCTAGTCGCATCTCCTCCCGTCCTTGAGCCGCCCAACTGATCGGATTTGATCCGATCGGGTTGTTTTTGGTTTTAAGGCTTTGTGGGTTTCGGGCCATCCAGTTTTAAGTAAGAAAAACAAAAGAAAAAAATTATGTCGTCGTCTTCAGGCTCTTCCTCGAGAATTGTCTTTGTTCCTTCTTTGCCGGTCATCTTCAATGGTGTCAATTATCGAGACTGGATTCTGCATATGCGTCTTCACATGCGAGGTCAGTGTTTTTGGGAGTTTCTCACTGGAGAGCTATCTTGTCTGTGTTGTCCTGCTCCCCCCGCTACGCCTGTTATTCTCAAAGAGGATGATGATGCTACTCGGTAGGTGTCTGATGATCATGATGATGCTGTTGAGTCTTTTCAAACTCAGTTTGCTGCATATAAAATGTGGATTGATGAGGATGGTCATGCCACCGCTATTTTGGTTGCTAGTATGGAGGTGCATCTTACTGGAGACGTGATTGCTTTGTCTTCGGCATAGTTGATGTGGGCGCATCTTCGCGAGCGCTATAAGCCTGCTGGTGATTCTTTGTACCTTGCTGTTGTGTGATAGGAGTAGTCGCTACAGTAGGGTGATTCTACTATAGATAAGTTCTACGCACAATTGTCCTCGGTATGGCGCCAGCTTGACTCTCTTGGACCTGAAGTATGCCGCACTTGCTAGTGTTGTTAGAGTCAGTACTCTCATTTGGAATTTCGCTGCATTTACGACTTCTTGACACGTCTTTAGCTTGAGTTCGAGCAGATTCGTGCCCAACTACTTGCTCGCCAACCTCGTGTGACATTGTTGGAGGCTCTTGCGCCTACTCCAGTGTCAGCTACTGGGGGTGAAAGGCTTCACTGCACCTCATCAGAGCAAGAACAGACATGTGAAGCGATTCATACTGAAGAAGGATATTGCTCGTCGAGATGGACACCCTTCTAAGGGCACTGGACTCTTGGGCGCCTCCCCTCAGCAGACCTCTGCTGGTTCTGACTCTATTCAGAAGATTCTTACGCTGCTACGTCGCATAGCTACCTCTGCACCGTCAGGTTCTACTAGCTCTTTTCTACTAGTTCTGTTACTCAGTCTTCCAGTGAGACCCCACTATCCACATCCTCTTCAGGTATCTCACCATAGATTCTTGACTCTGGTGCTTCTTTTCATATGACATTTGATACCACGAGTCTCTATTCCATTCATCCTCTTGCTGCTCCTATCACTGTTTAGACCGCAGATGGTACCTCTCTTTCTGTTGTAGGATGAGGCACTCTTTTATCTTCTCTTTTCATGTTCCTATTGTTTCTCATGTTCCTAAACTGACCATGCAGCTCATGTTCGCTGGCCAGCTCATGTCCGCTGGTCAACCCACTGATCATGGCCGTCGTGTTATCCTTGATTCTGACTCTTGTCGTGTTTAGGATCACCGCACGGGGTCTCTGGTTGGTACTGGCCCTCGCCGTCATGACTCTTAGTGTCTTTGGGAGCTTGACTGACTTCATCTTCCTTCCGCTGCCCTTGCCAGTCTCTTAGTCTCCACTGCTTTTACCTCCGTTGCATCTTCTACCGGGTCGTTTGCTCAGTGACATCACCGTTTAGGACATCTTTGTGGGTCACGTTTGTCTTTTTTAGTTCGTCGTAGCCTTTTAGGATCTGTGTCTGGTGATACCTTTTTAGATTATGCGGGTTGTAAGCTTGGTAAACAGCTACAACTTCTCTATCCTTCTATTGAGTCTCAGATCCCGAGTCCCTTTGATCTTGTTCATTCGATGTTTGGGGTTCGCTCCTTTTGTTCCAAAAGAGGGTCATAAATATTATTTTTTTATGTATGATTTCTCTCGCCACACCTGGATATATTTTATATCTTCTCGTAGTGATGTTTTATCCATCTATAAGAATTTTGTCATCATGATCTGTACTTAATTTGATTCTCCCATTCATTTCTTCGTGCTGACCCGGCAAGAGAGTATCTGTCAGGAGCCCTTCGTGCTTTTTTTGCTACCCAGGGCACTCTTTCTCAGTTTTCTTGTCCTAGTACTCATGCTCAGAATGGTGTAGCTAAGCGCAAGCATCGTTATCTTCTTTAGACAGCTCATGCTCACACTTGCTTCGCTATTCCACCTCACTTCTAGGCTAAGGCTGTTTCTACTGCTACTTACTTGATTATTAATTCAGCCTTCTTCTGCTCTTCAAGGTAGGATTCTAGTGGAGCATCTTTGTGGTATACCTCCTGATTATTCTAGTCTTCGCCTCTTTGGGTGGGTGTGTGTTATGTCCTCCTTGCACCTCGTGAACGCACCAAGTTGATCGCTCAGTCTGTTGAGTGCATTTTTCTGGGCTATAGTGCTGAGCATAAGAGATATCGCTGTTGGGATCCTATTGGCCGACGAATGCGAATCTCTCAGGATGTTACTTTTGATGAGTCTCGTCCCTTCTACCCTCGTCCTTCGTCCACTCCAGCCTCTCTTATCGAGCCACTTTCTTTCCTGACTTTTCTTAATACTAAAGTTGTCGCTTTTCCTTCTCCACAGTTGGTGTCTCCTTCTTTGCTAGCTTCTCTACAGGAGTCTTCACCTCCCGTGCCTCCTCTAGATGTTTCTTCTGACATTGTTCCTTCTTATCCTCTATATTACACTCTATCGTCCGCGAGTTGAGAATTCTTCTGGTGTACCGCCTTCTTTTGATGTGTCATCTTCTCCTGTTGAGTCACCTTCTTCAGTGCCTCCTCCTTGCTACGCTCTTCGCGATCGTCAGTCTATTCGGCCTCTTGAGCGCCTTGGCTTTGCTGGTGCAGTTATTGTCGAGCCGATTTCTCACCTCGATGTTGTTATTCATCAAGAATGGCAGCATGCGATGGCAGAGGAGCTTACTACCCTTGAGCGCACTGGCACGTGGGATCTTATGCCCCTTCTTCCGTATGTCCATCCTATTACATGCAAGTGGATCTATAAGGTTAAGATTCGCTCTGATGGTTCTCTTGAGCGCTGTAAGGCTCTTCTTGTGACATGTGGTTTTTAGCAGGAGCATGATCGTGATTATGATAAGACTTTTGCTCCTGTAGCTCATATGATCACTGTTCGCACTCTTCTTACTGTGGTTTCTGTTCGTGAGTGGTTTATCTCTCATCTTGATGTCAAGAATGCCTTTCTTAATGGTGAGCTACATGAGAAGGTTTTATGCAACTTCCACCGGGTATTCTGCTCTCGAGGGTATGGTTTGTCGCCTTCGCCGCTCTTTTATGGGCTCAAGCAAGCCCTCGTGCCGGTTTGAGCGTTTTTCTTCTGTAGTCACTGCTGCTGGCTTTTCTGCTAGTGCTCATGATCCTGCATTCTTTATTCACACTTCACCTCGTGGATGAACTCTTCTTCTCCTATATGTTGATGACTGATCATTATTGGAGATGATTCTCAGAATATTACCTTTATGAAGGCACATCTCAGTGATGACATGATCATTACTGAAGATGATTATCAGTATATTGCCTTTGTGAAGGCACGTCTCAGTGAGCAGTTTCTTATGTCTGATCTGAGTCCTCTTCGCTACTTCCTTGGGATTGAGGTTTCTTATACACCTAATGGTTTATTTCTATCCCAAGAGAAGTATATTCAGGATCTTTTTAATCATGCTTATCTCACTGATCAACGCATAGCTGAGACTCCCATGTAGCTCAATGATCACCTTCGACCTACTGATGGTGAACCTTTTGAGGATCCTAATCGTTATCGCCATATTATTAGGAGTCTTATTTACCTTGGTGTCACTCATCCTGATATTTCATATCCAGTTCATATCTTGAGTCAGTTCGTTTCTACTCCCACTCAGCTCCACTATAGTAATCTTCTTCATGTTCTATAATATCTTCGTGGAACTATCTCTCGCCGTCTTTTCTTTCCTCGCTCCAGTTCCTTCCAACTCCAAGCATACTCTGATGCTACCTGGGCTAGTTATCACTCTGGTTATCGATCTCTTTCTACTTAATGTGTTTTTCTTAGTGGTTCTCTCATTACTTGGAAGACTAAGAAGCAGACAACAGTTTCTCGTTCGAGTGCGGAGGCTGAATTGCAAGCTATGGCTCTTTTGATAGCAATGTCACTTGGCTACGATGGCTACTTGAGGATTTTGGTGTTTCTGTTTATATACCGACTCCTCTTTTATCTAACAGTATATGAGCTATTAGCATTGCTCGCGATCCAGTGAAGCATGAGCTCACCAAGCATATTGGTGTTGATGCTTCCTACATGCGGTCACAAGATCAAGTTGTGGCTCTTCCGTATGTGCCTTCAAAGCTTTAGTTGATGACTTCTTCACAAAGACACAGACTAAAGCTCAAGACGACTTTATCTCTCGAAACTCAGTGTTATTAATCCACCATGAGTTTGAGGAGGATGTTAAATAGTATCCTCATTGCCTTATATAAGTGATTGCTTGTTGCCTTATATGGAGATTAATAGCCTTATATAAGCTTTCCTTCTATACCCATATGTACATGTTTATATTCTAGTCCATTGGCCTCATGTTCAATATAAGTGCTATTTATAACAATTTGCATCTAAAATGCTGCTGCTGTCCTCTGGGTTAGACATGTATCTGAGATGATGATTCAGAATTCCCGATGTGTAGTTAGAAAAGCTTGAAGCAGTGAATTTCACAGGTTGATCCAACCCCTGCAGAAGCTCAATATCAGAGTTATCAAACGGCTCTGCCTCCATCGAATATTTCTCCTCCATTCCGTCGCAATATACACGGACAGCAGAGTCACACGAGCTCTTTGGGCCCAGGTCAAAAGGATGCTCTGAAGTTGAAGTTGAACATATGGAATTCAGACTTCTGTTTGCATTCAACACAATGTTGTTGCTCTCATTTACATTAAAGTTGGAGACATAGCTAAAACCACTCTGATCAAGAATTCCATTTCTAGGATCCAAAAAGCTTGAAGCAGAGCAATTCGCATGTAGCTGATCAAATCTAGATAGAAGTCCAGCATCAGAATTACCAAACATTCCTGCCCCTTTTGGGTCTTCCGCCTCCAGTCCAACTGAACTAGAAAGGCATTGCTCTAGGGAGCTGAGAAGGTCAGGTTGCCAGAAAGTATTTGATGGTACCGCATACTGCTCCTCAATCTGATAGGGGAAGGACGACCTATTTGAAATCAACCCAGAGAGCGCTACTGAAAACATAGGCTCCCATCCATGATGATCATATGTCCTAGTTTGAATATTACAGCTCAACTCATTAGCTGAAGCTGGTTCCTCTAGCAACAAGTTGGAAACCTGGTTGTCAACAGTGTCTCTTTTCCAATTAGAACTTGAAAGATCTATAGTATATGCTGATGGTAATGGCATGCGCTCACATGCTTCATTACCCCCATAAGGTAAGTCATTTTTCCGATCAAGAAAACTTGGAAGGCCCCGATTGAATCCCCGTGGCAAAGCCGTGAATTGATGAGCTTCGTCACTTGAATAAGAGGATGACTCGTTTCCTATTCTCAGTTTAGTTAAAAACCAAAGTCACTAAGCCTGTAATCAAGCAAGTTTTCAAAATGACCTCTGGGATCAGCAGGAGTATGTCTGCAAACCATTTTCCTCTGTCCCATAGACTCTTTATGGTGCTGCATTATATTAGATAACTATCAAAGGTGGAACTGATAAACAATGAATAGAACTAAATTTGAGTAGGTGATAGCACATCAGTACACACAAGCGTTCAAATTACAGATGTTCAGCAAAGAATACCTTTCTTATTATGTTGTTCGAGCCTAGCCTTTGCAGGATCTCAGCAAGAAATTTTGATCTGAGAAATAATCATCAGGCCAACAATATTAGACTACATGATATAAAGTAATAGAATTCTTCAATATATAATGATAACCTTCTTTGCAATAACTCAGAACTTTCCATTGACACTGTTTTTGCAGCTAGCTTTAATAATTTTCTTTTCTTTTCTGAAAAGATCTGTCCACTCCCAGGCTCGAGGTCTATAACCACAGGTACAAACATTATGGGATTATTAGTGTCCCAGTTAAATGTAGCAAATGTAAATTGCTAGAAAAAAATTGCCGTCAACATGGATATCACAAGTCCTACTTATGTAAGCTTTTAGGAACTTGAGAAGTATTGCAGAATCTAGACATGATGAATCATCATCTCAACAAGGCAAGGGATATTCAGTAACATGTGCTTATATAAGCCAATCATTGCAGGGCACATATCAGCATACAAGCAAGGAGAAGTTATGTGCATTTCCGAATAGATGTGTCATAGTCAGCAAGGAAGGGAATACTTTTAAGTATATAAAAAAAGCCCATGATTACTGGCATAACTTCATTGTATCCTCCTTTAGTGAGGCATCTTTATTTTGTTAGCTACCAACCTTGGTGAATGAAACTTCAACTACATTAAAAAAAAGCACTACATTAAAAAAAGCACTACATTAAAAAAAAGCACTATTATGGTAGAATGGAATGACAAATGCTAAGACATTATGTGAAGTTACTCGGTTGTAAATGTGTATTAATGTTGGATTTTGTTAAGGTGTTCAACTGTAGGGCTGTAGTTGTTCTCTAGGCAGTGTTCCCCTAGGCGCTAGTCAAGCAGCAGACTGGTGCCTAGCACCTAATCGCTTAGGCGGCTTGGCGGGAGGGAGAGGCCTAGGCAAGCTAGGCGACCGCCTAGGCGAACAGGGTCTCTAGGACGGTGGTTTGGTTTTGTAGGCTTTTTCTTCTATCTTACTACAATGACGTGCAGATCTCCTGCGGTTTCTCAGAGAAAAATAAAGGCATTACACATTGTTAATATGAGGGATAATCAGATAAGGAAAATGTCTCCCTAGAATAATCTTCAGAGTGTCACAAACATTGTGTAACTTTTTCAAGTATGTGACATTACTGGACAATTTCCAGGAAGGTCAACACTTGACATGGTAAAACTGTCAGCAGTACAGTAGTGTTTACGCTTTGTATTTATACCGAAAGATGAGCATGTGCTCACCAGTATTTCTTGAAATCCCTGTAACTTCAAATGATGTCTGAAATATGGGTGTGAGAACATGAATAGATGGCAGGGAATCACGTGGGTTTAACTGAGGTGTATCCTTATTGTCATATCCTGCAGAGAAGAGGATAAATAGTCAGAATAATCTAAAGATGTATCGTCCATGATTGAAGGGGGGGTCAGCGAAAGGATATCAGACCATAATGGGAGGCTTGCACATGCACTTGCTCATCAGAAATTTCTTCATTCTTAGAAGGTGTAGCAGGGATCTCATTGGAACACAGAGTACTCTTCTGGACAGGGAACTTCCGGTGCGACATCATATTATGCGATTCTACAAGACGCAACAATAACACAAAAAATTCATGCAAATGACCCATTGCAGCTCATTTAAATGTCTGAAGTGAGAGCACCAAAGAGAATAGGAGTATAGGACAGCAAACAGAAGTCTATAAAAAGTTACAAACCCATTCTGATGCCCTTTTTTTGTTTGGAGATGTCTGGCTCAACATGTTGATGAGGTTGTTTGAAGGAACGGGAACTACAGCCTGACTGCTCCCACAATTTCTTAAAGAATTTGTATTCGGTAGTTTTCGCATTGCAACCTGCATAGCATGTGATGACCAAATAGGATAAGGATAAAATAACACATAGAACACCATCTAAAACAAAATCACTCTTGGAAGGAAACAGTGTAAGTATAATAGCACAGCTTAAAGCACGTATTAAATGGCTTCAACAATCTAGCAGCTACATTTAGAAATATCCTTTTGGTTATTATGATTGGTAGTGTTCTAAATAGCTAGCTATAGCTTTTTTAGACCCTAAACGCGAAGCTACAGACCAATGTTCTGTTATATTAGCTACAAGCATTATAACTAGCAATAGCTCTGCTATATGCCCGTAGCTTGTAACTAGCGATAGCTCCACTATTTTACATAGGTACCTACGGACCAAAACATTGGGCCCATTTTGAAATCTAACATTACTAGAAGGTCCAAATGCATCTCTTGTAAGACTGAACTATAAGAAAATCTAGTAAAAGATCTCATCTCACCCTTTTTGAATAATCCAGCATTCATATTTCTTAGTGATTAAGTACTTGTTGTTGAGAACATTATGATATAGTTATCGGTTATGGTCTTTGACATGTATTAGCATGTTTGCTGATTCCGGATTTGACTCATATTCTTATTATAAAAATATTAATACCTTCGAAAGTACCATGGTTTTATGACTTGTTTGAACTTTGAAGGTGACTTATATTATATAAATATTAATTTTCTAAATTTTTCAATACTGAAAACACGACGAAGGATAGCTTCCGCGATAGTTGTTGTAGCTTTTTTGGGACCTTGCAGCGAAAATCGTGATTTAAAACCTTATGATTGGGAATTTTGAATAAGCAGATAGGTTGATCCTCTATAAGAACATCATATAACATTGAAGAGATTATATTGGTACAAGACCCATGATATGTTATGAAAGACCAAGCAATGCCCTGTAAGCCATAATTGCAGAATATCAAGATACAGAAACGGATGGTGTCTGACAGAAAATTAATACATTGTGAGACCTAAAAGGGGGAAATTATCTAAATTCACTACGGTCAAAAAGGAAAGGAGTTACAGTGACTAGGGGCAAATACCTTGGGTCTTAGTTTTCTCAGCTTCGCCAATGTTAGCATCCTGCCTCACGCACGAGTGATGACTACCAGCTTCACATGCAAATCGAACCTTTTTCCTTGGCCTTCCATCTGTCATTAGGTACTCAATCATTACATCAAACCAGAAAATGCAGAACGATTTCCAGGAGAAAAGTCTCATTGAGAAAAGGCTGCAATGACCAACATGATGGTACTTGAGGGTAAATTATCTAAATTAGCCAGAGTTCTATATGCAAATTCCAAGCAAATCCTAACTAAAACTTTCTAAAGAAACCGTCACATGCCACTTTCAAAGCAACACATTCAAATTTCAACAAAAGATTGAAAACACCACATTGTAGGTAGGGATTAGAACTTCTGATTCATGAGCGTATGGCCTTAAAACCAACGCCAAATCCTACTAAATTGAGAGGAAAGTCATCCCAACTCCCCCACAGACGCCATGATCGCTTTTATTTCTCTTGAACAAAACGCAGGACCTCACATTCCAATTCAATCAGAATCGTACCGCAGACATACCTCCGCGCCGTCTTCCTGAACCCCAGCCCCACACAATCCCAATTCAACCCACCAGCTGGAAACTTCCAAGAGGCAAGAGTCCAACTTCCAAGAAACCTAGCTCGCATCATCTACCGAGAAAAAAAACCTAAATGGATTCCTAAACCCAAAACAAACAACAAGCGCAATGCGGTGGAGATGGGCGAGACGGACCAGGGGAGGAGGGCTCGGCGGGAGGCCTCGACGCCGGCGGGGGCTGGAAGGCCGGGCCTCGCGGGGGCCGCGGCGGCTTCAGAGAAGAGGAATGGGAGCGGCTGCTAGGGTTCCGGCGCTGGAGGCGATCCATCGGCCGCCGCTTGTGTCGGTGCGCGCGAAAACTCGAGGGAGAGAAAGAAAGGAAGCCTCAATTTACGCTTTCGGTTCTCGCGTTACAGAAACTACACGTCCTCATGTCTCGAGTCGTGGACTCGTGCTGAAGTGGCAACACCGTAACATAACAACCGAACAAGCCACATGGTAAGTTGGTAAATGTCAACGTAAGCGATGCGATGCGAATTATCTTCATTCCACAGTATGATTACATCCAGGTGCTTTATCTTGGCACACAAATTGAGATGGAAGTCGCAATCACGCCGAATATGTCGTTGCATCTACCAAGAGGCCTATAGGCACATAGATAAAAGTATCTCCCTATCAATGCGTCTGGGTTAGCACGTGTGATACACACATTTCAATTGCTGTCAATCTTACGATCTAATATCCAATGTTAGCATGCTACATATAAAAAACAAACCATCTGAAGGTCTCTAATAAAAAAAGATCGTCTGCATCAAATCGACTGCTAAATATTCACAACCAATGTTTACATCACAATGGATGTGGTCAAATCGTCTGCCCCATGAAGTTACATTTTCCGTTCTCTTTGTATAGTGTGGATGGTACAAGGTAACACATAACAAAATGTCTGAACACGGGGAGAAAATAAACAAGAAAACGAAGACATGTCACGCAAGAATAGCCCACAGCTCAATACATGGGCGGCTCTGTCTGTTCTATACAAATACACAAATGAATGAAACCCAAAATCCCAGCTCATCCAAACAATCACCCCATATGGTACAGAGAGCAATATGATTCATTGGTTAGCATTGATCGGTGCACCGGTCCTTGCCTGCGATATCCGATTTGCATAGATTGTTACTAGCCGTAGCTGTGTGCTACTAAGCCCCTCCAGATATGGTACAAATGCTTTCCCAAGCATGATGTAGATATCCACCAAGCAGAATACAACAGTCTGAAAGAAAGTGTAAATGATATCAGATGCAGACCACCAGAAATACGCATTAAAAGTAAATTTTGCCATACATAATCCAGATAGCAATGGCTGCCAGCAAGTGCAGGGTCAAGCATGATTAGTGTGCTCTCACAATGACTGAAGATGTACAGCGAATGCACTAAAGCTTGCCAACCTCATAAGTCATAACCCAGTATATAGAGTTCACATTGAAATAGCTGCAAATATGTGGTCACCCAAAAACATGCAGAATTAATGTTGTAAAAACAATTCTGGGCCCTATCTACATGCTTAATGTACCGCTCGTAAGCTTAGCACCCTTATCCATCCTTTTTCATGTACCACTCACAACCAGAAGACTAGATTAGTGTTGGCACATGAAACCCTGGTTTTTATTGACTTCTTTACATAAGCTTCAAATATAACCTGGTTGAGGAACTAGCATGCCCTATGAAAACTGTAAGGACATTCACCAGAAGAACATGTAAGCACCTTGCGAACATCTGGACTCTGGTTACTGAAAGCATCAAAGAGTGCTGGTAAAAACGAAGGCAGTTGAGTCATCAATTCCTCTTGTGAAAACCGCCCGACAAGCTGCAAGATTACAGGGAGAATACCAACAGTCAACCATGGTTGATCAGGATATATTGCTGTAATGAATCAGAATGAGTGGACGACTCTGCGAACTAACACTAATCTTTAATAGTGTTCTTGAATCTTGACAGATGATTCTTCTTGTATAAAATATCTATTTTCTGTGTCCCCTAACTAACAGATCCAGCAATGATGCTTAAATGAAATAGTTTTATAAGGTACATAGGTGGTCAGAATAATAGTCATCAAGATGTTCAAGCTATGATGGGCCCGGTGGCTATAGTACAGGGAAATGCAGGATGAACAAGAACCGCTCCACCAGCTAATGAGAAGAATTTTGAATAGAGTGCTTGGTAAATGATTCTTCCAATAAAAAATATTATTTTATTGTTCTCTTATCTAAAAGATATCCAGCAGGGATACCTATATGAGATGATTGTTCAATGTACACACTCAGATCATTTGTCAACAATAAGTTGAAATCACAGTTGCTACAGTCCAGGAAACTGCAATGTCGTGCAGTTCAACAATTCAAATTATTCAAGTTTAATAAGTGCCAATAGTAGCCGCAGCCCCTAACAAGGGTCAAAACACAGTTATGGAATCAGGCCAATTGACACAAATAAGTTACAGTAATATGTATTAAATATGGATTGCTAATGCAGCAATCATATATAGGACAATATGCCACATAAATATATGACAAATTACATATGAGTTGATTATCCCTTGCGTTATCTGATATCAATTACTTATGAAGCTGATATTGCACCGATCATAATTACAGCGCAAAAATAAGATACCTTCGTCAAACAGTTGATACACATGACAAGTGTCTTTTCATCATCACTAACCAACAAAGGTACAATAACCTGCAGCACAACCCAAAAAAAAGAAGTCCACAGTAGTATAAGTTGCTAGTTACAGCAACTATAAACAAAGATAGTAGTACTGTAGTAATATCATTTTTTTTAACAAAAAGCTCTGGGCATACAGCAAGGCATCTAAAAGGATCATATTTTGCCAACACGACATTTAAGCACTGGTTTGCTTCATTTGAAACCTGCATCAGCATTAAGAAAATATTAGCAGTAGCACACCAGAAACAAGAGATAACTTCTTAAATGAAGGAAAATATACCTTTGCCACAACATCGTTGGTCACATGCAGGAGCTTTTCAAGGACAATCTCAACAGATTCTTCCATGGGATCTTTCTGAGAAAATAATAGACAATATTAATCAACAAGCTACCAACTAGATTACCTACTTACATGCACTATTTGTGAATACAGAACCTGACAATGCAGCATCTCAGCAACTAATGATAGAGAAAGCTCCCTGATAGAAGAATCAGAGTCATCCAACACCTCGAGGAAAGTTGTTAAAATCTGATTGAAATACTATTGAAACACAGGAGAGCTGATATTAGAATATAAATATCATAAATTGGATTATAGCATACTGAAATATGCGAAGTAACATATTAGATGCAGAGGAACAGAAAGTAACTGTGCGTTGTGGAGTAATTTTTGGACTCCAGTCAGTTACAATTGACTATTTAGAAAGCAATGACAATCAAATGTCACTTTCTCGGTAGTTGAAATGGTGAAGCATTCATCATTTACAGAAACCATCTCAACGAGAGTCAAAAATCAACCAGGTGAATTGTACTAGAAAGGAGGTAATTTTTTAACCGATAGCAATACTTCTCTAATGAAAAAATAATGACGAGTCACCATATTCAATTCATATGTTAGAAAAAGGAGAGAAAAGAAAAATAAATCAACAAGATAGAAAAGAACATAATGCATTATCACGCGTAATGCGTGTCCTGCTGTTTCTCTCCCTCCCAGCACAGACTCTCCAAAAATTCTCCTTTTTATCTTACCAGTCACAAAAGGAATGTAGCACCAAATGGAAAGAGTTATAAGACTGAATGAATGTTAACATACAATGCAAGTGTTAACCCAATTGTCAAGAAGAAACTTCACAAGAATGAACAAAGACAAATAAAAGACAATGCTAAGAATCAAAGCTTTCGATGGGAATTAAAAAAAAGTTAAGGTTACAAACCTTTGTCCATATAGAGTTATCATTATTGGTGGAAGCTTTAACCAATTGCTGTAATGCCTCCCGCTTGTCTAGGCTTGAAACTTCACCGTCATTGCTTATCTAAAAGGGTAGAAAACATGTAATGGCAATGTTATATAGGACTGCGAAAAGTAAAAGCAACACATCGCAGCATTACTAGCCGAACCAACAAAGATAAAAGGAGAAAAAAGGAAATATAGGATGTACCCGATGAAGAAGTTGTGGTATGCTGGGCCCATTGCTGGTGTGTGGGATAGTCTTCACAGAACTAAGATCGACAAGTTGATCTCTCTCTTGAGTGTTCTCCCCAGCAGTTGTAACAACAGCATTGCGTCCATCAGAAACTAGAAGACAGCCAAAATCCAGGCGAGGAGTACCATTAGAATTTTGATCATCGATGTTGGCATCTGATTTTTCAGGATAATCTGTCCATGAATGCACAGCTTCTACAACTGAGCGAGCATTGTTCTTTGATTCCCTACTTGCTGTAAGAATTTCAGCCTCAGAGGCAGGTTTGAAACATTCGTTAGCATGATCAATACTGACATCAGAGGTTGTTCGACCAATAGGAACATTAAGCAATGAAGATTCCTGCACTGTCTTCATACTCTTCCCAGCTTCATTGTCAAAGGAACTAGCAGAAAACCGTCCAAAAGGATAGCTCTTCTTTGATGTCAGAGCATAACCATCTTCAGAAAAAGTTCCAAAATCAACCTGGTCATAAGATTTGGGACGTGGACGTTCTTTCTTGCTCTGCAAGTAGTTTACCAGATCGACCTCAATACGAGGAGTATATTGCTTCAGCGCCCGCCTCACAAAGTTTTGTTCTTCAATCGACAAACTCAGAATAAAATTTAGGACTGCTGCTGAATCAAAATGAGAATAAACCGATATGATTCCAGAAATGGATGTTTCCTTCAACTTTGCATTCTTTTCATGTATTAAAGGTGCTAGTTTTGAAAGCCAGAGCTTAAGAAAGCCGCTGTTACTGTAACCTTCAGAGTCTGCTGTGTACTTGCTGAATGACTTATTAGCGAACTCAAGAACAGCAAGTTTTGCCTTTGGAGACCTTTGTTCATCCAGTGAACGTACTAGTGTAGGTAGCAATGTGTCAATAGCATATGTTCGGCCAACAACTTCCAAGGTTGAGGAACATGGTTGTCTAACCAATTCCTTTGGATCAATAAGTCTTGAAAAGACACACGGTAACATCCTTTCGACATAGCTCTCAAATGGCTTCTTGCATGTTGGAATAATATCTGCAAGTGTGGAGAAAGCTGCCTGTGCAACTTTGTGGTGAGGATCATCCAAATAACGGAAAAATAGCTTCATGACTTTTTCAAAGTTCTGAGTAATTTCTTGAATGCCTTTCTGTCCTTGTTTCAGTAATGCCTGCACAAAATTAAAGGCAGCAACTCTAGCTACCCAGTCTGAACTTGGACTAAGACCCTCAGAGAGTGCATCATTCAGAGATGTTGGACCATCTGTATATCCAGACATGTCATTAGATGGGACATGACCATCATCAAAACTGTGCCTGCCACTTGCAGAAGCCCTTGATACCACTTGTTTCCTAAGAGGCCTCTGGAAGTGTGGAACATGGTTGTTGTATGAACTTCTGTAACTGGCATCCCTATAAGGCATATCAACATAATGTTTGTCCGTCTGCATTTGTGGCAATCGCCTGGTTAGCCATTTATCATTACTGTCATCCATAATACTACCATCTTGAAAGCCCCCAGAAGATCTTCTCAAGTAAGGCAGTGACAATCCTGATATTGGTTCGGATGATAGATTACTCAAATATGGTGACCTCGATCGCTCTTTGGTAGCTACCTGAGGGGTCGCTGTATCTACCAAACGTGAACCACCATTTCTTGTGCAACTGACGCTAGGGAGGGATGAATCCAACAATGCAGAATTCTGCAAAGACAGGTGATCCGAAGCAGGTGCAGCAAGCGGGATAGGAGGATCACGAGCAGATGGAGGATCAACTCCTGCACTAGGAGGAAAAGAAAAGGAAACTAAGATTTCTCAAGTAAATAGAAAAATAGGCCATGAAAGCAATAACTAAGAAGACTGGACTACATAATAAAAGAGAACTTCAATATTTTATTTACAAATTCCAATTAAGCAGCTTAAAGAATACCAAGATCCAAGCTTGTTGAGCGCACAGCCGAGAAATTTTGCCTATCTGGCATGCCTACACCTTTCAATAGACTTTCAATGGCCGAAACCTTTTGTTTGCTTGAACTAAGCACACTCTCTATGCTTCTTTCAGCACTTCTACCAATTGTCTTTGAGTGTGACAGAAGAACGCTTGACGAGAGAGACGATTGAGAAGAAATTGCTGCACTCTTGTCCATTGCAACAATAGATGAAGTGCCGTATCCGGCTAACTGTGTACCACTTGCATGAGATGAAGCATGAGAAAGTTGAACACCCTTCTCACGTAATGACGTAGAAGGATACCGCTTGTGCATGCCCCCATCTTCATCATTTATTATCTGCAAATGCTTTCCAACTTTAGACAAACTAACAGAAATCCTGCACAATAGCATAGCCTAACATCCATACTGTTCTAGCAAACATTTTTGATATAACAAAAATACAAATTGTCATACATAAATTGATTTTTTTTTGTTATCCAAAAATATGTCTGCAAAAATAATCAAGTTCTAAGGTTAAGCTTGAAAGAATTTACAGGGTTTGTAAAACAACTAGCAATGCTCCTCAGCCTCGAACTAATCAGGGTAAATCATCTTATCTACTCCCTCCGTTTCACTATATTTGTCCACAACCCACCATGCGCACAGACCAAGGAAACACTATATCTAAGAAAAAGTTAATAAGAAATGGCCATGCATACCCCTATTAAATGACATAACACAACCACTTAACCTCTTCCAAAGCATTTATGTAGGGGTAGAGATGGAAACATTGCAAATAACTACACCCTTGATTCTTCCAATGGACAAATATTTTGAAACGAACACTCACGAGACAATTGACAAATATAGTGAAACGGAGCGAGTACTACCTAAAAATATAGAGTAGAATTAAACATAGGATTGTCACACATTGCTATTAAATATTTATAACCCAGTGTAAAGATATTGCAAAACCAATATCCGGAACTCTGCTTCCATGATATCCATAAAAGATCGATATAATATTCTTAGGTGGAAGATGGTTACATGGTTCTTTCTATAAAGAGCTATAGCTTCCATGTTTTTCTTGAATTGGTGACACAGAACAATAATAAATATAAAATCAGCTTCTTCAACCTCACTTTTCCTGTTATAGGTTTGATAGATTGTGAAGAGGAAAACCATGCAGAAAAGCAAAATGATATACCCTCTGTATTGCAGGATCAAATGACATAAAAAGCCGACGTGAACGCTCAGGCCATGTCTTTGTAAACATCCTATAGCATGTTCTTGCAGTCGCACGAACCTGCATTTGCAATTAGGCATTCAATACAGAACAATACAAATACAGACAAGTTTCAGGCCTTCAATACTGAACAGTATTACATTAATGATGAATTAAGTAAGAAAACATGGATGATGTTAATCCTACCTCGCTCATTGCGTCTGCCACACAGCACTTTATTAGACCTTCATATAAATCAGCTGAACGTTGTATTTCTGGAGCATCTGTCCAATATTCCAATATTAGGAGTGCATATTCACAACACCTGCCATAGTAGGAAGTAGGCATGAGCAGCTTTAAAACCTATGGATGCTGAGACATTGCTAAACACTACCTAGCACGGAGTACTGCATTGCGGTCATTCTTTGCCGTGTCAGCTATAAGTGGAAGAATACGTGAAACCTTGCAGTTCTGCAAGACCTGCAAGATAATACATGTCAAAATAGGAAAATGCGTAATGAAAATACCATGGTTCAACAAAAGAATGCAGGTATCTCACAGTTTTTATGCAGTTGTCCGCAGATTCGGCAATCACAAGCACAGTTATGACAACAAGCTTAAAAAGTACCTTAGAATTTCACCAATATGTTAGCTTTATTGATAAAGCATAAGGCAACAATTGCAAAACAATGAAACAGCTTCTAGGATTACCGGAATAAAGATTTCAGCACATGCTTCAAAGTCACCAAGGAGTTCCTTTGACAATACATTAAGTAGATGACATGCCTGGGGGAAAAAACGAGTCAGCAAGATTTTCATCACCAAGAAGTTTGTCCTTTCACTGCAAATTTAACCAGAAAAATGTTCTAATAGAATTCCATAACGCCTACACTCTTATAAAATGAAGTAAGTTTAGATTGAACAGATGTTTAGCAGTAACTAAAAAATTGGTGTTCATTTGAAAGTTGGAAACTTTTTTGCCAACTGATGCTGATGCCTGATGGCTTACTGAAAGTTTCAAAGGAAAAAGGTTGACTCCATCTAGTGTGCCATGCATGTCCTAGATGAGAGACTTGACTTACACACATGCATGCAACCCTGCAATGTCAACAACTAAGCAAAGATGAAAACTTATAATGCAGCACTCATATTATCTTAGAATAAGCTAGCACAGGTTTTTTCTCATTTTCTTTCTGGACTAAAACAAGAGGGGGCATAGATGTAATGATTTTAAATGTTTCATTTTCCATTCCAGGACACTAGCAGTTAGGGCTGTTCACGGGTTCTGCAAATCCGTCAACCCACCCAGACCAAACCAACACAATCCGCGTGTACTGGGTTGAGAGCCGGGTAGGTCGGGTCACGGCTCAACCCACCTTAAAACATAGCTGGACCGAGTCAAACATGAGTTAGACCCAGGGATCTGTGTGATCTGATCTCATAGCTGCTCAGAGGAGATTTCTTCCACAAGACATGTTAGAATATATTCCTCTACCATAAATAGCACCCATAAATGGCGCCTCTAGACTGCCATTTATAGGGCCTCAATCAGCATTGATTGTATCACCATATTTAGGAGATCACCTCCATGTATAGAAGGTTCTTTCCTAAGATAACTATTTACCTTGTATAGGCTTAGCCTTCCTTTTCTGTACAGCTGCTGCTGCTATATATTCTGTACAATACCTATCAATGTTATTCATTCAATTCTCCCAAAACTATTTCTCTTGCATGGTATCAGACGCCTAGGTCTGTTTTTTCCGCCACCCCAGACCCCTTTCTCTCCCATGGTTGATCTTTCCCCTGCCGCCAATGGCGCCTTGCTATTGACGCTGCATTTCCCCCTACCGGCGTCCAGCAAGGCGCTGTCCCACCCGGCGGCACCCCTCCAGCTCATCTTGCTTCCGCACTCTCCACCATCAACGTCAAAACTCATATTCCCTTTACACTAAACCTTAACCCACCCAACTACTCCCGTTGGCGAGAGCTCTTCGAGATTCTCGTCGGAAAATTCGGTGCCACTGACCATCTTCTCGTAGATGCACATGTTTGTCCTCCTGGTACATGGACTTAGGTGCCTCCCGACACCTCACGTCTGACTCTGGTAATCTCTCTATCGTCCACACCCATTCCCCATCCACCACCAAGATCGCTGCTGGCAATGGCTCATCCTTCCCGCTGTTGCCTCCCATGACCAACACCTTACAACCACCACCCATCCACTCACCCTTTCCAATGTCCTAGTGTCCCCCAACATCATCGCCAACCTCATCTCCGTCCGTAAATTTACTTGAGATAATAATTGCTCTATTGGATTTGACCCGTATGGTTTTTCTGTAAAGGATCTTCATACCAAGGCGATGATTCGGAGGTGCAATAGTCGCGGGGACCTCTATCCACTCCATCTCCCGTCCAAGCCACACGTCCTCGCCGTCACCACCTCCGACCAGACCTTGTGGCATCGCCGGTTGGGGCACCCTGGCGACCAGATCATTCCCCACCTCCATAAAACTGTTGCTGTACCCTTTAGCAAAATTTCCCCACATGTTTGTCATGCTCGCATTGGGCAAACACGTTCGCTACCATTTCAACCATCTTCATCTAAGACTTCGCACCATTTGAAATAATTCATTGCGATTTGTGGACATCACCGCCTCTAGTCTCTGGGTTTTAAGTATTACCTTGTCCTGCCTTGACGACTACACACATTTTCTATGGACATTTCCTCTCCGACTTAATCACATACCTTCTCCACCATACGCCATTTTCACACCTTCGTTTCCACCCATTTTTCCACAAAAATCAAAAACATTCAATGCGATAGTGGACGTGAATTCGACAACACCATAGCTCGCTCCTTCTTTCTAGAACATGGTATTCACCTCCGCCTCTCATGCCCATACACATCCCAACAAAATGGTAAGGCCGAACGCATCATACGTTCCAGTCAACAACACTATTCGCACCATCCTCCTCCAGCGTTCATGCCTCCGCCTCTATCATGTAAGCTCGCCACGCCACCTACCTCCTAAATCGACAACCCACCAAACTCCTCAAATTCAAAGACACCATTCCAGCACTATACCACGGTCCCCCAACCTACGATCACCTCCGTGTTTCGTTGTCGTTTATTATCCCAACATTTCCGCCACAACGCACACAAACTTGCTCCTAGATCCACCGAATGTATTTTCCTCGCTACCACTCGACCACCATAAAGGGTACCAAGTGCCTCAACCTCACCACAAACCGCATCCTCACCTCTCGCCATGTCATCTTCGATGAAAACACATTCCCTTCACCAACCACACCCACATCACCCTTCCGATTACATGTTTTGGATGCAGATACTGACACGCCAAGGCGCTCTCACTCACGAGGTAGCGCCTAGGGTCGAGGAGCGCCTCTGATTGGTAGCCTGCTACACCTCACCGCCTCCTCTTTTGACGGAGGGAGCCGATCGCTTCTGGCTGCGTCTCCTTTGGCGGCGCTACTACTGAGTGAAGCCCCCGTCATCTTGCAACCATGGACGCTGGGAACCTCGCTTCTGGGTCGCGCCTCGCGACAAGAAGTGCCGACCCCTCAACAAAGACCCGCGCCGTCCCCGCCCATCCGCCTTGGGGGACGCCGAGCCTCGCTCTTTCCTCCTCCTGCGACAGGGTGTACGCCAGCGCCCGCAACCAGTGCTCCTTCAACGCCCAAGACACCTCCTCCACGATTTCCTCCCACCCATGACCACACGCAGCAAGGATGGTGCGCCGCCTCACTGTACTCAATCGCATGTGACTTCTCCAGACCTCTCCCCGAGCCGAAGATTTCTCGCGGTGCTCTCAACGATCCCAATCAAGTGGCGGCCATGATCGATGAGTACACCGCACTAATGAGCAACAACACACGGGATCTTGTGCCTCCTCCCCACGCGCCAACATCGCCACCGCAAATGGATTTACAAGCACAAGTTCCACTCCGACGCCTCCTCAAGACGGTACAAGGCTCACTGGGTTCTTCGCGGCTTCTCCGTGACCGGTATCGACTCGACGAGACCTTCACCGGTGGTGGCCGCCACCATCCGGATCGCCTCTCCATCGCCGTCGCCAACACTGCCCATCCATCAACTCGACGTCAAGAACGCCTTCCTCAGCGGCGTCCTTTCTAAGACGATCTACGCCAGCACCCTCCGTTTCTAATTCGACCGGATCGTCCCCAAGATGTCTGCCGCCTACACAAGTCCCTTTACTACCTCAAGCAGCCCCCGGGCTTGGTATAGCCGCTTCCACACCTTCATCACCGCGTCCATTCCTCGGCTCCCAAGTCCGACTCTTCCTTGTTCATCTACCACCGCGCTCGAACATCGCCTACTTGTTGTCAGACGTCGACGATATCGTCCTCACCGCATCCTCCCCAAGCCTGCTTCGCCGCTTCATCGACCTCCTCAAGCAAGAGTTCGCCATGAGCGACCTCGGCGACTTGCACCACTTCCTCGGGATTGCCGTCCCCCGCTCCGAGCACGGCCTTCTTCTGTCGCAGGGCAAGTACGCTGCAGAGATTCTGCATGGCCGCATGCTCGAGTGTCACCCTGCACCACCCCTCGAGGCACGTCACGGCTTTTCCACCAATGGAGGCGTGCCGTTGCCAATCCCACCTCTACGAAGCCTCACGGCGCGACTACAAGACTCACCTTCACCAGTCGACATCACTCACGCGATCCAAGAAAGTGCCTCCACATGCATGATCCGCGCGAACAACATTTTCACCGGTCAAGCGATTCTTCGCTATGTCAAGGGCACTCTCCACTACGGCCTTCAGATCTCCGCATGAGTCTCATGATCTCACCGTCTACACGGATGTCGATCGGGTGCGCCGCCCGACACCGCTCCAACATCCGGTTATTGTGTCTTCCTCGCCCTAACCTACTCGCTCGTCCTCCAAGCGGCAACACACGATGTCCCGCCGAGCGCCGAGGTGAAGTACTGTGGTGTCGCTTAACTGCGTGGCCGGCTTCTTTGGCCGCTTCAACTCCTTCTCGAATTCACCAAATTTCTACGCCACGCCACCATTGTCTATTGTGACAACGTAAGCGCGATGTACCTCTCCACCAACCCCGCAAAGATCAACGCACGGCTAACGCGGAGATCGATCTCCACTTCGTCTCATGAAGCGCCACTCTTGGCGATGTTCGTGTTCTCCACATCCCCACGCCCCACCAATATGCCGATATCTTCACCAAGGGCTCCGACGGCGCTTTTCAAGAGTTTCGTGCAATCTCAACGTCCGAGCTCCTCCCTACCGAGATTGCAAGTGTTAGAATATATTCCTCTACCATAATAGCACCCATAAATGGCGCCTCTAGACCGCCATTTATAGGGCCTCAATCAAGATTGATTGTATCACCATATTTAGAGATAGCACCCATAAATGGCGCCTCTGATCGCCATTTATAGGGCCTCAATCAAAGATTGATTGTATCACCATATTTAGGAGATCACCTCCATGTATAGAAGGTTCTTTCCTAAGATAGCTATTTACCTTGTATAGGCTTAGCCTTCCTTTTTCTGTATTTCTTCTTGCTATATATTCATACAATACCTATCAATGTTATTCATTCAATTCTCCCAAAACTATTTCTCTTGCAAGACAGATCGGTTTCTTTGGATAGCGGTGGCAGATCCTCCAAAGAAGCGGTGGCGGCTCCTCCAAATCTTCGGTGGAAACGACAGCTCCCGGGAGCGGTGGTGGCTTCTGGTGTCTTCTGGCGAGAGGTGATGGCTTCTCCCATGAGCGGCAAGGACTTTCTATGGAGAATGTCGTCTCTGCTTCTTCTTCGATGAGGACAACGACCTCTCCGATATAAGATGGCTTTGACTTCTTGGATTGGATCTCTTCTAGTTGCACGCACGGGCTTTCTCCATGTGCAAAAAAAACCTACTCAATCAAGAAAAAGCATCGCTTCGTTGGCCCACTAAACTTGGATTGATCCGGTGAGACTAAAGTGAGTAAGTCTGCCAACTAACTATTGCCCGACCCACGTAAACCGTGTAACCCACCCAACCCAACCCGTCGACCCAATAGTTCAATCCCCTCAACCGCCCCAAACCAGCCCAACCCATCTAATTTTGTCTATCCACAGGTTGGGCCAAAACTCACCTTAACCCATTGTAACCCACCCATGAACAGCCCTACTAGCATTAATTCCATTCTTTCAGCTCCAGTGCAGACTTGCGTTGTAGTGGTTGTGACTGACTTTTAATATTGCCTGTCATTCATTGTTATTAAGTCGGCAACTAATCCACGATTAGTCGTCCAGTCGGTATATGGAGGACAACTAGGGCGCTCGACTTGATTGGAGAGGCTAGCCGGGTGGCTGGATGACTAATCGGCAACTAGCCGCGACTAATCGCGCTTGCCTAGCCGAGCGACTAATGGCCCACATTTAGAGACAAGGAGATGATCAACACATATACCAGGACTGCAGTGGCCGAACCCTAGACACCTCCACACCCGCCTCGCTGTCCCTTGCGCCCCAAAGATCGCTGCAATCCGCCTCGCTGAGCCGCCTCCTTCGTCGAGATGCCTCCACCTCCGCCCGAGCCGCCTCGCCTCGGCCCACCTTCGCTTCGCTGGCGCTTCCACTCAGCCGCTCGGCCCACCTAAGGTTCTCTATCTCTGCCTCCTCTACTCTGTCTTCACACGGGTAATACTCTATCTTCACCCATCTTTGTTCTGTCTTCACACAGGTAATACCCTCCGCTGCTCTGTCTTCACACACGTAGCAAAAGCCGTCACCAATCTCTATGTGCACTTGTGCAGGTGAGGTTCCATGGCAAACGAAGAACAACTAGTCGTTGCAACTACAATTGCTGAGCTGTATGATCCTTTCAATGATCCTAAGCAGAGGACCAAGTCCAACGACCCAGCATGGAAATATGGATTTTGGCCTGATTTACAGAGAAAGGATCTGCTCCAATGTAAGCTCTTTGACAAGACAGTCCATGCCGGAGTATGGAGATTGAAGCGGCACCTTGCTGGGGTTTTTGGAGATGTAGAGAAATGTGCTAAAGCAACCACAGCAATCAGAAAAGAGATGCACGACTACTTGATGAACAATTCAAGGAAGTTCAAACCCACAAAGGGGGTAGATGAGGATGATCATGTAGAGGGAGGAGGTGAAGATGATGTTGAAGGAGAAGTCCTTCCAAGTTCTAGGACATCTGCAAAAAGAAAGCAATCAACAGCTTCTTTTGTAGTGCCTAGGCCACCACAGAAGCATACCAAATCAGTTGCTTTTGTGCTTCGGAAGACACCAGAAGAGGTTGTTTCTGAGGCACAGCTCGAGCACTTTTCAACCTGCACTAGAGCACTTCAACAAAAAGACAAAGGAAGAAAAACAAATAGTCGATGATAATGTAGCCGACTTCTTCTACGAGAACAGTATACCATTCAATGCTATAAATTCAAGAGGTTGGGAGATTCTCCTCGAGTCTGTTGGGCAGTATGGTGTTGGGTATAGATCGCTTAGTTTCTATGACATAAGGATGCCATTGCTTGAAAGAGCAAAAAAACAAGACAGAAAAATTGAGGGAGAAGCATGAGTTACCATGGGAAGAATATGGTTGCTCTCTCATGTCAGATGGATGGACATGAGTGGGCATCATCTCATCAATTTTCTTGTCAACAGTCCAGAAGGCACCTTCTTCTTAGAGTCAGTTGATGCTTCAAGTGAATCAGCTGATGCACACTTGTTGGCAAGCTTGTTGGAGGCAAAAATTGATGCTATTGGGAGAGATTATGTGGTCAAAGTCGTCACAGACAATAGATCTAACTACAAGGCAGCGGGTAGAATTCTAATAGATAGGATTCCTACTTTATCTTGGACCCCTTGTGCTGTCCATTGCTTGGACCTTATGTTGGAGGACTTTGGGAAGATAGAGCAGTTCAACAATTGCATTGCTAAAGCAAAGAGATATGCAGATTTATCTATAGGCATGGAAGGATTCTCGATGCAACGAGGAATAAGACTAGTGGCAGGGATCTTGTGAGGCCCACAGCAACTCGCTTTGCTACATCATTCCTCACCTTGGCCAACATATGCAAGCATAGTCCTCGTAAGTATAAGTAATTAAGTGTAATGATTTCTTAATTTCTTCTTTTTAGGCTCTCTATTTTTCAACTTTAAAAGTGCATCATCTGTTTATCTTTTGTAGTTCTTTGGTGGGGTGTATATGGTGGGCCTGCTTATGAGCTCCAATGTTTAGCAAAGCAAATCATTAGTCTTTGTTGTTCAACGTCTAGATGCGAGCGCAATTGGAGTATGTTTGCATTTGTAAGTAGCTAGCATACTTTACTTGACAAATCAATGAGTCTTTAACTCCTTATGTTGATTGCAGTCGCTTTTGACATTCTTCTTGTATGTTGTATACTTGTATTGTTGTCTTTGCAGATCCATACCAAGAAGAGAAACCGTTTAGAACACAAGAGGTTGAATACCTTGGTGTGCATTTCATACAACCGAAAGATGGCAACTAGGTTCCAAAAGCTGCGTGAGCAAGGCTCTAAAGGAAAGAAATCCAACACGTTGATCCTAGAAGAATATCAATGGGATAATGAATGGGTCAACATCAATGATGAACCGGTTCATGAAGACGGTACCGGTGCAATCAAAGAGGTCACAACTATCCTAGAAGTGCTCATGGTGATGTTGTTGCTAGCAGGTCTAGTGACCGGCCCATAAGCCCCCATACCACTTAAGCTCGGCGTTCAAAGTCAAAAGTTCTGGTGGAAATGTTGATGAGCTGAACAATGAGAGTGAAGATGACGCTGGAAATGATCAAGATTATACGGTTGATGATGATGCAGAATTGGATGATGATGAGACTCCACCTTCTACTCTCATGAGAGTGGAGCAAGTCGTCAAGAGGAGGAATTTGAACCGGATGATGACTTGGATGGCTGATTCCAAACATAAATGTCTTTGTTACTTTTGCTACTTTCAGACTACTTATCTATCAATTATCATTGTCCTTCAGAACTTGTTTCTTATTAAGTTATGCACTTATACTATTGATTAATGACTAGCTGGCTGGTGGCTGCCAAGTGCCTTATTGATGATCATCTTGAATTTTATTTTTTTACTTGATAGGAAGTCTGAACTGTGAAATGTGAATGTGATGATGTCATGTAACTCCTGTTATTTTACTTGTTGTCCAGTACTTATGTTGTTTTACTTGTTGGCTCATTATTCTGTTCTTAACTTCCAGGGTATTGTTTCTCAATTTCAAAGAAAGGCATTCATCAAGAAAGACATGTTGGGATCAAAACAAGTAAGTCATCAACTCATCATCATGTTTACGTTGTTCTTCTCTTCATTTCATGCGTTACAATATGTGTATGTGTTTAATTATTGCTACAACTTAGTATGTGACATGTCCTACTAACATACTTCCTAGTCTGGAGACTAGTCGCCCCTCTGGCAACTCGACTCGACTTAATAACCTTGCTATCGTTATCAACTATCTTCTCCTTTTTTATTCTTTAATATATATGTATCTGTATAGCTGATCCGGTGATTTTGGGAAAATGCATGTTTCTGTCGCAAGAATAAAAGTAACATTCAGTTATCAAAACAAAGATCAACAGGAAAGAAGATAGCACCTGCTTTACTATGCTGGACCGCCGATCAGAGAGCTGAGAGGACAATGGGGGAACTAGCTGCTTCAAGAGCATGAGAAATGATGGATAATCAATTGCACCTGATTAAAAGAGAGAGAGAGGCATAGTTTCAAGCAAAATATACAAAGTTATGTTAGCAAGGGCTCAGAGTAATAGTGAATATGTGACATTATATTTCAGCAGCCAACACTATGAACCACATCATCATGTAATATTATGTTAATAAATTTGAAGCAATTTCGTTTTACTATTCCAATCTATTAATTTTCACGGCTTAGCTCGTCTTGCTCAAATGAATTTCTATACAGCTGTAAGCTTCAACAGTTGGCATCTCTGCTTTGTAAACTACTGATATCGATATGGCATTCTAATTCATGGCCGCTGGCCGGTCAGTGGGTCACCATGTTAAGGAATAATGACCATAGGGCAGTCTGGTGGCAAATTGAACCATATTAAGGAATGTTCTTAAAACAGAGTAATTGATTTCTTCAAAAAAAAAGTAAAGGCCTTGTTTCTTAGGTGGTTAAACTTTGATTTTAGCATGCCCGGTTCATAAATTTGCTTAATTGTGAAAATAACATTCATCCAACAGTTACTTGACAAAAAATGGCATGGCACCATGGTGTGGTACCTGAACTTATCTAACTGTGCCAGTTAGGTCCTTGAACTTGTCCAATTCTGACACTTTAACCCTTGCCCGTTATTTGTATACCACTTAACTAAAGCATGAACCAAAATAATACGCTCAAACATATGGACAAAAACATTGAAGCTTAAGCACCTTAATGAAATAGTTGGACAAATATAAGGAACTCAAGTGCAATTTAATTGGAAAATTCAGAACTAAGGTGCTAACAAATGTCAGTCTGTCAGCCTTAATTATAGCACCCATTATTCAGCAAAGACTTATAATTTAAACAAAGTATTATCTAGGTGGTCAGTGTTGGGTGGGTTCCCAAATGGCACACCCGTTTCACAGATACATATGGCAATCCCCCTTCCTTGCATGAATTAACACTGACACTTGAGACCTACTTATTTTGGTCCAATTAAAAAGGACAATAGCTTGCATAGCATACTCACACTATATGCTTATGTCAGGGGGTTCACACTTGCTTTTCATTTCTTTTAAGCAGCAAGAGTCGTAGTTTCTGATCGGTGAGAAGGCACCATGCCCACTAACACCATTTTGATGCCCAAGACTCAATGAATACTTGAAACGCTTTTGCTATGACCCAAGCGGATGAGATGGCAAGTGTCTCTCATGGACGGTCTTGGTTTCCAGCATCCAGACCAGGATGCCTTGTTAAACTGCATCCTAGCTTGAAAAATGGGATGGGTTTGCTCTATTTTATTATTTTGCTTATTAATAAAAAAAGGATCATCTATATCTGGAGCGTGGAGTTTCCCTTAGTTCAGCTTTTACATGTTACAAGAACTTCAAGGCCGCAACAGGTATATGTTCTAAAGAAAGCTACTCATTGACAAAACAAAATGTAGATATGAAAATAGGACATGGGTAACAAATATCAACCTCCGTATACCAAGGCTTCAATCCTTTGCATTGCAGCGATACGTATAGACCAGTCCTTTTCTGGATTAAGGGCAGATGCAATCTTCTCAACCTCTCTAACTAATTCTTTATCTGAATGAACTCTAATGGGTTCCACTGGCTTTTCAGTAATATCTGTATCACCTGTAAATGGCATAAAATCAAGCAGCACATGATCAATATGGAGAATATGTAGCTATTCACACAAAACTTCAGAAATCATAAGTTGGTATAAATCCAATATCGCCACAACAGCCCGAACTTCTGACTACTGACACTCTGTTTGCTAAATTATTTAGGTAACAAAAGTTCCTACCAAAATAGTGGAACTGGAAGCCTCTAGCTTATATACCAAGCAAAGAGATGATGCTGTTGTTTCTAACAGAGGGATAAATATGATAGTGCATGCCCCTGGTAGGAACAACTGCATTTTAACACATTAAATGGACTTTCAATTGATGCAACATCACAATGGATTTGGCAATAATAAATGCGCAAAATATTTCAAGGCTAATATCTAAGCATAGTTTTGTGAAGGAACACGTGATGACCGCTTTAAGTGTTTCACTGGATACACATGGAAACATCTGCCACTGCTGTCTGCCAGAATTTTGAAGTCATGAACCAACCAGATGCCTTTTAATGATCATTATCCATACATGACTACAAAGGGGTGCCATGTGGAGTAGAGCACTCAGCACACAAAGACTGGTAATACTATCTCACCAGATCAGTAGCAATAGACAACAATTTCAGTCTGCTCAAGTAACCCTTCCATGCAGACATCTTGCAAAAAGTCTAAAACCATTGACGATACAATTAACTTACACATCATTAATAGGAAAAAGCCAACAAATATCATTGTTCTTAAATCCAAACTTTTTGAATAACAACATAAACTCCCAGATCAAGGAGTGCTAACATAAAAGGATACTCACTGCAATTGGGGTTAACATAGTGGACAATCATGGTACATGCTCTGGTAACAACCAAAAGTCCACTCAGATGCATACGAACGAGATTCGCCATTACTTAAAATCTTGGTTGACACAAACTAATAACACCTTTGGTCATATTTTTAGTACTAAATTACTAATCAAATAGAATGGGAGCTTGCAGCAAGCTAAAAAGTAAAACTTGCCTCCAAATAATGAGCTTTCCCTTGGTATGCTCTTTTTCCTTGGACTGCCTCTTTTTGGATTAGCACTAACAGATCTTTCCATGGCCTTGTATTGCATCCTAGCGCCATCAGATGAGGGAACATTTGGCTCTATTTTATCCAATCTTGAATTTATTTCCTTTAGCTGAAAAAATCGAAGGCGAAGAAAGGATAATCAGAATGTGTCAGCATGGCTAACTTTTAACTTTAGGGCATGGTAAGAGCTAAATCCTCCAATTTACTACTAATGCACTACCAAGATAAAAGAAATTGATAGCAATGGGGATATCACCGTGATAAAGGAGTAAAAGACCACATAAATTACCATGTAAGAGGGCAGATTATGGCGCTGCAACTCTTCGTGGAACTGAGATCCCATATTTTTGTACATCTCCTGTAGTGAATAGTTATTCGATTACAGAATGAAACACTTCAATAAAATATTTGTGTGGAACATCAGGGGAAATCACATGCAAAGTCGTCAATGGATGTTCTACATTGGCGTGCACCCAAGGAACAAAAAAAATACCACATTCAGTCTGCAAATGACTTCAATCCCTTTTATTCATCCTCACTTTCATACATTCATCACTCCTCATATTATCATGTCTACCTTTTACCTAGACCTTCATGAAGACTATCCCTACACCCTTGTTTAAGTTGTAAAACTTTGAGAAAGGTAAAGTAGAAGAAAATTCTTGTTTTGTTCACCTTCCTAGCATTTGGATTTTGGATATAGGTAAATTGCACAACCACAAAAGTTGGTGTTGCTTTATTTTCAACATCAAAATGGTTGCCTGGTTGGTACCAAACTAAAGTGAACTTTAGTATGCGGCAAGTAGCCACTGGCCACACAGTAAGTAATAGTGTCTTGCTAAGTATACGTTCAACTAAGTATGTAGTTAAAATGCTGAATGAGTGAAATAGAAGAGGTTGAGCATGAGAAATGGAAAGCAACCCCTGAAGAGAACATCCAAGCATATAATTTGCATCCTTTAAGCGCATTAACTTGGAACGAGAAGAAAGTCAACCTAGTATACAATCCACTTAACATGTGAAGGATGGAAGTATAACTGAGAACTTAGTCGTGAGAGAGAGAGAAAAAACTAATGAAACGATTGAACAAATAGAAGAAGTGTGAGTACAACATTTTGTGTAAGAAATTGAAAAGCGTCAACTTGAGCAGGTTTGCAATAAACCACCTCAATACATGAGATTGCAGCATCTCTAACACTTTGGTTCGAATCATTCATTAATTGCAGGACCTGCGCAGCCAAACAAGCTTAGAAGTCAGCATTATCAATTATGCAAGAAAATAAAGTTAGAACCTAGAACCTATTCAACAAGGAAAAAAATCATTATGACATACAGGTGAAAGCAACACTCGCTGTAGAGGGAGCTCTGTAGAAGCAAAAAGCCCAACAGCCGTTGCAACGGTGCGTACAAACTCATCCCGCACTCTCCAGCTCCTGTGAATCCAAGCATAACTTCCAGCTCTTTCAACAATGATTGTTGGTGAAGAAACCTAAGAGCGTAGAGAGAAAATTAGTTCAATATGCTCCGCAAGAAAACCACAGAAGATAATGATCATTAACATAACAAAATTGCAGTGCAATTCAAAAAGAGAAATTTACATGCATACAAGAGAACTATGCAGCATATGGAAATATATCATATATTGAAGCTCAGAACACTACAGAAAAGGTTTTATTCAAAGTACAAATGAGAATTTTAATGCTGTGATGATGGGCAACATCTTGTTTCAAGTACAAACAGAACATCAATTTTACAAAGTGCTGCATCCACCCATCACTACAGGATACAAGAATCAACATCCACATCACTGCAACTTGACATGGATAACTACGACAAAAAGAAGCAGCCATGTGCACAAAGAAGCGGAAACAATAGTTTGATTGACTAACACTGCTTGGCCAAAATCCATAAGCTCACCTAAAACAGATATCATGAAGCAATTTTTGAACTATGGGACACAATGGAGAACATCCTTCCACTGAAAACCAGAATACACTAACCACTTAAGTCTATATATACATATTCTACTACAAATCTCCATCTCAATCCACTCAAGTAAGCATTAATTAATAAAAGAGCGCAATGGAATGTAGTGAACTCCATACTGGTGCCTCCATTCAGATCAATATGTTGCACCAGCCTCAGTTCAGGTCAAGTTTGTTCATTTCACTAGAAATTATCATCTAATTCACTTAAGTATTATTAGAATTCCCCTGAAATGTTTATTTTCAGAAAGGAGTGGATACCTCTGGTCCATTTTGCAGAAACCTAAATGTAAAGTCTTAATTCTTAAAAGGAAGAAAGAAGACCATATAACACCCCAAACTTTGGTCGAAAGTCCATCTAGCACCACGAACTATAAAACCAGTCATTTGACCCCTAAACTTTGCAATCCGGTTCAAATAGCAACCTGACCCGGTTTCGCATAGTAGTATTACCCGTGTGGTGCAATGAGTAGGTAGTTTTGCCATTTAGGATGACACATTGACCAAGTTAGGTCACTGATAGGTGGAGCCCACGTATGGTTATCCCCCACCAAGCTCCCAAGCAGGCTTTCATTGTAGTCGGTCCCTGTAGCTCCCCCCTCTCTATTTCGATTTGGAAAAGAAGCTCATGTGAGTCCCACCTATCATTTACCTAAATTTGCCCAACATGTCATCCTATGTGGCAAAATCGTCCACTTATCATGGCACACGGGTAATACCACTATGTGAAACCAGGTCAGTATGTTATTTGAACCAGATTGCAAAGTTCAGGGGGTCAAATGTATGATTTCATAGTTTGGGGTGCGACTTTCGAGCAAAGTTTAGGGTACTATATAGACTTTTTCCTAAAAGGAAAGGAAAGCAATGTTCGACACGGGACAGTGCCCAGCATGCAGATACACCAACATTGTAGTAGCCTGAAAGGCATACAGCGAGTACCCCGAAACAAATTTCCAGTTCTCCAACAATAGCTTACATACCAAAATTTCCATTTTCTGCTTCGATACTGACGCCTCCGAACTCAAGTGAACACCAAAATGCAGAAATAAAAAAGATCAATATAATTACTCAAAACCACAATTACAGAAAGCCCCAAACACTGTTAATTCATACGAGCAACCAACAGATTTCACCTTAAAAAGTATATGACCTGTTTGCTCATAACTCAAATTTGGTACTGCATTGAAGTCCAAAACAGAAATTGTCCAAATTTCAAGTCAGGTAATAGATAAAATTCCCCTCCATAACTCAAATTTGCTACTGCATTCAAACCCAAAACGTATACTTCCCCCAAAATTCAACCCATGATCTATCAGAACGGACCAACTTATAATTTCACAACTTCTGATCAAACTCGAAATGCATAACACCACCAACCCCCCAAAGTTCCACATTATCAGACTCACCCACTTCAAAACAGCACGTCGCGGGTGCGCACTCTCAGTACACTGACAAATTCAGATCTTCCGCTCAAACTACAGTTCATTGCAACCTCACCCAGCATCGAACCCACATTTCCCCACTGACCCCAACTCATCGATTGCAAAAGGCAACAACGAAGAAGCTGACCTCCATGAGCGTGACCAGGAGCTGCCGGGCGGCGTCGCGAACAGGCTGCTTGCCATCGCCTAGGCGCTCGACGGCGGCGGGCACGAGAGCATTCAAGTGGATCTTAAAGTGGTCGCCGGCGAGCACGGCGGCGGCGGAGAGCGCCTGCAGCCCGCCCTGGGCGACGCGGAAGTTGGCGTCCTTGGTCAGATCCATGCAGGTGTCGACCAGCGACGTCACCTCTGCCGCCGTCAGCCCCCGACGCGCCGCCGCCTCCAGCGCCTCGTGCAACCGCTCCACCCCGGCAAGCCGCTCCTTCGTGTCCTTGGCGCGCGCCGCCTCCAGCGCCGCCTCCATTTCCGCCCCCGCCGATGCTTCCGACGACGGCGACAAGCAGTGGTGGTTGGGTTTAGGGTACCCGACAAGTGCAGGGAAATGGAATGGAAGGCAGAGGCCAGAGGGTGGGGAGGACCGGAGGAGAGTAATCGGATCTGAGAAAGGGAGTGAGTGTGAGAGTAGAGGGACAGAGAGTAGTTTGGTGGTTTTGTGCACGTAGATTCCTGTCATTTTGTAATATTGCAAAAGTTTGGAAATCAATTCCAAACTACAAAGGTAGGAAGCCATAGCCTGCCTTTTAGCTTTCTGAATTGAAAATCAAATGTAATTTTTATCAGAAAAACTAACGTACGGTATACCGTACAAACGGTATACTTTTTTTGCGCGATGAAATTTCTGAAACCTAACTCTAAAACCTATGAAACCTGCTTCTAAAACCTGTGAACCTGCTATACCGTTGGAATCAATTCTAACGGTATAGGGTTCACTAGTAACTCTCATTTTTTATAAAAGATCATTTAATAAATAACTAATTTCCTTTTGTAATAAGTTGCAAAAGCAGGTCCAGCCTAACTTTCAGCTTTTGGCTTTTATTAGTTATATATGGCTTATGTCAAAAGTCGCTTAAAAGCTTAGTTGTTTAGGGAGCTTACTGACTTTTCAGAAACTGAAGCTGGTTTTAAACCCTAAACAGGGCCAAAATTAGGTATTAGATCTTCTCAACTATCAATACTATTCACATTACTCCCTGAGACTAAAACCATGTCGATTTTCAACTGGCGTGGCATAGATATTGCATTGGTTTTGACAGTGACTAGGTTTTTTACTGAGTTGACATCTAAATCAGCAAAGCAGTGGTTTTGATAGTGACCTGGTTTTTGACTGAGTTAACATACAAGTTAGCAAATTGTTCAAAACAATGGTAAAGACCCACATGTCAACATCTATCATCTGCTCTTCCTCTTCCTCCTCTTCTCGCCCTCTCTAAACACCATTGTTGCCTTCCTCCCCCTCTTTTTCTGTAGATCACTACACCCCTTCCCCTCCCCACCATTCGCGATGCCTCCCATGACGCCACCCTCCCCCCACACCGGAGCTACAGCAGGACGTTGGCCCCTCCACACCTTAGGACGCCCTACAACCCCAACATCATCTACTCACGTGCCCGTTAAGTTGCTGCACTAGCTACTTGACTAGCTGAGCTACGACCACACCACCTTCTTGCTTGTTTTGTCCATTACTGAGCCACCTCGCCAGACAGAGGATGACTAGGAGAGCATGACCATGCTGTTGTAGGCGACATAGTCTTTATAGATTTCGAGGAAGCGGGCAATGATGGAGTCGTTGGTCTTTCCTTCATCCCCCCTTGCGATTTCACATGGCCATGCCCTCAGATTCTCTTTTCTTTGGCTGATTTTTTCTTCCTGCATGTTTCTGGGATGAAGATATTAGAAATAATTTGTGCCTCCTCTCTGTTTCTTTAATGAAGCCATTAGAATTTTTTTTCTATTTTTCTCTAATTTATGTAAAGTTATCAAAACCTCAGTTGCCTCCAATTTAGATAATCAGTCGTGCGAATGCCAGAGTTTGATGGCCTCACGGTGTTTGACATGATGAAATCAGCACTGGCTCCTTTGCTGCAATGGTGCCTTTTATGCCGATGTTCATCGCCAGTTGCTCCATCAGAAGGTCCCTGATGATTCGATCATGTCCCGAGAGGGGATAAGATGACGGCAACGGCAGTTGTGCGGCGGGGCATCATGAACGCGATGGTGTAAGACATCCCGTTGAGCCTAATCATCGATGTCCTTGGAGCGGGACGTTGCTCCCTCCACGATCGGCGGACATGGGGAATACAGAAAAATGGGGAGGAAGGACCGAAGGAGGATGTGGATTTTGACATGGACATTGACGTGGATGCCACACCAGTGAAACTTGTCCACGGTAGATGCTTCGTCAGCGAAACCAGGGTAGTTTTGGTCTCAAGGGTTAAGTGAACGGTATTGATACTTGAGGGGTTCAATATTCAGTTTTGCAGCTCAAGGCTGATTTTTAGACTTTGAAAATAGTTCAGGGATCAAATTGATTTTTTATTTGCATTCTGAGAACTTTTCGGAGAACACACAAAACTTTGCACGTTATTGCATTAAAAAATGCATTTTGAGAGCTAAGTACTAGTACCAGAAGACTAGTAGTCTGTCGTACAATTGATGAATTTGAATTGGAAGTGTACAACTTACAATATTTCTTCGTTGTACAAAGATAGCTAAGTGGACGTTATTTGAAGCCTTCGTTGTACTTGTAGACTAAGATTATACTCTAACCAATAGATAATGCAATCGGAAGGTCAAACAAGACATGTAATAAAGTCAAGTCAAATGTCTTATTATAAAGGTATTTGCTAAATGCTACTGTATCAGTTACTGGTGTATACTGTATAGTGACGTTGTCCTTGTAAGATTCAATAACGAATCTACTACTGCAGACCTTGCCTATTATAATATGATCAGGGCTCAGGGGGTGGAACAAGAACAAAATTGACCGGGGTTCATCACTTCATCATGCATATAACAACATATGAAATTTCCAGGGAACACTGTACTAAATAGTAATGTGTCCAGCTATTTTGGCATAAAAATTTGACATAACCGATGGCATGTACAATGATAAAGAAGTAGCGATCAAAATGCTTAGCAAAATGAAGAAACCCACTAATAATATTAGTTAAAGATGGTCAGCATTGGCAAAATACATCACCCGACCTCAATAACCTAAAAGAAAAGAACAAAATGATTTGGAATTCTTGAGTAAAAAAAGTTCCATTGCCGTATGCCACACTCTAATTATATTTGAGATGTTATTTTCGGTATAAATGGAAAATTGTTGCCCAACTATAACACAACCTGTTTGACTACAATTGGGAAGGGAACAAGAGTTTAGAGCCGAATTTGTGTTTAAAACCGCTTTCAGTTTGAAAAACTAGTAACCCTCAAACAGCTTAGTTTCTAAGCGATTTTTGACATAAGTCAAAAGGTGTCTGCTTTTTTTAGTTCCAATCCTCTATTTGGCAGGAGGGATGAGACATGGGGTGGGACTGCTTTATAGCTTCTAAGATATCTTAACATAAGTGACGGTAAAGTGCTGAGATGTATTACTCTTTCTCTAGACCATAATTCCCTCCCAATCCCTATCCCACCTAAATTCTCATGTCCACTAACCAAACAAGAGATTTTATAACCTCCACCCCTAAATTCTCATTCCCTCTCCCCAATTCCCTCCAACCAAACAAGCTGTTAGGCTTAGCTTCACCATAATTAAGATGCAAGCTTTGTTAAATGGTTTATCTTTGCCCAATAATAATGTAATACAAACATAGTTCTAGCTGTCTTTTTCTAGACAAATTAATATAGCGTGAAGAGGATGGATATGTAGATGAACGACTATGTTAAATTCCAACGTTCGAAAATTCATCCTTAAAAAAAAGTGTTTGAAAACTCATAATATTTAATGCAGTATAGTGACTCCATGGACAATACCAGATAGTGCCAATAGGAATTTATGCTATGTATGCACTTTAAAATCTCGTTATCCACATAGTATGTCCAACAACAATATTTAGTCTTACTAAACAATGGAAACATCCCTCGCAAATAAAAATTGAAACATCAAGGGTTCTCTATGCAAGAACACCTTGTTCTTCAGTTAATCATCAGTGATGTAAATGGTACTCCTGCAGCCCTGCTACGTAGCGTCAGCGGAAGTAAATTGCATAAATGCCATCGTAGTCCAAGCTGTCCGAGTGATCTTTTCATGAGCAACCGCGCTGTAAAGGCTGGACAAAAGCGACTTTCAGTAGACTCGCTCAAAAGGAAGTTCAACTGCGGTGTATAATTAACATTGCAGGAGCAACACAACAATTTTTTTGTGTGCAAATTATAATATGCATAATCAAATTCAGTTAAATCAAAGTGTGGATGAAATCAGCTATTTTGATAATGTTTCATATTCGGTACAAATATGTTGATATGTGAAGCAATTCTGTGATGGGGTTGAAGTCCAAACGTCACTACTACAGAACGGCACATCACTATCGTTTTATCCGTATCGGTTCTTAAGTTTTTAGGAAAAAACGATTGTGATAAATAACCGGAGAGGTGTTA
>JAYEVK010000254.1:0-76233 GCA_036346275.1 Otatea glauca | reverse complement strand
TTCAAGATTGTTTAAATAGCGGTCTTTACAATCTAAAAGGATAAAGCTAACTATATTTTATTCTTCTTGGCGGGCGGCCGGTGGCAAGGCGGAGAGTTGGCGCCTCGGCTTCTGGAGGCGGCTGCTGGCGGGATCTGCGTGGCGATCTCGAGCGTCTTGGCTCGACCAGGGCTCGAACGGTCGATCTCCTCGTCGATCCGGTTCCAGCTCGCCGCTGCCCACCGCCCATGAGGTCGATCCCGTCGTGTACGAGATGGTGTTGACCAGCGTCGGCAAGCTCAAGCGCGGCGCCGGTGACCACCGCCTCTTCTCGAAGTCGCTTTCGGGCGGCCGCAGGGGGCAAGGGCACTCGGTCACCGCCGGCTCAAGGATGCGATCGCGGACTTCCGACCGGCCTTGCGAGGGCCTCGATTCGGCCCTCATCTCGGCCCGACCGTCCTCGCAACCTTCAACGCCGCTTGGGCTCATCCGAGCCACGATCGCCACGTCGCGAGCATCGGCCGTTCTCTGCGCCTCCACGGCGATGCTCGATTCTTCTACGCCTCTGCAGTTGCGGAGATTTTGGATAAGTTACGCCTGCATGGTCGCACCCCAAACTTAATTGAAGAATTGAGACACTTACGGCGCAAAGTTGGTGATTGCGGCTTCCGACTTGGCGCCTCTTATGAAGTCTTGACTCGCTAGTTCCTTGAGCGATCGCCGCTCGAGTGAACTTCGACGGCGTCCCACGAGCCTTGTTTCGCTCGGTCGCGAGGCGTGTTGCTGCGTCTGCCTGATCCCCTCGCGGCAACGGCGGCATCCTTGGCCTCGTGACCTCGTCGGAGGACTCGATTCCGCCACTTTACGCCCTCAAGGCCTTGGCTCCTAGGCGCTCATCATAAAGTGCCTTTGTGGCCTCTTCAAATCCTGGCGGATCTCCACGCCTCCGGCCGCTCTAATGCCGGGGCCTCTGGGCTAGGCGCAGCTCAAGCGCGGCCATTGCCTCCTCCACCTTGCGTGCCGTTCGTCGGCCGGGTTGAGCGCCGAGAGCTCAACTTGGCGCCGGCGAGCCCGCAAGTCTTTGCAAAACGTGGACACTCCGTTAGTCCTTGCGGAAGAACTATCAAAATGTGCAGCGAGTCGAACTTTTGGTGACCTACAGGCGATGTTTGGACTCCCCGACCATCGTATCCAGCGCACAGTGGAAGACTTTAGAGCAAGAGCGAGACCTTCACGGATCGCCTATCTCGGCCAAGTCGGTAGCGCTTGCCGGCGGCGGCCCGCTCGCTCTCCTCAAGCTGACCCATGACGCCCGGCCGGGATTACACCCGTGGCGCGCGCTGCCTTCGCTTGGGTCGGCGGGGCGTCCGCCGTCCAAAGCACCATGGGCAAGGGTGACGAGGTCAACCCTCGAAACCCCCGACGACTGCGCTGAGGAGCATCGGTCGGCACCTCCCCACGGGGCGAGTCGAGCACCTCCGTCGCCGGCTCCGCCACGGCTGGCGCGATCACCGGCGGCGCCATCGTCTCATCCTCGGAAACGACGATCACGTCGTCCGGTGGGGTCCCCACCGGAGGCGGCGGAAGTTCTTCTTGACGCCACGACCTCCGGGTGAGGCCCGTTCCTCGAGCGACCAGCGCCCTCGGGGCGCCGGCGCGCGACCTCCGCCGACCGATCGGGTCACGAAATCACCGGCGCCGTTACTTGCGGAGCCGATCGCGCACGCCCCACGGTCACCCGGTATATAGGCGCGCGCGTTGCAAAGATTCAAGAGTCGCTCGGGCGGCTTTGCCAAAAAGAAAAATGCTCCAATAAAAAGAATACACTTATAAGGCCGAGCGGGTGCGTGGCACGCGCGCCCTCTTTGCCGGCCCCACGCCAAGTAAGTCGGTACCGTCGCTTCCCGAAGCCACCTCGGTAGAGATCTTTGCGACGGCCGCGGCGCAAGATCACCCCTACGCACGGGATCCGTGGCCATGGGGCCCGTGATGCCGCTCGGCGAGTCCACGCTGGACGCCGCGGTCGGTCGGGAAAAACCCACCATAGGGTGGCGGGCGCTCCTTGTGTCGATGGAGGTTGTCCCCACAGCGGTGGTCTCAGACACATCCACGCCGCCAAGCGCCTTGCCGCGCGCCTCGCCCATGCTTCTTCCTCCTTCTTTCCTCCTTCCGCTTCTTGCGGAGGAGTCGACCTGCCGTCTTCGCCGGCGGCCACCGCTTCCTTATCCCGGGGAGCGGCGCGGAAGACATCCCCATGAGCCCCTAAGAGGATGCGAGAATGTCGGTCAAGTGCTAAGGACAAAGAAAGAGAAGCGAAAGGAATTTCAAACTTACCAGTTTGCGAGAAAAGCCGCGAGAATGGCTCGGGTGGCCATCCGCGGCCGCCGTGGCGCTTCGCCCGTGCGGCCGCCACCGGGCCTTCACCTCGACAGCGGCCAGCTCGGGTTACGCCATCCTCGCCGGTCGGACGGCCCGCATCTACCGAACAGTGCGGCACATGCACAAGGGGTTGCACGCGCATCCCCATAAAAGCGCGCACAACCACGTCCCGGTGAGCCCCGCCTCCTTTGAGCCCCGATGCGCTCCACGATCGGGGCGGCTTGTTCTTCTCCCTCTTCGGCGCCCAGGTTCCACGCTCCTCCACCATGGTAAGCTCGGTGAAGCGAGTATTTGTCGCGACGTTTTGAGCGTAGAGCCATTGAAACGCCGACCCTTGTTGGACGAGGCGCTTTACCTCCGGTACTCCGTGCTCGACCGGGCGGCGAAGGCTGGAGGCCAAGCCACCAGCGCCACGGCGTCCGGACGGCTGTCTTTCGCAGCCTTGCACGGAAGAAGTGCCTCCACAACGCCCGATGCGGCTCGATCCCCGGAAGGCCTCGCATGGCGTGATGAAGATGGCGATGTGGAGGACCCCATTGGGGTTGAGATGGTGCACCTCCACCTTGTAGTGAGGCAAAGAGCCCCGGACGAGCGGGTGCGGCGGCGGGCCAAAGCCGCTCGAGAAGCGAGGCGGGCACCACGATCGCCGTCGCCGCGACGCGAAGTGGCGGCCCGGTCGGCACCTCCAACCGGAAAGGTCTGCGGCATGAGGAAGCCCTTCTTCACCAAGCCGAAGGCGACGATGTCTTGCGCGAGCACTCCGGCCACGACATCTTCACGTGGGAGACGGCGGAAGGTGAGAAAGAAAGTGAGGTTTTCTTTCCTTAGCTCTCTCGTGCTTTTCTTGTTTGAGGCGAGCGAAGGCAAGAAAGCGTGACCACCCGAGCACCCTAGGCGTATTTATAGAGGACGAGCGAACGCCGGCCAGCGAGCACCCGTCAAGCGAGCGTCGCGTCCACCCTCGCTGTGCGCCCGACTGTAACTCGATTTCCAATACCACTCGCTTTTAATCCTGTCATGTCGGTGACAAGGGCCATAAAGACGCGCCCCGAACAACGTGTCCGTAACCTCTTGGTCTCGCTTTGGGCGGAGCAGTTGCTCGGGCGCGTCACGAGAAGCCCACTGGGCAGCTGCGGCTCCAAGGCGGCAAGCTTTGTGGCTTGCGCCAGGCCCATCGGCGAGTGTGGGTTCAAAGGCCTACCCGCGGATGGGTATAAGGCCGCCCGACAAAAACTTGAGCAAGGGGCGGTATGAGGTGAGCCCCATGGTGGGCCCTCGGTTAGGTCGGTGACGGCCTAATCACCTCTACTCGCGTCCCGAGACCATACTTCACACTCTCCGGGAGCTCATCAATGGCGACGGCCAGTGTGCTTCGGGGTCGTGGATGACCCGAGTCCATACGGGATTGAGTAGAAAGGTTTTTATGGGTCGCCCACAGCGGGGCAGGGACACCCTACTGGGGACCGTCCGCTCGGAAGGGTCCCCTGGCGGGACCTCCCAGGACCTACTCGGACTACCCGCTATTAGCTCCACGTGCACGGCGTTCAAACCAGCGCAGTGGCGCGGCGCTGCTCATCCCCTCCGAGTCCCACACTGCGGATGGGGTATACATGTGGATAAGCGGTGGCCATTCCTCTCGCGGCTACCCTCGCGCGACGAGGACTCGAGAAGGATGCCCCGTCCGCCTAAGGCGGTAGCGAGCACTCATGTCCGGCACGACGGTGGCGAGCACTCACGTCCAGCTACGACGGTAACGAGCACTCACGTCCGGCTACGGCGATGGCGAGCACTCACGTCCAGCTACGGCGTAGCGAGCACTCACGTCCAGCTACGACGGTAAACGAGCACTCACGTCCAGCTACGGCGGTAACGAGCACTCCGCCCAGCTCGACGGTAGCGAGCACTCGGACACCGAACCACAGGCATCCGGTCGTCTGCCCGACCAAGGCGCGCGGACACCGAACCTCACGAGGCATCCGGCCGTCCCGCCCGACCAAGGCGATCGGACAACGAGAACCTCACGAGGCATCCGGTGCGTCCTGCCGACCAAGGCACCGTCTAGCTCTGACGTTAAGCGAGCACACGGACACGAGAACCTCACGAGGCATCCGGTCGTCCTGCCGACCAAGGCAGCGTCTAGCTACGATGTTAAGCGAGCACTCGGACACGAACCTCACGAGGCATCCGGTCGTCCTGCCGACCAAGGCGATCGGACACGAGAACCTCACGAGGCATCCGGTCGTCCTGCCGACCAAGGCACCGCCTAGCTACGACGTTAAGCGAGCACTCGGACACCGGAACCTCACGAGAGCATCCGGTCGTCCCGCCGACCAAGGCACTCGGACACCGAACCTCACGAGGCATCCGGTCGTCCTGCCGACCAAAGCGATCGGACACCGAACCTCTCAGAGGCATCCGGTCGTCCTGCCGACCAAGGCACTCGGACACCGAACCTCACGAGTCATCCGGTCGTCCTGCCCGACCAAGCGATCGGACACGAGAACCTCACGAGGCATCCGGTCGTCACTGCCGATCAAGGCACTTCGGACGGCCGAACCACACGAGAGGCATCCGGTCGTCCCTGCGACCAAGGCAGCGTCTAGCTCTGACGTTAAGCGAGCACTCGGACACCCGAACCTCACGAGGCATCGGTCGTCCTGCCGACCAAGGCGATCGGACACCGAACCTCACAGAGGCATCCGGTCGTCCGCCGACCAAGCGATCGGACACGAGAACCTCACGAGGCATCCGGTCGTCCTGCCGACCAAAGCGATCGGACACGAGAACCTCACGAGGCATCCGATCATCCACGCCACCAAGGCACCGTCTAGCTACGACGTTAAGCGAGCACTTGGACACTCGAACCTCACGAGGCATCCGGTCGTCCCGCCGACCAAGCGATCGGACACGAACCTCACAGAGGCATCCGGTCGTCTGCCGACCAAGACACTCGGACACGAGAACCTCACGAGGCATCGGTCGTCCTGCCGACCAAGGCACTCGGACACGAACCTCACAGAGGCATCCGGTCGTCCCGCCGACCAAAGCGATCGGACACGAACCTCGAGGGCATCGGTCGATCTGCCGACCAAGGCACTTTGGACACCGAACCTCACGAGGCATCCGGTGCGTCCTGCCGACCAAAGCGATCGGACACGAGAACCTCACAGAGGCATCCGGTGCGTCCTGCCGACCAAGGCCTTTGTCTAGCTCTGACGTTAAGCGAGCACTCGGACACCCAAACCTCACGAGGCATCCGGTCGCCCTGCCGACCAAGGCACCATCCACAACGATTAAAATTAAAGCAAACTCATCGCGAAGACATTTTCATAAAGAAAAGAAAATTTCATTATAGGCCAACGAGCTCGGACTTTACGACTTTACACACGATGCCAGCGGATACAAGAGTGGCCCGCTGCACCACGGTAGGACTCTACGCGCGCTAGAACCTATCAAACATCCGTGCGGCATCGGTGGCACCGGCGGCATCTTTGGTAGGCCCTTGCACGGTCGACGGATACCGCCGCGCGACGCAGTAACACGCCGATGCTTCGCGCCGTTCAGCGACATCGACGCGGCCGCACCGCTACGGTCGGCGCCCTTGTGCCATCGCCTCCGAAGGGCCCCCTTACCACCTCGAGCCTCGGGCGGCCTCGGCGGTAGCGTCAACGAAGCGGCGTCACGGGTTGCGCTTCTTCCTCCTAAGCTCGGCCATCGCTGGTCGAACTCACCCAAAGCTCGGCGGAGGATCTTCTTCTTCCACCGCGACGCCATCGCGAAGCTAAAGACTAGAGGGTGTCTCAAGCCATTTGAAAGAACGAAGAAAGAGCTCATCCCCTTCAAGCAAGCTACAGCGCACATATATATATCCGGACGAAGGAGGCTAAGCGTCTCGAGTAAATGCGGGTGCGGAAAAGCGGCGTCCTTCACGGAACCGAAGCAATCAAGAAGACTAGCGGTAGGCGCGCAAACTATACTCGGCATGCGCAACGAGCGAGTAAAGCCTCGGCCAGGTTCAAATGCCCCGGCCAAACTCCGGGCAGCCGTCCGGATCCAACGAGGCACACGGACGGAAATCGCTAACCGGATCGGGCGGACCGACCGACCAGGGCCCGCCACCACTTTCGTCGAGTTCAACCCCAACCGAATCTGCCGAAATCGCTCGGGAGTTCGGGGCTCTTGGCGAATACTAATAACAGGATACCCCAACAGCCCGGCGGCGAGCGCGGCCTCAAGCATATCTCGAGCCCAACGAGCGCGCCGCCCGCCACCGACCGATCGCTGCGAGACCGCTGAAGACATCCGCTCCCGGCCGGCCGGGAAGCGAATCCGACCGGACAGCGCTCCGACCCCTCTTGGCGGGCGGGATCTCCGACTCCGGCCGGACGGCGCTCCCGACCCTCTTGGCGGGCGGGATCCCCGACTCCAACCGAACCAAGGTGGCGGGCGTCGAGGGCGCGTGTCAGTCCTCATCGGCCTACCGCCACGTACCCCGAATGAGGTCAATCGAGTGACTATACAAGGCGGTGGCTCCTTCCCAAGAAGATCCGGTGATTGCAGAAGACAAAGCTTCCGGCCCATCAACCGATCCACGTCAAGATCTGAGCGCACGCTCCTCCCGGCGGCACCAACGTCACGCACCGCGACGTCAGCATTCGCAAGGGTCACAGAGGGCAAGTACGCTATTTCCCGGGGAATACCTAACCTCCCTGACCACCAAGGCTACCAACCCAGCATGGGCAAGACGGGTGGCGACCAGTCCACAGGACGAAGGACCGGAGCTCCTAACATAGGTCACCTCGCTCTTCCTCCCAACTCTCGATGTAACCTGCCCCTTCCTTCTGTATAAAAGGAGGCAAGACTAAACGATTCAAAGAGAGGACACATAAGAACACGAGGAGACTAAGTCATTTAGGGGCCTCGTCTGTAAAAACATAGTGCAAAAGCAATACAATACGGCCATCCGAATGGGTAGGGACTTTCACCAACCAAGATACATCTTGGACTCACGAGTCTAACCATTCAGGGAGTGGAACGCGCGACCCCCTAGACTTACAAATTTACTTGCCGGCACTCGAAAACGCCGACACTACTAATCATAGAATGATAAAGCTTTAAATCTACCGATTTACCTCCCTCATTGAAGTCTAGATGCCCATTGGATTCTATAGGAGTCTTGATAGGCTTTGCGTCTTCTATGCCAAATCTTTTGAATAAATCCTTCACGTATTTGGTTTGGCTCACGAAGGTCCCATCCTTGAGTTGCTTAATTTGCAGTCCAAGAAAATAACTCGATTCTTCAATTATAGACATCTCAAATTCTCTAGACATCGTATCACCAAATTCTTTCCAAAAGTCTTGGTTAGTAGAACCAAATATAATGTCATCAACATAAATTTGACATACAAAGAATTCTGCATCAATTATTTTAGTAAAGAGTGTTGTATCAACCTTCCCAATTTTGAATTCTTTTGAGAGTAGGAAGTCTCTAAGCTACTCATACCATGATCTAGGAGCTTGTTTGAGTCCATATAGTGCCTTAGAGAGCTTATACACATGGTTAGGATTTTTAGGATTTTCAAAACCAGGAGGTTGTTCTACAAATACCAACTCAGATATTTTTCTATTTAGAAAAGCACTCTTCACATTCAATTAAAATAATTTAATATCGAAACAACATGCAAAAGCAAGGAAGATATGAATGACTTCTAATCTAGCCACGGGTGCAAAAGTATCTCCAAAATCCAAACTTGAAATCTTGTGCCACTAATCTTGCTTTGTTTCTTACCACTATACCATTTTCATCTTGTTTGTTTCGAAAGACCCATTTTGTGCCTATGACATTGTGATTCTTGGGTATTTCAACTAGAGTCCAAAGGTCATCTCGAGCAAAGTTATTGAGTTCTTCATGCATTGAATTCACCCAATCTGGATCATCTAAAGCTTTATCTACATGAGAGGGTTCAAAAGAAAAAACAAAAGAGTAATGTTCAAAAAATAAAGCAACATGAGATGGAGTTTGAACACCCTTACTAATGTCACCCAATATTTGATCTATTGGATGATCCTTTGAGATTGCATGGTGAATCTTTGGAGGTGGAGCTTGAAGTTGTTGATCCTCCTCCTTTTCTTTCACCTCAATTATTGAGGTTGACTTAACGTTGCGGAAGTAGAAGGTTCAACTTGAGTGGATGAGGTTTGATCCTCTTGGTCCTACTTTGGCTTGATATCTCCAAGCGTTGTTTTCTTCATTGCTTGTCTCAAACCTTCATCACCTACATTATCCAAATTTTCTAGCTCTTCTTGAGAGCCAGTCTAATCAAATTCAACATCACACGTCTCTTCAACTAAACCCTTGGTTTGGTTAAAGACACGATATGCCTTGCTATTCAAAGAATAACCTGGCAAGAATCCAACATCACACTGATTTGGAAATTTTGAAAGCCGAACACCCTTTTTCAAAATGTAACATTTATAACCGAAGTTACGAAAATAAGAGATCTTCGATTTTCTTCCAATGAGAAGCTCATAGGAATTCTTTTTCAAAATGCGAAGCAAATAAAGACGGTTTGTTGCATGATAAGCGGTATTGATAGCTTCCACACAAAAATTATCGGAGGTACCATATTTATCAAGCATTGTCCTTGCCATTTCAATCAATGTTCGATTTTTCCTTTCTACAACTCCATTTTGCTCCGGAGTGTAGGTAGAGGAAAGCTCATGCTTTATTCCAAGTTCATCACAACAATCTTCGATTCTTGTATTTTTGAACTCGAAACCATTATCACTACAGATTTTCTTTACTTTGAAATCAAACTCATTTTGAGCCCTTTTTGCAAAACTTTTGAAAATACTGGTTGCTTCGGATTTTTCATCTAAGAATAAACCCAAGTATATCTTGAGTAATCATCTACAATGACTAAATAATAAGAATTACTCCCGATGCTCTTATAGGTTGTTGGGACAAACAAATCCATATGTAAGAGTTCCAATGGCCTAGATGTGGATTTGATACTCTTGGAAGGATGAGAACTGGCAAAATGCTTACCGGCTTAGCAAGCACTACACAATTTATTTTTCTCAAACTTCACATCTTTCAAGTCCACAACTAGATCATGTTTGAAAAGACTTTTGAGTAGAATCATCCCAACATGAGCTAGCCTTCTATGCCATAACGAACCCAAGGAAGTTTTCTCAATTAAACCAGTTTGAAGGCATGACTTATTTGAGGTGAAGTCAACTAAATAAAGATTTTCAAATCTAAATCCTTTGAACACCAAGGAGTTGTCATTGTCTTTTGAGATTACAACACCATATTTAGAAAATGAGCAACTAAGACCAAGATCACAAATTTGAGCAACGGATAGCAAGTTAAAATTTAAAGTTTCAACTAATGAGACATTTGAAATGGAAATGTCATTAGAGATAGCAATTTATCCAATCCTATTACCTTTCCCTTGCTATTGTCACCAAACATGATCTTGTCATGTTGACCACTCCCGACTTCAAATGTGGTGAACATCTTTCGGTCTGCAGTCATGAGTTGAGTGCAACAGCTATATAACACCCAATGCCATCCATCGGTTTTGTAGTTCACCTACAAAAGTAGAATCAAACATTTTTAGATACCCAAATTTGTTTGGGCCCTTAGAGGTTAGTAACCAAGGTTTTGGGCACCCAAATGGTATTCTTTTTGCAACCAAGTATAGGAGTGCCAACAAATTTAGTAACTATTTTACCATTGCTAGTTTTCGTAAGAACATAGCTGACAATCATTTGCTATATGTCCCACACATGACACTTATAACAAATCTTCCCATTAGACCTCACAAACCTTGGAGCCTTATGGGTCACTTTCTTACCCTTCTTGGGAATGAATCGAAGGCCTTCATTGTTGTATGAGCCTTGAGTACATTTCGTTGATGTTCTCATGGGGTAACATAATGAAACTCTCATATTTGTTTCTAAGCATATGCAATTTGGCCTCCTTGATCGAGGATGTTCCCTTATGGATTTCTAAGAGGGTTGTCCAAATCTCATAAGTGGTGTCAAGATTGCTAACTCTATTGAACTCATCCCCATTCAAGGCTCTAAATAGAGCGTTCACCGCTTGAGCATTGAGATGAGAATTTCACTCTTCTTATTCAACGGTAAGTGTGGGATTTAATCTCGTAGCGAAACCCTCATCCACAATTCTCCATATGCTTGGGCTCATGGCCTTGAGATAAACGGTCATGTATATTTTCCCATACGCATAATTTGTGCTATCAAAGAAAAGTGCTTTGCCTATGAAAACCCCATCACTAGCCATCCTTTACTCTCTAGGCGGTAAAGCCCCAAAAGAGAGTCCAAACTCTAATACCACTTGTAGGATCAAGGATAACCGACTAGAGGGGGTGAATAGCAGGTTTTTAAAATTCTTTAGCTCAAATTGCAATAAATGATCAAGTAATACAAGAATTAAGAATTTTAACAATTAAGGCCTAAAACGTCTAGGTTTCACTAAGTGCACCACAAACTAGGTTTACGAAAATTACACAATCCTAGATATAAGAGAAAACACTAAGAACACTAAGAATGTAAATTTGCACAACTAAACACAAGAGAGCAAACCACAAGAGATAAAAACAAATATTTTTCCTGTAGTCTCGGAGACTTGCCGATCTCCCCTAATCCATGTTGAGGAAGCTTGAACGAATCAAGGTGGCTCCTTGCGCAAATGAGCCTCTCTCGATCACTAGTGGTAGCTCTTCCCCGCTCTGGATAGGTGAGCTTCAACCTTCACAATCCATTGGGCATCTTTACAATCTTCTTTGAAGAGATCACCAGTTCGACACCTCCAAGCCATCTAAGAGGCGGCAACCTCCAAGAGAATAGACTTTGACGTTTCTTTGAGGTTGATCAAGTGTCTTTGGCTCAACTTGAATGCACACTGAATTCTCTCAATAACTCACAAAATGTGAATTAAATGCACTAGAGATGAAGAGAGACTTGCAAGGGCTCACAAATATGCAATGAATGTTCAAAAAGATACCCTTGCTGTAGGTGGGGGTGTATTTATAGCCCCCACCAATAGATCTAGCCGTTACCACCTAATTTCTGAAAAATTCAGGAAAGTCGGCAGGGCCGGTAGTGCTGGCCTTAGGTTCAATGGTCGCTAGCAGCATTTAATGCTGAGAGAAACTAGCCGTTGCTACAGTACCCCCAGCACTACCGCCCATGTAGGATCGGTACTGCCAGTCATAAGCACTCAGATATGTGTATTTTCACCTTTTTCTGGTAAAAGACTACCGTGCATTTGGGTCAGTATTACTGCACTTATGGCAGTATCACTCCTAGATAGACAGTAGTGCCGGCCAGGTAAAAACCAAGAAAATGCACCATTCTAGAAAATAACTACCGACCACTAGGGCTGGTACAACCACACCTGAGGCAATACAGCCCTATTTCGGTTTGTAGTGCCAGCTTGGACGAACCTAAAAGACATGGACACTGTAAAAGGACTACCGTCCTCTGGATTAGGTACTACCACACCTGCAATAGTACCTCACTCAGAAGGTCGGTAGTTACGGTCAGGCAGAACCCCCAAAACACCCCTCTCTGTCAAATAACTACAAGCCTCTTGAGCCGGTACTACCGCCCTTGCGGAAGTACCACTCCTAGATGGTCAGTAGTGTCGATAAAGTAGATTTTCAGAGAGGACTTTAAAGGATTTTCGAGAAATTCACAAGACAAAAGTATGAGTTTGAATTTGAGCCATTTACATTTAATTATCTTCAAGCTACTAACTGAAGGTCCCTTTTAATAGTTTGGCACCTAGACTAGCAACCCGATCTTTTCTTCAAATGCCTAGATCGGCAAAAAAGCTAGAAAGAGGTCCTTACATCTTATACCTTAACATTAGCTTGATGTTCCAATTTCCTTAAAGCTCAATGATTTCACCTCTTCATAGGACCAACCTAATTTTCATAATCTCAAGAAAAATTGTTAGTCCTTAAGACATGATTGTCATTAATTACCAAAAACAAAGACGAAATTTGGGGATCTAGATGCTTCAACTACCCGTGCCCACCGCATCCGATTGTCATCCCTAAGTAGGAGGGAGGGAGAAGGAGAGTGGCTCCTCGAGGGCTACGCGATATGCGATTCAATGCCTAGCGTCAGGTCTGGCTCCCAGAACGTGTGGGCCGGAGCGCATTAGGCGATCTCGGCCGTAGGAAGTCGATCAGATGGGTCGTACGCATCGAGGTGATGTGGCTAGGAGTGGAAATCGAGTAAGTCCCCATTTTTTGAGCTTTTTTCGAAGTTGATACAGTTTGATTTAATATTGTTTTATTTATTGTTTGGAAGTATTTTTAGAATAGAGCTAACGAGTCGAGCCGAGTCAAAGCAAAATCTAATTTCATTCAAAATTGACTCATTTCAATGTTTAACCAATGAACGAGTGTAATTGGAACAATTTTGAACCTACATGAAGGTTAATTAATTAATTAATATTCCTCCTTGGCTTTCATGTGAAGTCGGCTCCATAGTTATTATTCCAGAAGGGTGAGCCGTGGATTCTCATCTTTACTTTTTTTTTTAACTCTCATCTTTTCTTTGAATGAGTCACTGAGACAACTCTATAGTATAGACTGAACTTATTGCCTAACCTGCTGTTCCCTCATATTTTGTTTCCATTTTCCGATTAGAAAGGGCCAATAGATTTTTATCTGATATACTTTGATTGGGTTTCATTACTAACATATCCTAATTTATTTAGGACAAAATTCTTGTTGTTGTCGTTTACAAGGTCCGATCTTGGTACGTGCATTAAAGGAGGAACAGAGTAGAACAAACGTTATGGTGAATTATTGGTACAAGCGCGAGTGCTAATTTAAATGGGACGGCTCCCTGATAGCCTAAACATATGACCGAGGTTTCATTGTATTTTGTGTACAAATATGGATCCTCTCATTCGGCGTTCCGGGAGGCCTCAATACGAGCTTGGCCGTTGTACATCCGTAGAGAGAAGCATTTTTTAGAAATAAAATTGAGTAAACTTCACAAAGCTACATGTTTCTCGTATAAATTATCAAAAAACTATGGGTTTTAACTTCTATTTCATAAAACTACAGATTTATGAGAACTTGTATAAAAAACTACAGATTTTAGAATTAACAGTGCAAGTGAAATAGGAAATGAGGGCACATGAGACTGTCATGCGGGCTTACACTGTTAGACCAGTTACAAGAAACGGTCAGTTCTCAAACATTTAGTTTTGTGACACAAATTCTCGTAAATTCTGTAATTTGACGAAATAGAAGCTAAAATCCGTAATTTTCTAAAAGTTTGTAAAAAAAAATAAAGAGCCACAACCTCTTCAGGAAATATTTAAAGATTTAAATTTCCTTTTTAACTATTCATTGCAGCAGTTCTTTTACACGTTTTACATACATGTACCCATGTATCGACTATTTTTCACTTATAGATGGCGCAGGCTTAGACAAAATTTTTTCTCTCGCAACACGACTCTTTCTAAGCGGCCAAAAGAATTATTTTAACCTTATACGAGTGAGGTGACCAACCCTATAATAAAATCAAAAGTACGAAATTCCAAAGGGGGACGTTGCAACACGACTCTTTCTAAGCGGCCAAAAGAATTATTTTAACCTTATACGAGTGAGGTGACCAACCCTATAATAAAATCAAAAGTACGAAATTCCAAAGGGGGACGTTGATTTTGGCCATTGCAGGTGAATCATGTCCTTGCTTCTTAGCCGGTTGCTATTATCCTCGTATACCTAGCTCTTGCCCACCAGGCAAAGCTATACTTTAGTGAGTAAAATGGTGTCCAAAAGATCTTGGTTGGGAGATCCATGATGTAAAATATACTTCCATCTCCAACTAGTTATTTTGATCAGAAGCCAAATCTTAAAACACCATGCTTTCAATTTAGAAGAGAATGAAGATGGCATCCATTAGGCCATGCACACAGCTTAGGGCCTATTCGGAGGGGCTGCAGCTAGGCTGGAAAACTGCTTTTGGTTTGCTGGGCTATAAAGCAGCTGTAGCTGACGGGTGTGGCTTTTCTTGATATGCCGTTTGGCAAACTGGCTGCTACAGCTGTAGTTTTTGGGGGACAACACTACTACAGAACTGGGCATCACAACCGGCCTATTAGAAGCGGTTTGGTGCGAACCCGTTGTGATGTTCGCACCAGAAGTGGTTCGTTGGCAACGGTCCGGAGAGGGATTTCAAAAGTGGTTTGAGACACGAACCGCTTCTGAATGTTGCGTTCTAGAAGCGGTTCTAGTCTCAAACCGCTTTTGATTTTCAGAAGCGGTTTGAGGAAAGAACCGCTTCTAGAACGCAACATTCACAAGCGGTTCGTGTCTCAAACCGCTTCTGGAAGCCCTCCCGCGCAGCGCATTTAAACCCTTCTTCCTCCATGAGCCAGCAGAGGTATGATCGAATAGAGAAGGCCGCCCAATATTGTTCTTGGGAGGTGCTGTCCAAATTTTTAATTGGAGGTGATTAGCTCCAAATTAAGTGTTTCAAAGTTAGTAACATCATGTGAACATCCTTCTCACCTAGATATTGCTATTTTTTCAATGGATGTGGAGAAATCTTGAACTTTTTAAGCATGATCGAAAATTTGTTTTCTATGCCTTGTTTTTGTTGTTGTATGAAGATGTAGGGTGGAGATCTAGTTCAAAATATGACATTACAAGGTAAATGTGATTGGAAGCTTTAGATCTAGGTGGTTGTTAGCTTTAGAATCTTAAATATCACAATAAGTTGGTGGAGATCTAGGTACAACATTGCAAGGAAGTAATTATTGGTGTATGAAATAAATAGAAAAACATGTAGAATGATAAAAAATAATTTCAAAGGTAGGAAGGGATACAAAATAATTAGAAAGGTAGGTATTTAATTGGATGACGGTGTAGGTGGAGCTTTTTTTTGTTGGGTTTAAATGTAACGAAATTTAAGTTAGGTTATAATTTTTGTAACGAAATTTGTTATAATTTTTAATAAAATTATAACTTGGTGTAGATGAATCGGCAATGGATGTACAATGTGGACCGTCGCTCGAGAGAGTTCATCGATGGCGTGCAGGCTTTTCTCGATGCGGCCGTTGCATTCTTGCCTCCAGGCAGCTTCATATGTTGTCCGTGTGTAGATTGCAAGAACGAGAAGGAGCACTCCCAACGATGGCAAGTTATGAACCACTTGATCATGAGAGGTTTTTTTAAAAAATTATGGAATGAAAGTAAAGTTCTAAAAGCTTTTTAAAAACTTATGAAATGAAACTGAAGTGCTAAAAGCTTTTTAAAAAATTCTGGAATGAAAGTAAAGTGCTAAAAGCTTTTTTTAAAATTATAGAATGAAACTAAATTGCTAAAAACATTTTTAAAAAATTATGGAATGAAACTAAAGTTCTAAAAGCTTTTTAAAAAATTCTGGAATGAAAGTAAAGTGCTAAAAGCATTTTTTAAAAATTCTGAAATTAAACTGAAGCGGTTTGAGAAAAGAACCGCTTCTAGAACGCAACATTCAGAAGCAATTTTAGAAAAGAACCGCTTCTAGAACGCAACATTCAGAAGCGGTTAGTAATATCAACCGCTTGTAGAAGTCCTCCCTCTACAAGCGGTTGGTTCTAAAACCGCTTGTAGAGATATTTTATAAGCGGTTGGTTCTAAGAACCGCTTGTAGAAGTCCTCCCTCCACAAGCGGTAGGTTATAAAACCGCTTGTAGAGATATTTTACAAGCGATTGGTTTTAAGAACCGCTTGTAGAAGTGCTCCCTGTATAAAGTTTACACGCCCCGCCCTTTTTTCACACCCCAAATTTTCTAAGTCCCCGCTCGAGACCCCGCGCGCGCCGCTGCCTCCTGTGTCTCTCCGACCGTCGCCGTCGTCGCCTCCGTCGAGACCCCGCACCACCGTCCTCGTTGATGCCGTCGCCCTCCTCCACCACCCAACCATCCCGACGCCACTCCACCCCGCGCCAGTCGACCCCGCGCTGGTGCCCTCGTCGCTACCGCCACTCCACCCTGCCGGCACCTTCGCCGCCACCTCACCGACGCCTCCTCCGCCACCAAACCGCCGCCACACTGCCATTCCACCCAGGAGGACCGAGGTACAGCTGTGCACGCGTCGTCCTCCCTCTCTAATTCGGCTGCCCACAAGGTGTTCGGTGAAATGCAACTGTGTACATGCATGTGTCAGTTTGGTAGCTAGTCTAGGTACTTATTTAGCTTGCATGCATTAGGTGCTACGTAGGCAGTAGGCGCTCTCGCGGTCGGAGAGCGCGGGAGGCGCCTAACAGGATAATTCATATTGTACCACTCCATTGGTTGTTACTTTGAAAATAACACTCATTGTTTTATAATATATTATGATATATTTTGAAGTACTAATCTTTAAAGTGGTATACAGTTATAGTATGAATTATCCTATTATGTAAATAGGCTTACGAGTGAGATAAATTTAGAGGTAAAGAAACCAGGAGTGCTGGCCTACAAAAGGGATTGACTACGCAGCGCCCCTGACTGAACCATCGCTGTTGGGGTACGTGATCCAGGGATCGATGAAGAAAAGGAGTGCGAACAAGTCCATGGACAGCGGCACGCCGAAGAAGGCGACGGGTACGCGTAAGAAAGCAACCAAGCCCACCACGCACACTACTGCAGATCGGGCATGCACAAGCGGTTGATCCGGCACACGTAAGAATGCAACATTTAGAAGCGGTTCATGTCTCAAACCGCTTCTGAAATCCCTCTCTGGACCGTTGCCAATGAACCGCTTCTGGTGCTAATATCACAACGGGTTCGCACCAAGCCGCTTCTAATAGGCCGGTTGTGATGCCCAGTTTTGTAGTAGTGGCAGCATGAAGAAGAGGAGACGGCACCCACGGCCTTCTTCATCGAACCAGACACACTGGAGTGTGTGATTTGCTTCAAGCCATACGAAGCTCAAGTGTTCATGGCGAGTATCTAGCTCGAGATTTCTTCGTCATACACAGTAGTGTCTTGATTGATTGCTCCAACATACAAGCATGGATAACTTTGTTCATACACCAGCACAATATAAATCACTCTGCTAATTAGCATTATCTCTTGTCTCAATGATCAGTGTCGGAACGGACATCCTTCTGCGCGCTAATCGTGTCGGCATGAACCGGACGTGCTTCACCGCGCCGAGCCCATCGGCGACATCAGTGCCGGCCACCGAGAAGGTCTGGCCGGCATGACCAGCCTGTAAGTTCAAGAAGCATGGCTGCCAGAGAGCGTCGGTACACCGAGAAGCGAAGTCACGAGGAGGCATGCCCGTCGCTCTGTTCCATCGCCGTTCGGCGGCCGCAGCTACTACGGCTGCCAGACAACCAAGACTCGCGTCTCACGCCGCGCCGCCATGGACTACCTCCGTGGCATGACGGTGGCGCCAACAAGAGCATGCGATTCGGTGCTCTGGACCGCGGCAATCCGCATAGCGATTCGGGTTGTAGCAATCCAAGAACAACTCATCAGCTTTATTGTCGACGAGATTGTATCCACCAAAGGCGAGTTCCACGCAAATGGTTGGAGAGATTGTCCTGAAATAAGGACAGGTGAACTGACATCAACGACGACCAAGGGCACAAAGAGCGACGTACGTAAGAAATGAGCTCAAGATTCGCCCTTTTATTCTTTGAAGCTTGTAAAAGTGGCTTATTATTTCATGTGTTCATCAACTTGTTCATTTTTTAGTCTATTAAGTTCGTATTTTTCTGTAAATGAACCTGTAATTATCTGAATGAGTACGCATGAATAATATATATTTAATTGTGTCAAAAAAACCGATGTAGTTCTATTTATTTTAGTTGTCAAAATCTATATCAAAAACCCCTCTGAAAACATATTCTATATTGAATATAATCAAAACGCTATGCTGTCAGACTCTTCACAAGCGGTTGGTAACTCCAACCGCTTGTGGAGAGAACCTCTCCACAAGCGGTTGGTAATACTAACCGCTTGTGGAAGTGTCGAACCACAAGCGGTTCGGGGAACCGCTTGTGATACCCGACGAGGTATCACTTGCGGTTGCTTACAAGCGGTTCTAAAACCTCTTCTGAAAGCGGTTTCGAACTGCTTGTGCATGCTCGATCCGCAGTAGTGCAACCAAGTGGGGAGGTTGCAACCAAGCCAATCACAGCCGTGGCCGAGCGGGAAGGTGTTGCGGAGGCGGCGAGGAGGGGCGGCGGGGGTCAGGGCGTGGCTCGGTGGGGGTGGAGGTCGAGCCAGCAGCGGAGATGGAGAGGCAGGGCCGCAGAGATGGCGAGGTGGGGCAGAGGTCAGGCCGGCGGAGATGACTAGGCGGGCCGGCGGCAGAGGCGAGGTGGGGCTCGATCGGGGCGAAGGTCGGCTAGCGACGGAGGCTACAACACGAGTAGGGAGGGAGGCCAAGCGAGCGAGGTGGAGAGGCGAAGCCACAGCCGATAGCACTTCCCCGCTCATTGCGGCTTTGAGGGGCGCTTCGGCTGTGGCTTCGCCCCACAACCGCCCCACAGTAGTGTCATTTGGGAGGCTGCGGCTGGCAGCTGAAGCGTTGCCCCCCAAACAGCTCCTTAGTCTACCACTAGAGGTATCACATATTAAAACTTGGTAACTTACTGAGTTCGGTCTAACCCATATCAAACATGTTGTTGTATGATTAACCCAGTTCAATGATTTACAATGTTATGTCCTTAATTAAACAAGGAAAGATTTCCAATTGATTTGTTTACACAGAACCATATCAATTGATTAATACAAAATCACCATCCCAATGTCACACAGAACCACCAGCATACAACTTGTTCAAATCACTTACCACCCACCCACTATTGATTATAGTGCAATACATGCCATCAATATTTCATTGTGTGGTAACACATGACACATCCTTGTCACAAAGACTTCATATTCATCTAGTGAGTTTGCAACTTTGAAGTGATACCATTAACTCATTGCATGCCTAAGCACACTAATCAAGTTCTAAACCAACCCATGTTGGTGATATATTAGTGACCAATATTAATTATCTAACCTAGAGTAGTAAAAATGACTATATCGTAGCTAATGATAATATTGACATAGCAAATGACAAGGTAGACATAATTCGAATAGGTTACATCACTAATTCCTGAAAATATTAAACAATTAATAATTTGAACTAGCATGCATTAATTTGAAACAAAATAAGTTTTCTAAAACTGGGTTCAACATTACCAAAGCACAACTTATCTTGTAATAGGTCCTTGACATAATCTTGATTCAACTCTTCTCCTTCGAAAGCTCCCAGCATTTCGATGTCTACGCAAAATGATGATGAAAAGCAAATAAATACACAATTGAGGCAAAACAAACTCTAAAAATCAAAATAAATACACTGCAAACTTGAACGGGCTCAAGCGGAGTTCATATAAAGGAGAATGGGCTCTTGAAATATTTATTGGACAAATAAATCCTAGAAATTAAGAGAGAAAGGAGAATATTCGAGAATATTCCCTTTTATGAGATTGGCTATGGGACCGAGGGAATATTCTGGAATAATTTAATTCTCTAGAATTTAGAAAATAACTAGAGACTGACATGCGGGCTCCACGGTCTTTGGACTGAGTTCATGGACAGGGTGCATGGTCTACGGTGGACTTGGTGCACAGTACAATACTCGGGCATCCACCCATCTGTCATAGATACGGCTCACAATGGACTATGTGTAACTTGATTCAATTTAGGGTTAAGGTGAGGTGGCGCTAGCGTGGCATCCACGTGGTTGCCACAAAGGCAGTGGTAGCACTAGGACTTCGGGTCACTAACGGAACAACGGCGAGCGCCAGCGCAACTCCGACGATCTTGCCAGCAAGGATTTTGGGCACATGGATGATACCATCCGAGAGATCTTGGCTAGGCAAAGACAATGACGTGAATGTCGCAAGCAACAACGAATAATAGCGAATAGCGATGCGAAGAAAGCAGTGATGGCAACAGCTCTACAGTTAAGACGACCTAGACCCCTTGATGGCGATGGAATCTGGCGAGTAGCTTGGCGGCGGCACTTGAGAAGATCTCTAGATTTCGGCTCAATGGCAGCGGGTCTTGGCGGCTAGGGTTAGGTCTTTGGATGAGGAGGTCATGGCGAGTTCTTCTGCTGCAAATGCTAGCACTAGTGAACATGCCATACTAGATATTAAGTTAAGAGTTCTTACTGCTGCAAATGCTAGTGAACATGCCATACTAGATATTTTGATGGTGTATGACTTTATCTAATAATATATTTTGATGGTGTACCACTTTATCTAATAATATTACCGTTATAGAGTACTTTTTTTAGGCGCGCGTGGACGGCCTAGTGCGGGTGACCTTGCTACCACGCCCAGGTAGCGTGGAACACATCCTCCCATGATTCCCGAACACTACAGAGGACAGGTATCGTGTGATGTGCCATTCGCGATAGGGAAGACCAATTGGGGCTAGGTTTATTAAAAAAAAGAGGTACAGAAGACTAGATTAGGGATGATTTCATCTCCTTCGCCCAGGAACGACAGCCTCTGCGATGCATCTGCTCCGTTGGTTTGGCATCGTTTCTCAACACAGAGAGAGGGAGGGAGAGAGATCGAGATCAGCTATATATTGTTGATCAAAATTTTGCCACACAGTCGGGTTTGGTCCAAGCTAGATTCCAGGAAATTCTAATACCCATTTACAAGTTAGTTATGTAGTGCATATATTTGGTGTACAAATACAGTATTGCGTTTTAAATTATTTTTTCGAATCTTTTTTATAAAAAAGTAAAAGTGGCACATTAACTTGCGCGGGTCACTTGCGGTCCCAACACTTGAGATTTGCATGTTTAGGAGCAACTTTATTTACTAGGTGAAAAATGCTACACACACGATCTTTCCAATACGATGTTCGTACGATGACTGAAACTCACGTGATTTGAACCAGGTGGGTCCTGTCGGGACCCGAATTTGCAATCCGGACCTTCTGTGTATTCTGCACTAATCTAGAATCGCGCTAGTACACACAATCTTAACATAGATGAATATCATAATCATACGCAATGAAAACATAAAATAAGACTTCATCTATTTAAATATAACTGTTGAACGACCTTAAAATCAACCTTACATAAATACGCCACACATAGCTTAGACTTAAGAAAAAAAATAAAAATGTAACGAAATTAAATTATAAGTAGCAACCTTTCAATTTGCCACAAGCAACTGACAAGATTCACACCCTAATTGGTTGAATAGCTAATCCTAAATTAACTGAAACAATTATATATTGAATTAGCATGCAATCGTTTAAATCAATATAGCTTATAAATATGGGCTCAACACGATCAAAGCACAACTTGTCTTCAAAAAGTTCTTGATCTTACTCTGGACCTTATTTTTGAGATGGCTTCTCGATCACGAACACCTCGAGTACTTTAACGTCTACGCGAACGATTAAGGAAAGCAATAAATACCACAAAACTATAGTAAACTCATCTCCAAAAATTAAATACAATTTACCATTAAATAGAGCTCAATTTTAAAAAAAAATTAGAAATCAGAATCACCTCAATCAGAGCTCGTATGAGGGAGAACGGGCTTTCTAAAGATTTGAATACATAAGAAAATAAAAAATATCAAACAATTAATTTTCCAAATTAAATCTATACTGAAAAATAGGTTTATTATGTCAGCATGATGTCAGCACCTGAATGGACCAAACAGAAGCCAACGTGTGTCCCGGCACATGGACTCGATCCACGGCCGACTCTTGTCCACGGTGGACTCGCACTACTGTGCTATGGACTCGATGACGCAAGCGCTGGCATCAGCACGCACACGAGGCACAACACAGTTGTGACACACGGCATGCACGGATTGGCTACTATGCGACGCGATCTAGACCATCCGCGGTCAATCCAACAGTTGGGATCTACAGGGAAGACCGGCAACGACGTGGCGGCATTGTGACCAACTACACTAGACCAGACGGCTAGGGTTATAGATGAGTAGTGACTCACGGGCTACTGAGGTTGTGACACGCGGCACAATCTAGACCAACCAAACTAAATCTGATGGTTATGGTCTAGCGAAAGCTGGCGAAGCGATGACGCATGAGTGGCAAGATTCGGCGCATTGGCTGCGGATTGGACGGCTGAGATAGCTCGCGAAGGCGGCAATGGTGCGGCGGCACTGAACAGCGGGCTTCTCATCAGAGACGAAGGCAATGACCCAAGCGACAGCGTTCCAAGGCTTCTCTAGCGACACGGCTTGACGGATCTGGAAGGTGTTAACGTGAGCAACTCGTTGGTAACCTCAGTGACGACGGAGAAGAACCGATGGTGTAGATCCACGCGAAAAACGACGACAGTTGCCTCAGTGAACTCTGACGAGCTCAAGTGCAGTGAAGACGGCGGCTCGAGTGATGTTTTCTGGGGCTACGGGTGCGGCGCGATGTGGGCTACACAATGCGGCATGCGGCGCAATAAATACCCCACTCGGCGTCCTAGTTTGGTACGAGATTTGTGGAGTATTACACGGCGGTGACGGATTCTGACGGCGAAACAGCTTGACCGACACGGCGGAATCTGAACCAAACACGTGGCCACAAACGGACGGCCAAGGGCACTAGGCGACGCGGCAAAATCTCGCACGTAAGAACAGAATGTGGCGGCGGGATTCTAGGGTTTTGCGGCGAGCGGGCTGCTTGGGCTGAGCCCGCATGGGTTCTGCCCAAAACTATTCACAGGATTTTCTAAAATATTTTCCAATTAAAATATTTCCAAAAAATAGATAAAGTCGAAATAAATATAAAAAATACCCGAATAATTAAAAAAATTGAAAAATATTTTAGGCCATTTGGAACTCAAATAAAATATTTTTAACAAAACTTTATTTTAAGTTTTCAAATATTTAAATAACTTTAATCAAATGACTTAATTCAAATAATTTCCAAAAAATTTAAATAAATTCTAGAAAATCGATAAGAATTTAAGATGCATAGTAAAACCATGAAATGCAAAAAAATTGGGATGTTACAGTCCAATGACTCCTTTTCTTCTTCACGCGAGCCTGCCACCTCTCTTCTTCCTGTTTCCATGGCTAAATAAATGCATGTTTGTGTATTACACAACGTTGCCTATCATAGTAGCGTTGGAAGAAAACTAAATACTACAACCTGGGACAATTGAATTCTCAAAGATCGAAATGGCGATCAAAGGGGGTTAATGATCCCAAATAAATTTTTCTCCTACTCAAAGTACTCCAAACAATCTCGCAATAAAAATCTAAAACACCCAAAGATTTTCTTTCAAACAGGTGTTCCTCAGATTCGCACACCCTTTAAAACCCAAATAATTAGGCAACTATGTGTACCCCTAGCATGCATGGATGAGAATCATAAATCATGTGAGGGATTTTTAATCATAATCCTGGTTTTCAAGTGTCCAAACAAAGAGGAATCAACTCAAAGACTACTTTTCTAAAAGAGATAAAGCTAAAACACCAAAGTCTCTTTCCAGAAAAGTAAAAGCAGATTTTCCAGGAATTGTCCTCAATTGGAGCAGGTGGTTGGTGAGTTTATGTTGCTTTAAAATTTTTGGAAATTTGTCTCCCTGTGAGAAGTTGAGTCTTGAAACACTCCACCAAAAATCACATCAAAAAGCTTTCTATAATAAACAAGAAAAATCAAGCATTACAGACAGTCAGGAACTTCGACCAGAATATTTGAGGCTCGATTTTCGCTTCATAGTGCTCAAACGGTGCAACCAGTGGACTCAAAAAATTTTCTAGAGTTGGATTTATGAGTCATGCACCTTCTCCAATAAGAATAACCTAAAAAGGATTTTGTAGATTTTTATAAAAATCAAAAACTGACTGTTGTGCGAAGAACAAGTTCTGGACAGATTTGCAATTTGATAAAAACTTGATCTCTAGTCTATCCTAGTGTAAGGACCCGAATCCACTGATTCGAACCCACTGTGTTTATCGCACTAGTCCCAGGATCAACGCTTGTGCACATAGCTCAACATTGGTACATATCACATCATACTCAACGATAATAGAATAATAGTTCATTCATTGATATATCTAAAGGTATGATCTTATGACCGACTTACATTATTAAGCCACGCAGGGCAAGACTGAAAATATAAACTAATAATTATGCAGCGGAAAGTAGAAAATATAGATAGCTCATCAGTTCACCACAGGCAACCGACGAGGCTCGGACCCTAATGACTCGTGTCTTCCTGGACTCCCTCTTCCAACACAGGTGTAGATTCTTCAACTGTTGATTATTGTTGTTTGGCAAGGGTGAGTACTTAAGCACTCAACAAGTTGTGCACAGAATGCAATTCTATGTATCTATATGCAAGGCTTATTCCAATGGATAGCTATCATGGCTATTTTGCCATAAGCAGCATTTATGAACAAATACAGTAAATAGATTGTAAAGATTGTAAAACAAATATCAATAGTAAATAAATTCAGTATTTCTCAAGTAAACCAAGTTTCCAATCCTAAGTCAAATTCCATCTTCCATATGGCCTTCCGCCATCCCAACCAAGTTGTCCAATTAATTAAACTAACCCTTAACCGTAATTCCCGAACATTGCTCAATACCGCGAGCACGGCTATCCGAATAGTTTCACACTCTGCAGAGGTTATGCACTTTACCCACGTGATACAACCAAACACCACCAAGGCGAGTGATTATAACAAAGCTTTTACAATGCTCTGGCTTAACCCGATACTACCCGCTAAGGTTTCAACACCGTGGGTCCGAAACCATAACCAGGGGCCCCCTTGCGCCATGTGAATTTCACCATAACTCGGGAACTCACACCGACCACGATAGTACCAAAATTAAGACATTGCAAATTACTCAGCTAGGCTGGCCCATACCAGACATGTGGTTGCATGATTGACTCGTCAAAGGCTTGCAAGGTTAAGTCCTTAGTGTGATCAAGGCAAGACATCCACATACCTTCTGCCCATCGGGCCCACCTTGGCATACTCGCCCCTTGTCACTTGCCCCAATCTAAGTTGTTATCACCCAGTTGATTACCAAGCACCACGTGCCATCAACAATTCAACATCGTTGCGTGACATGACTCGCCACAACAACTCAATCTCATCGTGTGATCACATGACACACAAGTTCATAACATTGTTCCATATTCCTTTAATCAAGATTAATTATCAATGATTCTGACACATGTGATGATGTGGCAAAGCTAAGCAACTAATACGGACTAATCCTCCAATGTTGATTATAATTATTAACCAACTATATTTAACTAATCTAGGGTGACAATGGATCATGGCATACAATGACAAGGTAGGGTATAATTCAATCTAGTATATTAGCTAAACCCAATCTAATTTAAAACAATTGTATATTTGAAATATATGCAATAGGGCAAAACAAACATAGCAATTTTATAAACATGGGTTCAACATGATCAAAGCACAACTTGCCTTGGAATAGGTCCTGATCTGATTCTGGAACTTGCTCTTGAGTTGCTGGATCTTCCTCCGAAGCGTCGCACAATTCAACGTCTACGCGTACCGAAGATGAAAAGCAAATAAATACCAAAACAGAGATAAATTGAACTCCAAAAATCAAATAAAATTCACCATTAAATAGATCTCAATTTTACAAATTTTTAGAAATTGGAATCACTCAAATCCGAGTTACGATGCAAAAGATATAGCCTTTTGAAGTTTGAAATAAATACTGAAATCAGAAATTCGGAATTAACAGATTTATTTTTAAATCGAAAATAGATTATTGCGTCATCATGACGGCATGCTGACGTCAGCCCTGGCGCCAGCCAATCAGATGGCGACACGCGTCTCCGGCGCATGGACTCGGTCCACGGCGTCGGCTTGGTTCACCGCAGACGCGATTCATGGCACATCGGTCTCTGCGCCCGCCACACGTCGGCTCCCGATTGGTTGCAGGCGGCGGCGCGATCTGATGCACTCAGATCCCATCGGACGGTTGCCAACCGATGCACACGCGGCAAGATCACAAGCACGGGTTTTAGATCCAACGGTCAGCGATTAACGAAGGTCTTACGGCTCACCGAGAACACGCGGCCGAATCTGAGTCGTCGGGCGAGGATCCGACGGTCCAAAGCTTCTCCCGCTACTAATGGTGTCGCCTGAGACAAAATCCGCCAGCGAGGAAGACGACGACGCTCCACGAGGCGCTCCGGCAAGCTCTGGACGACGAAGACTTGGGGTTCTGATGCGGTGCGGGACAAGGATCTCAACGCACCCGGCGGTTCCTTAAATAGGTGAACGGAGGAGTGTGCGGGCAGAGGACACGGACTCCGAGTCCACCGGAGACACGGCGGCGTGGCGGAAGAATCCGAAACGGAGACGACAAACGAGGACCCTCCGATCACAAACGAACGGCTGCGATTCGCGGTGACGCGGCTGGATCAGATCCGCCCGAACTAACTAACGAACACGATCCATCCTTTCCCAAACCGGTACGACTTAATCTTGACCGTCCGATTCTGATCCTACGGTCAACTGGAGCTAGGGTTTGGGTTTTACGCGCGATTGCTTCTGACCGTCCGATGCAAGATCAAAGGCTGCGGCTGCGCACCTCAACTCATGGGCCAACTGGGCCGCATGGCCACAGACTACACGCGCACAGTGAATGGGCCAAGCCCAATACTGTTCCAACCGAAAAGAAAGGATTTTTCAATTAAAATAATTCCCAAAATTCATTTTGTTTGTTTTAGGCAATAAATATTCAGGAAAAATCCAAGAAAATTCTCAAAAATACTTTGAGACATTCTGGACTCAAATAAAATATTTTTGGCAAAACTTTATTTTAACTTTGCACAGATTTAAATAGATTTGAACAAAAGGCAATAAACTTGATTTGAAATTAATTCAAATAAATCCAGAAAAATCCAAATAAATTCCAAAAAATCATAAATGCACTTTTAAGCAATAAAATAATATATAAGCAAATTTTTGGGATGTTACACCTAGGGTGCAGGAAAGATGTAAAACCATATGAACACCCTCAAGACACTCTAGAAGAACAGCATTTAGAAGGAGGGGAGGCAAATCCAAATTGCGATAAAGTAAATTGCGAGAATGTAAATGTGGGAAAGTAAATACTGCATTTAAATTGCGTAATTTAAATGGGTAATGTAAATGCGTAAAGGAAATGAAACATGAACAAAAATGAAGAACATTTCATTTCTGAAGGAGAGGTTACAAGGCAAAGCTCAAAGGAGCATCAAAAACCTCGAAACCTTCAAGGGGGAAGGCTACCCCTCCACCCCTATTTATACAACTCTTGGGCCACCTACCACCCTTGGATGAGCCTCTAAATCCTAGAGCATCCATCAAGGGCTAGGATTAACCCACTCAACCAGCCATACAAGGGTTCACCCAAAACCCACAACACATAATGGGTTTTCTTACACGATTCTCAATGCACACTAACTAGACCCGCAATCCTATCAACTAGACCAAGATCCAATGATCCTCATTGATCCACGCAAAGTCTATCTAGCATCTCATCCGTTCCTTTGAAAGGACCAAGTTGGCCTAGAGGGGGGTGAATAGGCAACTTTAAAACTTTTTATAATTATTATTATGAAAGACTTTTCTCAATAAAACATAGAAACGGGGGTAGTTAGAATAAAAGACCAGAACTACACTTGTTCGAGAAAACTTTGTGAGAAAGGGAGTTTCGAAAGAGAAACTATAAGAGAATAATGAGAAATAAAAACAAACACAGGAGAACACAATGATTTTCCACCGAGGTTCAGAGATCACTACTACGTCCCCGTTAGAGCACTTCCTCAGAAGTATTGCTCCACCAAACAGCCAATTTTAATAGCTTTTGGTTTTCCACTATCTTGACTCTTTCACTACTCAAGTGAGGTGAGTCTCAACCTTTCACAGCAATGGTGGCCTTCCACAATCATTGTTGGATAGGTCGCACCAACAACTTCTCCAACCGTATAGGAACAGCTAGTTCCAAGAGTAATAGACTATCCACAAACCATGTCTCTTGGTTCAGTAGCTAGATGTAAAATATACTTAGCTTGGAGCAAGCACTCTAAATATTTAGAATGAGTGTTTGTGATTTTCTGAGTTGAAGCTCAAAAACTCTTTGATGGAATGAAAACCAGGAATTCTAAAGATCAAAGAGTTGTATAAGATTTGAATGATGTCAAAGATGTTCAGGATATCAGAAGATGTGAATGTGCAAAGCTCTATATGTCTAATTTGTGAACACATGCATTCTATATATAGATCCTGAACAGAAATATCCGTTACACCTGCCATTTGCCCGTTGGGGGTTGGTAGGGTAGATGGGGTAGGTCAACTGCTACCTTTGTGTAAGAATTTCTACGGTGTATGAGCCATAAGACACACTACACACGCCGGACCGAAAATTTTGGTACGGGGTACATAGTTTTGAGAAGCGTTGTTGAATTCAGAAAGATCTATTCACGCCGGACCAAAAACAATGGGTCCATCGTACATGTGAAGAGAGCAGAGGATTACATTGGCAAGAAGAAGATTTGCGTCGGCCCAATAAAATTGGTCCGTCATGCATATGATTTGATTTAGCCAGGCAAACTATGTTTGCGCTGGACCAAAAAAGTTGGTCACATGGTTTGTTCTCACTTAGTACTAGCGAACAACGTTTACGTCGGACCAAAAAAGTTGGTCCGGCGTACAAGAGAAAATGACTGGTTTTATCAGAGTTAAACAAGTTTGCGTCGGACCGAAAAAGTTGGTCCGACATAAATGGAATTCGAGTCTGTAACAGACTTCATATTTCTAGTTAAAATAAATTTTAACACAGACTAGAATTTTATTTAGAGTGAAAATATAACATTATGTTGGACTATATTTAAGAAAGAATTCAGATTGGTCCGACGAATAATAGTTATACTTGGTTGAAAAAAATCAAAGAAGAGCTCTTAACGCCGGACTAAAAAAGTCGGTCCGGCGTACATGGAGTACGCTCGGTAAAGATAATTCTCACGCTGCATCAAGAAATATCGGTCCGCGCATGTTGTACGCTCGGTTAGAATTTTGAAATTAGGATCTTTGAGCGCCTGAGTAAAAGAAGTTTGGTTCAGAGAGAATTGTTTTGGCTAACAAGATAAAACTCTGAATTTTTGAGTGAGAAATATGAAAAGTCCTATGCTCCAAGTAATCTAAGTGATTTTGCATATGAACCAAGATCGTTTCTTATGTATAATCCCTCTTAATAGTACGGTGATTTTAACTATATGGCTTGAATCAACTCCAAAACCAAAAACTAGAAAAGATACCTTAGCCTTGATCATCAAATCTAACTATTGTCGGTTTTCACTGAGTATCCTTTTTAGTCATCAATACCAAAACCTATATTGTAAGCATAATTTATGCAAATGGGGAGCCTAGATGCTCTCATCCTTGTCTTCACGGCTTGCCATGACTCCGTCTCCGATCATCTTCCGACGATCCCCGATCGTCTGGACCTCTGACGCTCCTCGCCTAGTCCCGGTCAACCTTCGCCTCACCATGATCTAGCTTCGTCGACCTGCAACCATCAAAAACAAGGAAACTCCTCACATAGCAATGCCCACAAAGATGTGCAATAAATCCATCAAAGTCCACTCATTTAAAATTCATTTTTACTCGTTTTGGCTGGTAGTACCGGGAAAACAGAGAAGACCTCAAATTGCTTCCAATTCCAATTTTAATTAAACTCAAACATGAGCACACCTTGCTCAAATAAAGTCAAATACTCATCACAAACATGGATGGACCTCCACATGGTCCTTCAATCTCCCCCTTGATGAGTATATTGACAAACATCATAAAAGGCATAAATTTGAGTTTGAAGAGAATGAAGAAGAAATCAATTTTTAGTTGCAAAGTCAAACTTGGTCTAAAGATAGAAATTGGAACCATGACCAAGTTGATGCAGAGGATTTTGGAACTTAAATTCCAGAAGGAAGATTTGGATTTTGAATTTAATTTCAAGAAAGAGCAAGTTTTCCACAAAAACTTTAAAATCCAACCATACATGTCAAATGTGATTATGAGATTATGATCCAAAAGAAGTAGCAAAGTTTTACAAAGATCATAATAACCAAATAATCATTCACATTTTTATCTTTTTAGTGATGCCTTTTCTACATTTTCTCCCCTTTTGGCAATATAGGCATCAATTTTTTTTATGTATGCATGAAATGTAATCGAAAGAGCTTTAAAGATTATCCAATTGATCAAAATGCTAAGATATTACACCAAGCTTGTCAATTTCAGAATATGACTAAACTAAGACATGTCCAAGACCAATACATTTTATGAAAAAGCTTAGTTTTACAATATTTCATTTTAGCATGATTTGACAAGTGCGAAACTTAGCAAAATTTCAAAGCTAGAAGCAAAACCACTCAAGGATCAAATGAAAAACCTAGAGTTCAACCTACTCAACACTTTGGGGAATTTTGAAGTGCATATAAGGTCCTTCAAACTCATTTTTTAATTTATGCAAATTTTCTTTAAGACTTTAAAAAAATATAGCGGGGTGCAAATGTTTGACATTATTTGCATTATTTACCCACTTATGTGTTTGATATTTGCATTTTTTTTAAATTGACTCAAGCCATTTTCGATTATCTCAAGAGTAACTCTTAAGAGAATGATCTTGGTTATACACAATATATTCAAAGTTCATCCCAAGTGCAATGGGAAGCAATCTCGTGAATATAAAGTGTTGAGATCAATTTTGCACAAAAGAGTCAATTTTTTTTAATTTTCAATTTAGCATATATGAGCAATTCTGAAGGACTCAAATATGGATCAAACAAATTTCACCCAAGTTGTTATAGAGACTATAGAGAAATCCAAAATTTCACAATTCATGGTAAAAACCCCTAGAGAAGAAACTTAGTAAGTAAAAGCAACATGTTTCATCAAGTTTTCATTTAAAGCTTTCAATTTTTTCAGATTTTAATAAACTTAGCATGATAAATGGACTTGGACATATCTAAGCTAGTGATTTTCTTCAAAAGATATAGTATGATTTATTTCATGAAGATTGAGTCAATTGCATAATAGACAAAGCTCATAAAACAGAAAATGTAGTCTAAATACAATGCATGAACAGATTCCCAAACTCCCCCTCAACAAATGAATCAATTTTAAGCTCAAATCTGGTTAAAATTGAGTTATTATCAAGATTAGGCATAAGGACAACCCAAATAAACTCAATAACAGTCAGAAAAACAGAATGAGGAGAAGAAGTCGAGAAACTGCAAAACTGGATGGCTATTGAGCATAAATAAGATAGAAGAGACTCACTACGGCTCAGACTCGCTCTTATCTTCCCCAGTGACTGACATAGGGAAGCTGACTCTTGATCCCAACTAAGGAGTGCACACATACCCTATCTACCCAGGAGGCCCAATACCTGCTAGACTTATAAGACTGTGAGGGAACTCAACCTAGAGAGAAAAAGAACAACTAATCACGCATGATAGCAACCTAAAGCACAAGATAAGAGGTCCATGCAGGGCATGCCAGAAGTCTAAGTGAGTGAATTCAACTCAAGAAAATAAGCCCAAAATCACCCAAAAGAAACACAAAGAAGAGAAAAACTGGAAGAGAATATATTGTATATAATATACAAACCAGCTCCCCCTCACGAAAGGCCGTAAGGGCTCACGACTCCAAGCTCACTCCTCAAGGCAATAAATCTGGAGCTATCCAAAGGCTTGGTGAAGATATCGCTAATCAAGGTCACTCTCTGACGAATCAAGCGATATCACCCTTCTCCACATGGTCTCTAAGGAAATGATATCTAATATCAATGTGTTTGGTCCGGAATGTTGCACTGGGTTTTTAGCAATGCAAATAGCGTATGTTGTCACGTAAAAGTGGCACACTCTCTATCTCTAACCCATAGTCCCGCAAGGTCGATCTCATCCAGAGCACCTAGCTACAAAGAATCGGCCGCAAAGAACATACTCGGCCTCGGTGGATCAGGCAACTTCGAATCGCTTCTAGATGATCAAGAAACAAGAGAAGTGCCAATGAATTGGCAAGTGCCGAAGTGTTTTTCCTATCTATCCTACACCAAAGAAAGTCGGCATCGGAAAAGGCTCTAAGAGATAGACAAGAAGAATAAGAGTACCAAATACCATAATCAGTGGTAGCACGAAGGTACCTGAAGATGCGCTTGACCGCCTGGCGGTGAGAGGCGCGAGGAGAATTTTAAAATCGAGCGCACAGACACACAGCGAAATGTATGTCCGGCCTCAAAGAAGTGAGGTACAAGAGGGAGCCGATCAAGCTCCGAAACTCCTTTTGATCAGCAGGCTCACCATCCTCATCGAGCTCGAGGGCAGCAGAGGTGGCCATAGGAGTCATCACCGGCTTCCCATCAGACATATCGAAACGCCTCAGGAGGTCACGGGTATACTTGCCTTGATGCAAGAAGGTACCCTCCCGAGTTTGCTTGATTTGGAAGCCAAGAAAGTAGCTTAACTCGCCCATCATACTCATCTCAAACTCTGTGATCATCACCTCAGAAAACTGAGACACAAGCGAATGAGACGAGCCACAAAAATGATATCGTCCACATAAATCTGGACGAGAAGAAAATACGACTCATGGTGTCTGATGAACAGAGTCTTGTCTACTATGCCCATTTTGAAGTCATGGCTGAGAAGATAAGACTTGAGCCTCTCATACCATGCTCTTGGGGCCTGCTTGAGTCCATACAGAGCTTTGAAAAGCTTGTATACATGACTCGAAAACTTAGGGTTCTCAAATTTTGGAGGTTGTTTGACATAAACCTCTTCCTCAATATAGCCATTGAAGAATATACTCTTGACATCCATTTAATAGAGCTTGAAGCCCCGGGATGTAGAGAATGCAAGCAGGATCCTAATAGCCTCTAGTCTAGCTACAGGGACAAAGGACTCCTCAAAGTCAAGACCCTCAACCTAAGAAAAGCCCTGTGCAACTAGCCTAGCCTTGTTGCGAATGATAACCCCATCCTCACTCTGCTTGTTTTTCAAACACCCACTTGGTCCCAATGACATTATGACCAGATGGACGTTCTACAAGCTGCCAGACTTTGTTCCTCTCGAAGTTTTCAAGTTCCTCATGCATAGTATTAGTCCAAGACTCGTCAGATAATGCATGAGTCACATCCTTCGGCTCAAACGAGGCAACAAAGGCAGAGTGAAGGCAGAAACTGGACAAACCTGATTTTGAGCGAGTGACTCTCTCAAACAGATCGCCAATGATCTGATTAGGTGGATGAGAACGCTGAATATGACGGGGAGGTCCAGAAGCAGAAGTGGCCTCTACCTCATGCACAGAAGAGGTAGGAGCAGAGCCACTAGCTGAATGAGAGCAGAAGGTAAGGGCTGGCCTTCCTGAGGTGTAGAATTGGAAACAGGAGGCACCTCACGTGTAGAGGAGACTGGATCAGGTGGAACACCATCATCTCCATCTTCCTCATCCTCTACAAAGATGGTCTCGGAGGACGAAGAAGAGCCTGAAATGTCAGGTCTAGCTCCTGGGCTAGCCTCATCAAAGGTCACTTCATAGGTCTTTATGATCCTATACGCATCGCAACTCCAGACCCTATAGCTACGAGAAGAAGTCGAATAACCTAGAAAGATACCATCAGAAGAACAAAGTCGAATAACCTAGAAAGATACCATCAGAAGAACAAAACTCAAACTTATCCAGGTTTCCAGACTTCAAAATAAAACACTTGCAACCAAACACACGAAAATGAGAAATACTAGGCTTTCGCCCATACCTCAACTCGTAAGAAGTGCGGTGCAAATGTGCTCTCAAGAATACACGATTAGAAACATGGCAAGCAGTAGCTATAGCCTCAGCCCAAAACTTCCTAGGAGTACTTTTCTCGTCTAGCATCGTCCTGGCCATCTCTACCAGGGTCCTGTTCTTCCTTTCCACTACCCCATTTTATTGAGGGACGTAGGGAGAGGAGAACTGATGCTCTAAACCAGACTCCACACAGAAACTCTCAAAATAGGAGTTCGTGAACTCTGTGCCATTATCACTGCGTATAGCTCGTAGGGCACCAGGGAGCTCAAAAGATAACCTATGAACTAAACCCCTAAAATGGGTAAAAGTCTCATCCTTCGAGGACATGAAAAACACCCAAGAATACCTCGAAAAATCATCAACAATGACAAGAACATACCAGTTCCCACCCACTGACTGCACTCTAGCAGGACCAACAATGTCCATATGTAAAAGCTGTTCTGGTGCATCAGTCATCACAACAGTGACTGGGGGATGAGAAGCAGCAACCATCTTGCCATGTCGGCAGGGAGAGCAAACTAAGTCTTTGATCATTTTGAGTTTGGGCAAACCACGAATGAGATCGTGGCTGCTAACTTGGGTCAAATGATCAAATCTAATGTGATCAAGTCTCCTATGCCAGAAAGAGAGATCACGGGACTCTGAAGCAATCAAACACCGAAGAGAGTCTCCAGAAGAAACAGAAAAATCAGCACGGAAGACTCTCCCAAATCTAGAAATCCTGCAAACTAACCCTCCTGATGAATCGAGGATTCTACAGGCATTACTCTAAAAACTCACCTCGAAAGAGTAATCAATAAGCTGAGAAACAGAAAGCAAATTGTATTTCAGCTTACTTACGAAGGCAACATCTTTAAGAATGAAATTGTTATTAATGCAAATGGTACCTTTAGCAATAACTCTACCTGAAGAAGCATCCTCGAAAGTGATCAACTCATCACCGGGGGCTCGGACTAGGGAAGAGAACCATCGAGAATCTCCGGTCATATGACGAGAACAACCGGAGTCGACAATCCAAACATCTCCCTTCCCCATCCGATGAACCTGATCAAGACACAAGAGAGAAAGATGACTCAGTACTGGGATAGAGTGAAGACTTAGGAACCCAATACTGAACCATACAACACCTCAGAGTACCAGTCATAGAAGAAGACTGGACTCGAGTGTCTCTCTGACGTTTAACCCTAACAAGATCAGTAGCAACTCTAGTAGATCATCTAGGAGCTGAAACTGGGTTGGCCTGTTGTGGTGCAAAAGCCGAACCACCCCAGTGAAGCTGCCTAAAACTCCTACCAGAAAATACCTCACGCCACTGATATCTACCTCGATGAGAAAAACGAGGAATATCAAGAGGACGGCGGAAAGACTGACTATGAACAGCTCCAGGAGTAAAACTCGAAGAACTAGTATGAAAACTGAGTCCTGTACGCTGCCCAAAAACAAGCGACTCTCTAATTTGTCTAGAAGCAGTGTGTGCCTTAGGAGCACTCAAAGTCTGGGGATGACCCTGAATACCCCTAAGAGTAGCAACACGCTCACGCCGAGTGATCTTGGCATGTCTGAAGCAAAAATCTACTAGGTGACCATCCTTCTTACAGAAGGTGCATGTGTACTTCGCCTTGCTAGAGGCGTAAACAGAGTAACACCCTTCCGTAAGAAGTCCTATGAACAACCCCAGCAGACATAAACACGGTGGTACTCACTCTGGGAGCTACCACAATCTCACCACTCTTGGAGCCGCGCACAATGGTGGGAGGATGCGCTCGAGCCTGCTCCAAGGGATCAAATCCTAGACCTTGATTGAATCTACTATTCTTGGATTGGTCTAGAATAAGATTGAGCTTCTTCTTGCCTCCAACAAACTTCTCAAGAGTGCTCATAATATACTGGCAATCTCGAAAGAAAGAGGCACAAGAAGAACAGGGGGAAGAAGAAGAAGAAGAAGAACCAGAAAGATGAGCTCTCTCAGCACGTGCATTTTTCTCCATCAGCATGGCTGCCTCAATCTTGAGGGCCTCACAAGAAACGCAAGACGCATTTCTAATTCTATAGGATTGGTCTTCTAATTTCTTTCTAACCTCGATATGGATTTTATCCAAATCCCCCTCAATCATAGAACATCGCAAGCAACTTTCTTGTGACTTATCTAGTAAGTCCTTAGCAAGTTTAGCACACTTGATATTCAAGGATTGATTGTCAAGTTTTAGTTGCCTACACCATTCACATGAGCTGACTGGGTCCTTAGAAGCATGCATTTCAAGTTCATCATTTCTAGAAGAAAGCTTCCTAAGGTGATCGCTCATGGCATCAATTTCGGCAAGCAATTTAGAGCAATTTGAACATGAAGGAGTAGAGTGAGTATGAAGAAAACTAGCCTCAACAAGAATAGCATCAATAGAACTAGTGCTAGCATTCTTCAACCTAAGACCATCAAGTTCAACAAGCACACTATCATGTATGGTCCTTACTTTCTCTAACTCCTCAAGCACGGCATCACACAAAGAACAATCATCAGTGACTCGAGAGAGAGAAGATCTAAGAGAAGCTAACTCCCGAGTTAAGGTACCTACTTCCTTTTCTAGCTCTATACACCTAGCTCTAGCTCTAGCATGAAATTTTCCTAATTTGCAGAAAGCTTCATTGAGCTGGTCATAGGAGGGTACCTCGTCCGAGTCGCTAATGCCGTTGCGTCGGCCATGAAGCACATGCCGGAGAAGTCATCGCTGCCTTTCTTCTCTTGCGGATCATCCTCACCCTCGTCGCTCCATGTCTCCGTGTCGGAGAGGTTGATGTCGTCAAGTGCAGCGAGGACGTGGTGGAAGAGCTTCTTGTTCTTGGAGAAGTTGCGATACTTCTTCTCATGCGCCGGCTCGCGAACTGGAGGCTTCTTGTTGCGGTTCTTGTCGATGTATTCGTTTTTTATCGAACCGCTGGTGTCATTCTTTGTCTTCTACAGTTTGGGGCAATTAGCCCGAATGTGGTTGGGGCCATCACACTCGAAGCATGTGATCATGCCCCCTCTCTTTCTCTCTCTCACCCTCTTGTATGCATGAGAAAACTTGCGACCAAGAAGAGCAAGCTCATTTTTTGGAAATGTTTCCAGTTGGTCATCGCTAGCTTGCAAAGGGCTAAAAGAGAGAAACTAGCGTAAAGATCAAGGAAGATCCAAAGGGATCGGTGACCAAGGCCATCGATCGTGATTTCGTCTTACGAGAGACGACGCCGATCTCATGAGTCTTGAGACGGAGTAAAGCCCATCAAGAGTCAAGGTCGACAAGTCAAGAGTGTCCTTGATGGTGGTCACTTTCATTTCCCAAACACGAAGATCGAAAGCGGTCAAGAAATATCGAGCATTATCCGAGTCGTATATGCAACCGATCGCTTGGAGGTCGCCAAAATCTTCAGAACCGACCAAAGCACTCGTCAAGACTCTCACCAGCGTGTTGTTCAAACTTGTTGAACTCACGCTTGAACTGATCCTGCCTCACGGTCTTTATTTGAGTAGTGCCCTCATGGTAAGCATCGAGGGTCACCCAAATGTCGTGAGCGGAATGGAGGTGAGAAATCCTATCATACTCACTGCGGCTAAGACCCTGTATGAGGATGTTCCTTGCCTTAGCGTTCGCCTCAACGTCAGCCATATTTCCGGTCGTGACGTTTTCATCAGCAAGAACCTCATACGGGAGTTTCACCTTCTGCCATATCAGGAAGCCCTGGGCAGTGATGTATGACTCCATCCACGATTTCCAAAATGGAAAATCAACTCTAGCAAGAATAGGAGGCTTGGTGGAATACTTGTCCATCGGCATGGCTCTTGAGACCGGTCAAGATCTATGAAAGAGCAAAACCGGCTCTGATACCAATTGAAAGATCGAAATGGCGATCAGAGGGGGGGTGAATGATCCCAAATAAAATTTTCCCCTACTCAAATTACTCCAAACAATCTCGCAATAAAAATCTGAAACACCCAAAGATTTTCCTTCAAACTGGTGTTTCTCAGATTCGCACACCCTCCAAAACCCGAAGAATTAGACAACTATGTGCACCCCTAGCTTTCATGGATGAGAACCATGAATCATGTGAGGGATTTTTAATCACAATCCTGGTTGTCAAGTGTCCAAACAAAGAGAATCAACTCAAAGACTACTTTTCTAAAAGAGATAAAGCTAAAACACCAAAGTCTCTTTCCAGAAAAGTAAAAGCGGATTTTCCAGGAATTATCCTCAATTGGAGCAGGTGGTTGGTGAGTTTATGTTGCTCTAAAATTTTTGGAAATTTGTCTCCGTGTGAGAAGTTGAGTCTTGAAACACTCCACCAAAAATCACATCAAAAATCTTTCTAGAAGAAACATGAAAAATCAAGCATTACAGACAGTCAGAAACTTCGACCAGAATGTTTGAGGCTCAGTTTTCACTTCATAGCGCTCAAACGGTGCAACCAGTGGACTCAAAAATTGTTCTAGAGATGGATATATGAGTAATGCACCTTCTCCAACAATAATAACGTAAAAAATAATTTTGTGTATTTTTATAAAAATCAAAAACTGACTGCTGTGCGAAGAAAAAGTTCAAGACAGATTTGCAATTTGATATAAACTTGATCTCTAGTCTATCCTAGGGTGCAAGAAAGATGTAAAACCATATGAACACCCTCAAAACATTCTAGAAGAACAGCATTTAGAAGGAGGAAAGGCAAATCCAAATTGTGATAAGGTAAATTGCGAGAATGTAAATGCGGGAAAGTAAATGCTGCATTTAAATTGCGTAATTTAAATGCGTAATGTAAATGCGTAAAGGAAATGAAACATGAACATAAATGAAGAACATTTCATTTCTGGAAGGAGAGGTTACAAAGCCTCACATTTCATGTGGGCAAAGCTCAAAGGAGTATCAAAATCCTCAAAACCTTCAAGGGGGGAAGGCTACCCCTCCACCCCTATTTATACAACTCTTGGACCACCTACCACCCTTGGATGAGCCTCTAAATCCTAGAGCATCCATCAAGGGCTAGGATTAACCCACTCAACCAACCATGCAAGGGTTCACCCGAAACCCACAACACATAATGGGTTTTCTTGCATGGTTCTCAATGCACACTAACTAGACCCGCTAACCTATCAACTAGACCAAGATCCAATGGTCCTCAATGATCCACGCAGCGTCTAGCTAGCATCTCATCCATTCCTTGTCTTCACGGCTTGCCATGACTCCGTCTCCGATCATCTTCCGGCGATCCCCGACCGTCTGGACCTCCGACGCTCCTCGCCTAGTCCCGGTCAACCTTCGCCTCACCATGATCTAGCTTCGTCGACCTTCAACCATCAAAAACAAGGAAACTCCTCACATAGCAATGCCCACAAAGATGTGCAATAAATCCATCAAATTCCACTCATTTAAAATTTATTTTTACTCATTCTGGCTGGTAGTACCGGGAAAACAGAGAAGACCTCAAATTGCTTCCAATTCCAATTTTAATTAAACTCAAACATGAGCACACCTTGCTCAAATAAAGTCAAATACTCATCACAAACATGGATGGACCTCCACATGGTCCTTCAAATTCGTCTAAGAACACCACAATCTCAATACAACAGCCTGGGGCAAATGAATTCGCTCAAACACAAGCTCATAATTCATGTCTACCTGACCACGCAGGAAGTAAACATACGGTTCCTACAATCACTTGAAGAAATCACAAAAACAACAGAGGTATTTCCAAGAAAATTGTCCAATTACCTAAAGGCAGTGTATAGTATGAACAAGAGAATAAGCAATATTAGCTATCTTAAAAATAACATAGTTTGAGTTTACACTAGAAAATAACACAAATATATAAGATAAGTTAGAGGGAGATTGTTTTCTGGCCTAGGGTCAACCACCTCTTGGTTTGGCCGAACAAGGTAGGTCTTACCCTTCTAGATTCTATCTCTAACTCTAATTGCTAATCTAATTCGGTTCACTGGTAAGCTGAGAATTGTCGGTCAAATTAAAGATAGAATGAAGCTGGTCCTGGACTTGTTGTAATGGAGTGAAATAGAGAAAACATTCCAATCTTTCGAAAAAGTCCCAAAACGTCTCAATCTGAGTCTGTATATGAAAGTTAATAACTTTTTATGTCCAACTGGTCTGGCAATCCGAGTTAGAGTCAGTTGGTCTCCAAATCCAATTCAACCCTTTCTTGTCCTTTCCTTTCTTGTCTTGGCAAGGCTAAATTGGGCTTTTTCCTTCCTCTCTTGGGCTGATCAAATTGGGCTTGAGCTCTTCTTAGTTCCACCTTATAGTCGCATGGGCTGCACTCGCATTAGGCCTATGCGCCTCCCACTCGCCTTCCTTCATGCTTGGCCTTATGGGCTTTAGGCCTAGTCACATGAGGGGTGGTTAGTACAGAAGAAACCACATGTGATAATGATAAATAACAGACGGTTCTAATTACAAATCGTCTGTGATAAGCATAAATAACAAATGGTTAACTACAAATTTATGGCTAGCCTTAGGAATCATACTAGCTATGTTTGGGCCACCACACTTATAAACCCCAGCACAACCCGTGCTCAAGATATTACCACCATTAATAGTTTTCATCACTTTTACCATTTCATTAACCATCATTTCAGCAAGCATCTTAAACAATTATCACTTCTAAATAATCCAACAATACAATACTTTGCATAATCATATAACAAAACATTAATAAATTTTGGAACCTCGCGCCCAAACACACCCAAGTCTTTGCATTTGGGTACACCCGGATCACAAGCGTCCGGGAATAACCTTTACCTTTTTGGCAACGACAAAGAATAAGGATAAATAAACAACAACTAAACTTTTCATTTAAACATTAAATGGAATAAGTCTATATGACTAAGAGATGATATGAAAGTTCAACACTAAACTGACTAAACATTTCATTATTCCAAAAATGATTATTGATACTAAGTAATTATGAGTTACAGTGTGTCAAGTGAGTTGATAGCGCTACTCTCATCCCATACATGTCACCTTCAATGTTCACCTAAAATATTAAATAAATAAAGGTGAGTCTATAACTCAGCAAGTATATAATAAAACAGTAAGCAATAGCAATTCCATCATCACTACCTCATTTATTTCATTCTCTACATTGCTCAATGTAACTTTACCTTTCTTTAAAATATAAATGCTCATGGATATATCTTCCTCTTTAGTTTATACCGGTATAGTGGAGTGTGCACCCGTCGATGAACCACTCATGCCCCATCTTTCTTCATACGGGTCCAACCTCCACTCCCGTGGAGTGCTTACTTCTGTAGGTCTTTCATCTTCCCACTCTTGTGGGATCTCGCCTACACATAGTAGGCTATAGATGCTACTCAGGCCATCTATCTCTTTCTCATGATGTATATGATGCTATATTTACCTTTTAATGTATTAACCATCGTTCTCATGATGTGCCATTCAATTTTCACGGATAAATCATCAATAATAAATCAACAATACGAAAGTACTCATAAATTAGCATCATAAATCAACTATAACCATTAAATAACAGTTTCACCAACTGTCTACTATTTTATCATGTACTTGCCTTTTAATCACGTGAAACGGAGTGATGTGTGGATGAAGTCAAAATTTCAAATTTAAAGATTCAATGTTTCAAAAAATGGAATTTCGATATCCAAACTTGAATATTTGAATTTTGAAATTTAAAATATATGAATTTAAAATTGCAAAATTAAGAATTAAAATTTTGATATGTGATTTCAAAATTAATTTTTTTAGAAAATGTTTTAAAATTTTGAATTTGGATTCTAAAAGTTGAAAATATGACTATGATAAAAATGCAATAGCAAATATTCCTCTCCTTGGCAATACAAGTTCTTGAAATTGATGGAAATTTGGTTTCCAAGGTAATTTTAGATTCTAGGTTCAGATTACTAGTTGTTTTATGAAAACAAGGTAATCTTATAAGATTACTAAAGAACTAGGTAGAGAAGCGCGCGATGCTGCGCGGTGCGAAAAAATCTGATCCGTGCGAAAAATTTTGATATGAGTTTTTTTCTACAAAAAACGTAATTTTGTTTTTCTTGGTGGTGATTTTTTTTATTGGCTGGCTAGTAGTCGTTGGCGAAGTAGAGAAGTGCGCGATGCCGCGCCACGCGAAAAAAAATCTGATCCAAGTTTTTTTCCTGAAAAAATGTAATTTCGTTTTCATCAGCGGTGTTTTTTTTAAATCTAGGTCTAAAGAATCGGTGTCCGTGTTGAATCTGTGGAAGCACGTTTTTTTACAAAATAACCGGAGCTAAACGTAATTTAAAATCTTTTGGGTTGAAAGAACTGGCGTACGTGTCGAATTTGTAAAATGTAATTTCGTTTTCATCAGTGGTGTTTTTTTAAATCTAGGTCTAAAGAATCGGTGTCCGTGTCGAATCTGTGGAAGCACGTTTTTTACAAAATAACCAGACCTAAACGTAATTTAAAATCTTTGGGTTGAAAGAACCGACGTATGTGTCGAATTTGTGGAACTACGGGGTCCTTTTTGAAAAATAACCGTGGAAGGATCTGTTCGAGTTTTTTTACAAAAAAACCGAACTTAAACGTAATTTAAAATCTTTCGGGTCGAAAGAACCGACGCTCGTGTAGAATTTGCGAAACTACGGGGTCTTTTTTACAAAATAACCGGTGGAAGCACGTTTTTTACAAAATAACCGGACCTAAACGTAATTTAAAATCTTTGGGTTGAAAGAACCGACGTACGTGTCGAATTTGTGGAACTACGGGGTCCTTTTTGAAAAATAACCGTGGAAGGATCTGTTCGAGTTTTTTTACAAAAAAACCGAACTTAAACGTAATTTAAAATCTTTCGGGTCGAAAGAACCGACGCTCGTGTAGAATTTGCGAAACTACGGGGTCTTTTTTACAAAATAACCGGTGGAAGGACATGTTCGCAATGTTAGAATCTTTCGGGTCAAAAGAACCGACGCTCATATCGAATCTGCGGAACTATGGGTTTTTTTTTGCAAAATAACAGGTGGAAGCACCTGTTCGCGATTTCGGAATTTACAGGGCCTTTTTTACAAAATAACCGATAGAAGGACCTATCCGTGATTTCTGATTTTCGGAGGGCTTTTCCGAGAAAAATGTCGTGGCGTTGCTCTACTTGTATGAAATCTTCTGCGAATAATAGAGGTATTATTGCTGGGAAGAGAATTCCTAACCAAACGCACAGCCTGCTTATAATTTAGATGGGCTTTTTCCAGACCATTCTGCTCACAAAATTTGGGCCTTAAAAACGGTATGAGGGCAAAATGCTGGTTTGGTAAGCCTTATAATTTAAAGGGTGGCCCAAATCGGGTTTAGATAGGCTTTGGGTTGGCACATGTCAGTCTCAATACAAACATCCTATTGTCGAATCAGGCGGCCCTAGTAAAATGAAAACACGGCCTAAAAGTGTGTTGGCCTGCTAATTAATTTTGTTTCGAAGAAAAACACCACTACTCTAGCTTTCCTTGAAGAAAAAAATATTACGAGACTAAGAATCTATTACTTTACTTTATGTAGCTGTGATTTTATTAATCACGTCACTATTGCTAGATCTAGAGTCCATGGCAAGGAAGATAAAGAAAATCACTACGCTCATCGATTAAAGAACTTATGGTAACCCGTTCTCTCAGGGTCTATGATGTGAAAGCAAGAATTTAAATCACAGTTCATGGTCCATCACGGTGAGCGATATGAAAAAGCTATCGTAGCTATAGTAGATTATCGCGGAAGCTAAATTACACGTTATGGTTTGCTATAATATACATATTTTACTATTTCAAGTATATAAAATCAGCACATAACTTCAATCAATCTATCATTAAAAAACAAAACTTGTTGATGTAGACCTAGGATCTCTAGATCAAGCTTATGATGAAAAATGGTTGCAGGCTTCTGGGGAAACAAGGCTATGAAAGAGGAAATGAGAGATTGTTTCTTATTAACCAAGCGGCTTAACATAGCACAAATATTATAGATTCTGTCTGAGAATCTAGAATTTGATCTCCCTGATGGTACAAATAGGCTCCCTATTTATACAGAATGGAGAGACGGCGGTTGTGCTTAAAAAGGTGTCATACGGCTGAATGTCTTTTCGCCAAATGATGTCTTCTCGCGAAGAGATCTCTTCTCACCAAATGGTGCCTTTTATGGAGAACTTTAACAACCTTGATCATCGGACGCCCTCCTTCTAGCGTCAACTGTCAATATTCAAGACCTAGGATCTCTAGATCGATCTTATGATTAAAAATGGTTGCAGGCTTATAGAGAAACAAGGATATGAAGAACGAATTGAGAGATTGCTTCTTATTACCAAGCAGCTTAACAAAGTACAAATATTATAGAGACTATATGAGAATCTAGAATTTGATCTCCCTAACAGTACAAATGGGCTCCCTATTTATACAAAATGGAGAGACGGCAGTTGTGCTCCAAAAGGTGTTGTATGGGTGAAAGGTGTTTTCCACCAAATAGTATCTTATGACCAAAAGGTGTCTTCTCGTCAATGGGTGCCTTTTCGAGATAACTTTTGACTAGTTATCCGTGCCTGTCAAAATAATTGTCGACACGGACACATGTGCAGAAGATTAACATTTGCTCCGACCAGTATCACTGGTCGAACTGATTATTTGACCGGTCGAGGAGACCAATGTGAAGCAACTTACAGGATTGATGCGTCACTAAGTTGGTCGAAGATGTAACCGATGGACTGAACGTGGGCTTCATTCTACTTCTTGGGTTTTTTTATCAGTTGTGGATCCAAAAATAGAGTATGGCTTTTAACCGTTACTAGACCAAATAGAATATGGGCTTTAATCCTCGTAAAAACTCTAGTTTGAATTTCAATTCAAACTTGTTTGAACTAGTTTGCAAGCTAGCTTAACTCAACATCCTAAAAGAATTCAAAATTTTCCATACGCATAGATAAAGGAAATTTTCGTGTGCTATATATATATAAGTATATTATTCCAAGCATCTTGCACAGATTATTAAATCATCTGCGCAAGAGACCGAAAATGAAGTTAGACCTCAAGTTCAACACGAATTTGTTTTTCCATTATAAAATTTTCACGCGGGTGGAGAACCAAAGCAATCCCACCACGTATATGTTCATGCGTTCGCAAGGAAGTTCTACAGAGCTCAACCTCTGCTTCACTCAAAACAGCTCCTCGTTTTCTTCTATTGTTAGTGATACGAATCTTATAGGAAGCGATTGCTTTCGTCTAGTAATGGTCACGTATTGTGCGCTACATATATAATATAAGGACTAAAATTGCGCACTGGTTGATGAGATAAGGCGCAGTGGGCGGCAAGAACTGCCTTGCAGCTGCTTTTGCTTCTTCCTTAATCTTTGCTCTCAGTTTTGACACGATGCCAACGCGTTGCGTTTTCAGAAAGTCGCATCATCAGTTCCTCAAAACCAGCAACCACGAAAATATATATATATATATATATATATATATATATATATACCTTTCTTATAGCGGAAGAATTGCCGCCTCCCACCGGCCACCTCGCTTTGGGCAGAAAAAATCTTCTGCTTTTCGTGATTTGGCGCATGTGTCCACGTTATCCGTGCCATTGATCTTGTCGCCGCGCAAATCCGCCCATCCACGCGGTGCCTCGATCGCGCTGCGCCATGGTGGCCTCGCTTGCGCGGACCTTGGCGCCTTGGAGCCGCCATATCGACCGTGTCGCCCGTCCGATTAGCCGATAAAGCCGTGGAATCGCCCTTCCGAGCCCTCGAGGCCACGCCGCCGCCGCCAAACACCTCGCGAGCTCGCCATTCTCCTCTTGCCCCACCTCCCCATCCCCATCCTCGCCGCCGCCTCGCGTTCACCGTCATACCGCTTCTCCGACGCCCACGGGACCTCCAGAGCGCCGCGCTGCCCGCCTCTCCCGGTCCCCGGCTGGCTACTCACGTCCTCTGCTCGCCCTCTGTTGCCTCCCCTGTGCCTCACCTCCGTCGCGCAATCCGCCAGGCCCCGCAGGGTTCCATCCTTCCGGAGCCTTCCACGGACTTCCCTTTCCCCGAACGCTCCGCCGAGGCAAGGTTCGCCGGCCTTCCTCTCTCTTCTCCTCTCCTTCCATTGTTCGCCGGATCTGGTCCCTTCCCCCCTTCTTCGGAGCCATAGACACCGTGGAGGAGGCTAGTATTTATATATGTGACGACGAAATGGGGGCAAAATTGAGCCTAGGCTCCATAATTTCAAATGCGCAGATTCAAGTCAAATTCAGGTATATTTTTTAAAAAGTTTAATTTTAGGGTATATATTCATCTATAACAATTCAAATAAAATACATACCTTTGAAAAAATATACTTGAATTCAAAGATTTTAAACGAATTTAGATTGTATGCTTTGCTGATTTATATATATAATCAACACATACCTACAATCAAACTATCATCAAAAAAGAAAACTTTAGTTTAAATTTCAGTTCAAACTTGTTTGAAATAGTTAGTAAACTAGTTAAACTCAACATTCTAAAAATTTCAAAAAATTATACATGCAATGCATAGGAGAATATACCCATTTTGTATCACGGAGCCTTGGCTCCATAGTGCCCTCAAGAATTATACTATATATATATATATATATATATATATATATATATATATATATATATATATATATATATATATATATATATGAAGCTTTCTGCCAAGCCGATTTGAGCCACGTCACCCATTTCATAGAGAGGTCCTCTGAGATTTTGAATTTATATTTGATCCTTCTATCCGCTTTTTTCCCAAAAAGACCCTTCGAAATTCAAATCATATTTAGATCACTCCAAAAATTCCAAAAAAAACTGTTCAAGTCTCCATCGACTCTTTCGCAAAAGACCCCTTTGAAAATTCCCAAAATGTGTTTAGATCCTGCCGCCGCTGTTTTACAAAAGAACTTGCGGTTTCGGAAAATCACCCTCGCATGGGGTCGCGTGGCGCCGTAGGGACGCATCTAGTATATACATATTGATAAGGATAACCTTAGCACAACGGCAAGAGCTAGTCAACAACAGATAAATCTTCTCGTTCGTTAATTCATTTTTACGACGTGAAAATTACGTATTATTAGTTTGTGTGTTGTTCATGTATACGCCAGGAACAGAGGATGCCAGGCAGGAACAGGGTTTCGGATTTCGCTGGATAAAATACCGTCAGGGCGGATACGAGATTTCGCAAATTCGTAATTTCGAGAAATCTCGTCCAGAATTTCAAATTTAAAATTTGAATCCGGCTTGTTTGAAACCGAGAAATAGCGAAATTCGGCGAAATTAGGCGAAATTTCGCGAAATTGCCAAATTTCGGTTTTTGCACTGGCAGAAAAGTGGTCCAAACGTTAACGAAAAATTTTGAAATTTTTTGGAGGTTCCTGACACATTGATGATGTTCTCATAAAATTTCATCTGATTATCACATCTGAGGAATTTTAAAAATTCAGAGAGTGGTACTGTCCTGATTAAACACTGACCGACAAATTTGATCCGAACGAAAATGGTAAAAATCAAGTTATAAACTGCTCAAATTTTTTGAAGAGTCATTACACATTTATTATGTTTCCATAAAAATTTCAGATTATTATGAAGTGTGTGTAATTTTAAAAATTCAAACATTAGAACTGTCCAGATAAAACGCTGACCGTAATTTTGAACCGAATGCAAATGGTTCAAACCATGGTAAAAACATTTGAATTTTTTTCATGGTTATGATGTATCTATAATGCTCTCATAAAATTTTCAGATGATGATCAAACTGTATGAATTTTTAAAAATTCTAACAGTACTACTGGTCTATCGCCTGTTAAAATGCTTACAGTAAAATTGAAAAACATGAAAATTATGTAAACCATGTTAAAAACTTTTGAAATTTTTTGTGAATGGTCCTGATATAACATTAATGTTTTCTTAAAATTTTTAGATGATGAGCATTCTCAAATAATGTTTGAAAATTCAGACAGTGCTACGTCCTGATAAAAGTCTGATGATCAATACATAGATTTGATTTAGCAGTAAAAAAAAGTTTAATTTTTTTTAAAATTTACAGAATGGTGATAAGGAAGTTCTTAATATCCCATAAAAATTTTGATTCATGATCACACTCCAGTGAATTTATAAAATTCTTACAAGGACACTACCATTTATGTTTTTTTCTTTTGTTTTTAGAAATATAATATAACAAACAAAGTTCAATGCTTACATTTGGAACAAAGTTTTAAATGTTCTGTTTTTTACCTAAGATTTTTACCTAAGTTTTTTACCTAAGTTGCATTTAGAACAAAGTTTTAAATGTTCTGCTTTTACCTAAGTTTTTACCTAAGTTTTAGCAATTTCAATTTTTTCCGAATTTTTCCATCCGCAAGAAAACTTGCGTTCACGCGGACCACTTGAAGTAGTCCGCGCAAAGGTTGTTCACGCCGACTACTTCCAAGTGGTCCGCGTGAACCGACTTTTATCCTATTTCGATTTTTATTTTTAAAACATAACAAATGATGTTAAAATATTTTCATAAATTTTATGTATTATCCTACATATCTTATGATACTCCCATAAATTTTTCATAGCATGAAAATGCATTCTCAATTTTTAAAATTCGAACGTGTTTCATTAAGTGCCAAAAAGTCTAAAAATAAACTTTTTCAAATATTATCATTGAAGATCACTTCGAGAACTTATTGATATAATTCCTACGATCCGCCAAAAATTCAAATTCTGTTTAAAATTCAAATCTCGCAGCTTTTTGCCGAAATCTCACTAAAAATAAAAATTTCAAATTTATCAGTAGTAATTTCAATTTTTTCCGGATTTTTCCATCCGCGCAATAGTTGCTTACGCGGACCACTTGAAGTAGTCCGCGTTAAAGGTCGTTCACGCCGACTACTTCCAAGTGGTCCGCGTGAACTGACTTTTTATCCTATTTCGATTTTTATTTTTAAAACATAACAAATGATGTTAAAATATTTTCATAAATTTTATGTATTATCCTACATATCTTATGATACTCCCATAAATTTTCATAGCATGAAAATGCATTCTCAATTTTTAAAATTCGTAACGTGTTTACGCCAAGTGCCAAAAGTCTAAAAATAAACTTTTTCAAACATTATCATTGAAGATCACTTCGAGAACTTATTGATATAATTCCGTCAGATCCGCCAAAAACTTCAAAATCCGGTTTAAAATTCAAATCTCGCGTTTTTGCCAAATTCGCTGAAAATAAAAATCCAAATATACTGTAGCAATTTCAAATTTTTTCGGATTTTTACATCCGCCGGTCTATGCAAACTCATGGGGTCCAAATCCGAGATTTCGGCGAGATTTCGCCGAATTTCGGCGGTTTTTGTAACCTTGGGCAGGAACTTGCATGCGCCAGGAACAGAGGATGCCACGGAGGGACGTGCCACGTGCCAGGAACAGAAACGGATTCGGTCATGTGGTAGACAAATAGCTCGGATCGTTCCGTAGAGAAAAAGAAAACCAAGCCGGTTTTTATGTGAAAAAAAGAAACCTGCTGATTTTTTTAGTAGAAAAAGAAAACCAAGCCGGTTTTTGAGAAACAAAGGAAAACCAGCCAGTTTTTTGAGAAGTTTAAAACTGATCCAGGTATCATGCCCTTGCACAGAATTCGGTTCGGCTTCCTTGCCGAATCAAATCCACTTTGGGGCGGCTCGGAGCCGTATGGCTCTCTCTCTTGCGATTCACATATATTCTATTGTAAAATAAAGACATCATACTAATAAGATAGCTATTTGCATCTATTAGTGTTCTACACTTGCCCTTCCTCATATGCACCCTCATTGCATATGCATAGAGCGGAGAAATTAGACGGCTTCTCCTAAAGATCATTCTGCCTTTTCACCGGGAATTAGGAGATCGATATACTTCACTCGGTGTCTGTGAAGTTCAGTATGTGTGTGATCTTAGTGAATCAAAGAGTTGCAAGTCTATTACATCTAGTAGCTAGAGATCAGCTAGCGTTCATCAAGAAAGCATGTGACTATTCAAATCCTACACTACTACAAAAAAACATATGTTATATGCCTTATCATAGACGGTTTTGAAAAATCGTCTGTGATGATTGGTATCAGTGACGGTTATACAGTAAAACCGTGAGTGATATCATCACAGATGGTTCTATCCATAAACCGTCAATGATATACAGAGATATCACAGATGGTTTTACTATAAAACCGTCTCCCCTAAACCCTAGCGCCTCCTCCCCCGCACTGGTCTCCTTTCCCACGCCGCCGGCCTCCTCCCCCACGCCGATGTGCTCCCCTGCTCTGGTCTCCTCCCCCACATCGGTATTCTCTTTTGCGCCGCCGGTGTCCTCCAACCGCGCCGATATCTTCCTATGCGCCGCCGATATTTCTTTTAGTAAATGTGAATACATGAATGGTTAGTTTTCTATGATTATGATTGATTGCTGGATACATGAATGGTTAGTTTGCTATGATTATTGAATGGTTAGTTTGCTATGATTATGATTAATAGATACATGAATGGTTAGTTCCTATGATTATGAATGATGGATACAATGAATGGTTAGTTTATTATGAATGGTTAGTTTGCTATGATTATGATTGCTGGATACATAAATGGTTAGTTTGCTATGATTATGAATGCTGGATACATGAATGATTAGTTTGCTATGAATGGTTAGTAAATGTGAATACATGAATGGTTAGTTTGCCCAATTATGATTGCGCAGTACTCACTTCATACTATCTGCTATGCTAGGACTGCATGTACTTTCATTCTCTTATGCTGCCGGTTGTTTGCTCAATGATGCTATGAGTCTATTGATGAACTAAGACAATTAAGGTAGCGAATGTGGCTTTGAACTATAGAGTTGCTTCATGTTAATACTAGAAAGTATTGCTTTTATTTCTCTGTCTTTGGGCTTGATCATCATATTCACTATTTAGTAATTCTAAGAACATGACATGTAATTCGAATAATATGACTTTTTAAGTAAGCAGATGCCTTGTTCTTGGAACTTCTAATCTTTCTATGATTATGTCATATTTTGTTTTATATGATCTATTTGACCATTATCTTGGTCTCAGATAGGTAATTGAAGTTGCCTATAGTGTTTTCCTTTTGCATTTGTTGTTACACCCATACACTAGAAGAACACTTAGATACTATTCATAATCTGATTTTGATTGTGCATAATTTAGGAAGGTAAGAGTTTAAAGCCTTATTTGTATAGTTAATTGTCTAGCTCAATTTTGATTACATGACTCGTGTAGTGGTGGTAAGAGATTTTCTAGCACCCTACACCTTATGGTGAGGAGGTCAAGGTCTAACCTTTAGCACTGACACTTGAGAGCACTCTATCATACAATTACTGATTAATACATTAAGTAGATATAATTCAATATCAAGTCGATATAATAATTATGAATTGCTTTATCCTTTCGAATATATTGTTTTTGCAAGATTTGAATTGTGCACATTATATTCCAAAATGTTGGTGATATGCCCTTGAGGCAATCATAAAGATAATTGTATCATGCCTTATGTTTATGAAACAGTATAATTGTTTATCCTTTGAATAAATATTGATTGGATTAATCAATAAGTAAGTGACTTGTTCGTGCAATGTTTTTCATATATCGATGTTATTCAAGTTATCCCTGATCGGTTATCATAATATAGGACAATTATGCTTCATAGATCAGCACATGTATTGATTGATGACCAAGTTTCACGGGTCATAGAGATATGGAGATATCTAATCAATAATGTGGACACATGTTAGAGAACATGCGTTGGATAGACCCATATGAGACACTGCGAGAATTGTTCTTATGTGTCATCAGTTGATCTCATGCATAGGGTATGTATGATCCTTAGACCTGAGATTGTTATTGGTTTCCTAGATGTGTAATGGTTCACTTAGGAGCTTCCAAACGCTACTCTTTAACCAAGTAGTTATAAAAGAAGCTTTCGGGTTTACCATGAAACATGCTGAGATACATGAATGATCAAGATAGAATTTGCTCCTCCTATATAACAGAGAGATATCTCTAGATCCCTCAAGGTAGATGGATTAAGGAAGTGCATGGCTATGCTGAATGTGATTGAGAGTCAATCCAGATAAATTATTCCACTATGGTATGAGTGAAGAAATCGAGTTATCATAGGATGACACGGCTCTCGCCTTGAGCTCGATCTGATATCGTGAAGCAAAGGGAACATTACATTATCACACTATAGTAGGTTCGTCCAAAGCTTTATGGATATTTGGGAATCGATATGTACTGCTAGGTACCGCTATCGATTATCGATTAGAAAGGTGTTTATGAATCATGTCCAAATATGCATAAACCTACAGGGTCACACACTTAAGGGGTTGAAATATAGTGGTACGGATTGGATCTATCACTAATGGGCCAAATGGGCTTTGTCCTTCAGTTGGGCCCTAATGTAGGGTTCGACCATGAGGGAGGGGTGGCTATATGAAGGGAAGAGCGCGCAGCTACCGAAACCCTAGCCGTCACCACTTGAGCCTTCCCTTGCGCTCTGGTCCTGGCACACCGACGCACAATGTTCTTTTTCCCGAACATGTGGACATCGAGAGGTGTTGCGCCATCGCAACATTGTTCAGGACGATCGACAACGGCGTGAGGACGATCGACCACCGCGTGAGGAGGATCAACCATCGCGAACGAAAGATCGACCATCGCAATCGACGCGCACTTCGCTGATTCGGCCGCATCAACTTCCTTCACGCATCGCGCTGCCTAGTGGTAACGATCCATGATCATCTACTTGCGTGGCTTTCTGGTTTACAAGGTAGAAATTTTTATTGTGCGCTAGTGTAGCCTACCCGTATCCCTTCAAGAACATCTAGATGTTTATCTCTGTTGTGATTCATAATATATACATTATAGGTCCTAGTGACTGTAAATTGCATGCATATATAAAATGGAGTCTACAAACAAGATAAACGACATGAAAAAGCTCTTGTATGCTAAACAAAAACTTGAGGTGGAGATAGAACAATTGAATGGAAAGTATGAATTAACAGAAAAGATTTATGAGATAAAACAAAAACTGAAAGACATAGATAGTAAATCGCAAAATATTGATTCTCTTAATAAGGCACTCATCATTAAGGATTGTAGGGCGAATGCAGAGCTGTAAGGAGCCAAAGATGAGCTTATACAGGTAATATAAAGGTTTCTAGTATGTAATTCGACGTGCTTACTGATAATATACTAAGACATCATTTTCGTAACAATATGATCGCTTTTGTTGGGATTAAGAGATATGACTGGACGTCAACTAGTTATTGGTGTCAAATAAATAGGCACTGTGTTGGAGCTGTGGAACTTCAGGGAGAACTGAAAAGCCTTTATTGCGGAAAATGTGGCACAGATGTTGGCAGATATGGAAAAGCCCTAAGGTGGCCTTCTCTTGATCTATCAAATAATTAATGTTGTTTTTCAATGTATGCTTGTTGATATTTGTATTATCATATCTTATCAATGTATTGATTACTGAAATTATCCTTACCATTTGCTTATCTTAAATTAATCCAATTACTGAATAGTGTCGAGCTTGCTTGTTGGAACCAAAAGTTTTTCTACTTTTCCTAGTAGAACTTCCATAATTAGTATCTATTTTTCAAAATTTTCTTTTCTTTAGATATTTCTACAACGACATTTACAAGACGCAACCAGTTATAGATTTTGTAATTGAATATCAAAATATCCTAGATGCATCAAGGCAACAGCTTGTCAAATGAGGAAGGTCTAAATAGGCTAACTATGGTATTCTCATTCGGGGATGAAGATGAAGTAAGATAAACCAGAGCATGATAACTTTCACATCAAATTGTGGATGGAATTGGATTTTACCTTAGAATCCATCAACATTAGAATAAGAAAGGGGATGAAAGTGCGACAAATGTTCATATTTTAAGACCATCCTCATCAGCCAAGCTGTTGCCTCGATGCATTTAAGACGTTTTGATATTCAATTGCAAAATCTATATCTAAGGAGAAGAAAATTTTGAACAATAGATACTAATCATGAAGCACTACTACAGGAATGTACATCACAATCGGTTCGTTTTCGTCATTACAGTCAGTCCTGGTGGCGATACAAAGTCATTAGACAGTGATGAGGAGGCGTTGTCACAGTCGGTTTTCGCCTGATTGTAATAAATTATCATCACAATTAGTTCTAAGGTAGAACTGATTGTGATGAGGACCGATTGTGATGAGAGGCCCTTATCACAATCTGTTCTGAGGTAAAACCAATTGTGATAAGGGTTCCAGCTCAGAACCGATTGTGATGAGCTCCGTTCTGATGTGCCCTCATCACAATCGGTTCTACCTCTTGTTTAGAACTAGTTGTGATGAGGGCTTGGGGCTTTGTACATCTTCGCAAAAATAGCACATATTACACACAGATTATACAATATATATAGAACACAAACATTTTACAATATACATCACATTCACAATATATATTACAGATTGCACATAGTATGAATATCACATTCACAATATATATAGAACACAAACATTTTACAATTTACATCACATTCGTTCACAATATAGAACACAAACATATATACTTAACAGTCAGTACACAAGTCACATTCACATTATATAATATTATTTACAAATGAACTAGTAGGAGGCTGTTAGGTCCATAAACGTACTGTCCTTCGCTAGAACTTTTGTCCAGTACCACTGGCATATGTGGTCTCGTAATTTGTTGAGATTTTTAGTTTATAAGCTTTTGAGGGTGTGACGCCCCTACTATGACTGACCAGGCCAGGGCCAGTGGAAGCACCACAGGACAGAGTGCGTAAGGATCAGGCTAAGGAAAACAACGCATGTAGAACAGAAACTTCCACCGAATAGTACTCGGGGAATTATTCTTAAGGTATATACAGTACTGTCTTAGGTCTGGCTAGGTGATTTCTACACCACCCGCCTAATATTACAATATTATTCTAGATGCCTCCCTCATGAGGATAGATTTATTCCGCTAAGTCTTGGTCGTCAGCCCCCTCGTATTTATATCCATCCACAGCAACATCAGCATCATCATAAAAATTCACATCATCAGGAAATTCACCTTCTATCTCATCTGTGTTGGCGGACTCAACTAGTTCTGAAAAACAACAACGAAAACAAGGTTGAGTACTCCAGTTCTCAGCAAGCCGCGAAACCTTTATGCATGGGTATATAAATATACTTTTCGACCACCGAGCCGCTACTCCAAAATAGTACTTGACCAAAAGTACCATTTCCCTATTTGTTATAAAAAAAATCAAGTTTTAGCTTTTAAATCTACTGACTGCAAGACAACGTGGGGTTTTACATCCTGTGTTAGAAGAAAACCCACACGACGCATTTCCAAACCCGGAAGTTAGGAGTGATATCACATTTGACTCTGATCAGAGGTGTACTGCTTTTCCCATAGCATCACTTTGGCTTATTATCACAGTGCACTTCCTTAGGCACACTAATAAACTAAGGAAACAGAACGTTTGGCCAACCATACTCTGACCTCTGCCATACCGCCTCGCCTCACCAAAGGCACGCGGGTCGAGACTCCTTCCCCGACCTGCAAGAAATAATTTTTATTTTTATTTTTACCTCTCTCTCTCTCTCTTTTATCTATTTTCTTATTCTGATAAATTGGTTCCAGTAAAACATCTATTATTTCATTTTATGAATTTTATCTAATTATCCTTGTATTTATTTTATCAATTTATTTATTGATCTTTTCATTTATTATTTTTCAAATATTCATTATTTACTTATTATATATATATATATATTATTAGTTTTTTTTCTTTTTTTTTGGGGGACCGACTTGCCCAAATTTTCGCAGACAAGACACCCAAATTGACACCCCAACCCTAATCTACCTAACCTAATCATCCCCACCCCTTCTCTCTTCACAACTCCCTCCCAGCCGCACCTCTCTCTCTCGCCTCTCCTCCCTTTCTTCTCCCGATCGCCGCCCACCTCTCTCTCTCCCTACCGCGCCGCCATCGCTGCCCCGCCTCGCGCCCTCTTCCTCGCATGCTCGCTTCTCCCCTGCAGCTCGCCTCTACTCGCCTTTCTCTCCCGCACTTCGAGCTCCTTCGCTTTCTCTGCCGCGCGTTCTCACCGCGCTCGACCGACCGCGCCATGCCACGCCGCCAATCCCCACCTCTCTGAACTCTGGCACCACTAGATCCGACGGCTCCGGGTGGATCCTCGCAAGATCTTCCATTGTCCCTTACCCGAGCTAAGTATTGAAGTCACTCCCCTCTTTCCCTACTTTCATTCTACCCCTTCTTCTCACCCTCTTCTCTATTTGCCCTAGGTCGCCGTCGCTCAGCCGGCCTCCGAAGATGGATGCTCACGACTGTAGCCGCACTCGCGGTGGCGCGATGGCCAACCGCACTGGACCACCTCCTTCTCGACTCCCGCGTTCAGAAGCTAAGCACCCCATTTTCCCTTTCAGTTTTTTTCTTTAGTATAGAAATTTCCTTTAATGCTTACTACCATAATGATATGCTGAAGAATGTATGTGTTGAAATTGTTTGAGTTATGCATGAGATGTTTGTGCTTTATATTCTTTTGCACTTAAGGCCTGAAGTTGATTGAGCATAGAGATTTTGAGGCAAACACAAAAAGATGTTTTGTAAGTTAAGAACAGAAAGAATTGCATATATTATTATGTTCTGCATCATTATGTGGTTTGGGTTGCCATGTTCGGATGATTGATCATGATGTCTTGATATTGGGTTAAGGGTATACATGCTGATATTTTTGAAGTTAAACTCAGGGAATAGTGTATGTATCCTGTTTGATCTGTTTGATCATTGAGGCATAGGAAAGGATTCCAGATTGTCTTGTGTAATGGTTAATCTGTCATTTGAGTATCACTTTCTATTTTAACAAGGTATCATTATGTTTAGATCCATCATGCTTTTTAGATTTTCTGGAATCAATTGATGAATGAATATATATATATATATATATATAAGTGAATATAGTTTTATCCACTTGTTCTGGTTACCTCAATTGGAAATGCTAGAGTAACTGATAGTGTAGATTGTTATTCATTCATTTACTTAGCTCACATGCATATCAGTTTGATGCATCCTGATTTAACATTGAACTGAGTTCTCAACTCCTCCTAACCCGATTAGATGAGGCCAGAGTGATAATACTTCAATGTGGCTCTGATGTTCGGGGTGGTTATTAGCATTAGAGATATTTTAGAGTGTTTTGAGGTTCATGCTTCGGATAGTGACGTGCTTAGACCTTTGCTTTAATATTTTTGAACTTGATACAAGTAAGGATGCTTATGAACAGATGGGGGGTGTATGTATAATTGTTGATTGCTGTATTTTGCCTTTATCTTTGGTCGACTAAACTGATACCGAGTTCTTATAAATGTTTGATACAACACCTTAAAAAGTGATCTCTCCTTACATACACTCATGCTATCTTTCTTTACATCTTACTTAAGAAGATTTTTGAGCTAATTAGTAATGTTGTGATCATTTGTCAAAGCATTCTTGATTTACTGAATGGCTTTGATAAAGCTGAACAACTTTATAAACATGATGATACAATAACTAAAATATAATGAAACCATGACTTGGGTCAGATCTCTAGCCTTATTCTTATTAGATTTTCCAACTACCCTTACTACTTGAGAAAGCTCAGGAGTCAATTTTGTTTTAATCTTTTGCATACTGAAAATTTAGGATACAGGCATAAGATCGAGTTGGTTCTGCATAACAATAGCTCTAACTCATAATAGAAGCTTAGTTTTATTTCAGTGCTGGCATGTGTTTTGATTTTATTTAATGAATACCACTTGACTTCCTTGAATGACCAAAAAGAGAGTAATACAATGATTAATGGGGCACCTTATGGCTGTAGGGGCAACAGGAAGAAGATGGTGAGAAGGAGATGGGAGGTGGCTATCGACTGCCTTCACTCCTCCCTGGGCCTAATATTCTTTCGGCAGAGAAGAACCAGCAAGGATATCCGCTATTGGGTGGTTGAGTAATGGTGAGTAATAAAGTTTCTGTGTGTACAGATTCGTGTGGCTTATATAGTACTGGTTTTTACTACTGTGTGAGACTGAAAACTGGCTTTGGTGCAGGAGCAAAACTGTGGGCTGAATGCTAGGTGGAGGATATGCAGCATGCCCTTCTGCCATTTGGCTGGGACGAATGGGCAGGGAGCTTGCTGGCAGTTGGCTGGAGAGATGGGCAGTGAATGGGCAAGGGTGAAAAGTGGTGTCAAATGGCTGGCTAAGGGTAGAGTCGGTTCTTGGACTGCAGACATGCAAGGTTTTCTTTTGGATGCACTTTTAGTGAAAGCTCGAATTTGTTGGCAAGAGATTTAGACTGTAATTGAAAGATGTAAATTTGATGTATGCCTGCAATTTGAACTTGTTTACTCTTCTTGATAATCCAAATGTTATAATCTTGTGTTGTATGCGATTTGTACTGTAATTTATGTGAGGTTTGAGGATGGAAATGCAGATATTGACGTAGGTCACTTGTATCTAAATGTATGAATTGGTTTTCACCTTTTGTTAAGTATGGATATAATCAAATGGATTTAATTGCTCTTTAATGGAGGTTAAACTGGATGTCACATTGTGTTTTGGTTATGCTAAAATTGTGTTTATGAGCATGCATACATATATACATGGGTATAATAGTTAGCAATTGAATGATTGTGATCAAATGATTGAGTGCATTGCTTGATCTGATGATGATTAAGGTGTTTTAGAATGCCAAAGCTATGGTGTGAATAAACATGAGTTTATTTTCATGATTATACTTTTGAGGTGTGGTTAAATTCTTGCATAGCACTGCGCTGAACACTCATGGTGAATCTTAATCCTGAGATGCTAAACTGTCGATCATGCGATCACTAAATCAAATAACTAAGATCAAACGAGATTTGATGGTAGAAGAGAGGAAAAGCTAAACTGGGTTTCTATGAAATAGGTTTTTGGGTAGGCTTCCACTCCAACTAGTGGCCTCGTTTGTCATCGTGTCTCCCTCCTTTAGCAACGTAAGACGAGAAACCCCAATATACATTGAAGAGATGCCATTGAGTCAAAAAATGAACATAGTTCAAAAGATAAAGTGTTAGGTTAAAAGAATGTGCTTACTTGTGTAAAACAAGCTTGATCGTGTAGGTCATCGGTCTCTTCTCGAGCGAGTTAAAAGTGTAGACCTTGTTTTCACTCGGAGCGGGCACAAGTAGAACCCAATGGTTACTTATTAAATGGTATCCAATGCAAGAAAATAAGTTCATATACGGTTTAAGTGCATATAAGTAATCAGGGTAAAGTAATACTCACTCTTTGTGGTACGGGAATAGAATGAAGTCCTTTTTTTGCCTCAGCCTATAATGACCACTTCATGTAGTCAGCAAGGAACTCCAATTGAAGCCTAGCCATGATTGCAGACACAAGCTCGGGGTCGACGAACCCAACTAGGTGTTGAGCCGTCATGACTTGCTGCTTCATTATCTTGCAACTCGTGTTGAATGTTAAAAAATATAATACAAAATCTTATAAAAGTCTTATGATCATGCTTTATGGTGCGATACTCACAGCGTCTAGAATCGTACAGTAGAAATATGGATGTTTATTAGTTGGTACAAACGAAACATATCCTCAAACTGATTGGGAATGTCCCATGGTCCTCGCAATGGAAATGTCCCCCTCTATACCTCACATTGAAATCAACATGACGCTTGACCTCATTCACCTTGTCAATGTACCATCTATGGAGCAAACGAGTACACTTGCCTAGAGTATTCAATTCCCTGCAAGGCAAAAGGGGCTTTTCATGTACATACCCCTTAAAATCTTGAGGAGGCTCTGTAGCCTCTGCCAACTTTCCTTTCTGGATAGAAGGAGACTCCGAGGTAGGAACAAGGGGCTTTTCTTGCATTTGAGGGGGGCATTGTGGTCTCTGTCAACTTTGCCTTCTTGACAGAAGTAGTCTTCAAGGCATCATGTGGTTTTTGGCTGTCAGACTAGTCCTTTTGTGTAGCAAACTCAGACTCGCATAGGACTCGTCATGGTGGTGGGAGAGGGAGCAGGAGCAAGAGCAAGCTTAGGTACGATAGGAACCTACGAAGTACATGTATATGTAACATGTTGCAGTACTGGAATAATCGAGAAGGCGCGAGGAATTTTTACCTTGAGTAATACGACACCCGTCGTGGGACAATAGATGAACGACATCCGTGCTTGCCCGAGAGTGGTGATATCTTCGTGCGGAGGGAATTCCAGCATATGAGATAGTCGACCTGCACTCTCATGTAGCCCTTCCCCAAAAAGTTATCATGCACCGTGTCAATCTCCTTGCATAGAAATACAAACCCGCGTGCAACCTCAACGGGAAACCGTCTATGATGCGTCGTATTATCACTAACACATGTTTATAGACGGTCCAGAAAATCGTCTGTGATGACGTTTTTGAACCGTCTGTGATAGCCTTATATGTAGTAGTGCTATATCATGAAGTTCAGGCAACCCGTATCACACACACTCAACAATATACAAACATGTTCTATTGCAACTTTGGTCAAGCACATTATCTTGTTTCGGCCATGCAGTTTTATTTACTCTTTAAACAACGCGAGAGATTCTCTTGTGCCTTGGATACCAAGAAGGCTAGAACCAGCTAATAGAACACACAAGCAAGCTAGCCGCCATACGAGCGTTCGAAGAAATCGACAACCAATCACACCCGAAATGCAGGAAATGAGACTAAGAATTGGAAGAAAACAGGAAAAAAAATTCTCCTATAAAATCACATCAAATTCTCAATCCAATCAATCCCATGCATGATGCTTGCATTGCTCCCCCATCAAAACAGCCAAACTTCTGGAGAACATCCGCAAATGGCAAACACAACGACGCCTTCCCACTTGTCCTACCTCACCATCTTGTTACTACTAGCACTGGCTGCAGCCACTGACAATGGAAACAACAGCACGGCCACCGACGCCGACCGCGGCGCGCGCGCCGCAGCCACCGTCGCCGAGCTCCTGTCGGTGCACAACGCGGCGAGGGGAGCTGTCGGGGTGGAGCCCCTGACTTGGAGCGCGGGGATCGCAGGGTACGCCAAGGATTACGCGCACTCGAGCCGCGCCGACTGCGCGCCACGGCGCTCGCCGCTGTTCTACTTCGGTGAGAACTTGTTCGTCGGCAAGGGGCGGCACTGGAACGCTAAGGCGTTGGCCGCGCAGTGGGTGGCGCAGGGGCGGTGGTACGACTACAGCAGCAACTCGTGCGCCGCGCCGGACAGGGCGGCGGGTTGCGCACAGTACACGCAGGTGGTGTGGCGCAACACGACGCAGCTCGGGTGCGCCAGGATCGTGTGCGACTCCGGCGACACGATGCTAGTCTGCGAGTACTTCCCGCCGGGCAACTATGGCACCGGCCGGCCGTACTAATCGTCATCGATTACGATTAATAAACGTATTCACGTGGTGCATGCAAATTAACTAGCGATTATGGAATTAAGCTGCGCATTGTGCGTTGTTAAAAGTTACTCTCTCATCTCACAAATAGCGGTCGTTTTAGATATAAATATAGTTAAACTTTGACTGTCAATATCTTTTTAAATATTTAACTTGGATATATGAAAATCACATGCATAGATTTATCTCGAAAAGCACTTTCATGATATTATAATAATAGAAATTAGTGGTTAAAATTGTGTTTTGAAGACCATATCGATGTCCAAAACGATAACTATTTATGAATAGAGGGAGTAATATCCTTGTGATTTGCAAATTGTAATGTCCTGAAGTAGTTAATTTGTTGTGTTTATCAATTGAGAATTAAGCTCTGTCTACCGGTATGTACGCTAAATATAATTCGAGAGGCCTTTAATTAGTAATCAACGATCAACAAGTAATTAAAGCTTCACCATGCAGAGAAATAACAGAGTTAAGGCTACAAAATATACTCGCCTATATAATCACACCCAATTCGGTGCAACGAAGCACACGATCACAGCCATATCTCCTTTCCCGTGCATCGTTGCCATCTTACTGCCTCTGGCCACGCTATCGACCACCGCAGCAGCGGCCGGTGACGACTCAGGCCGTGTCGCACACTACTATAAAAAAAAATCTCTTTCTTGCCGGTCTATCACTACCGGTTCAATTAGAAATTGTAGAAATAACATTATCTCTGTCGGTTCATAAGCTAGACCGGCACAAATTCTCGACCGAAGAAGAACTGGCAGTGATATTAACTTATCACCGCCGGTTTTTAAAAAAACCGGCAGTGATAACGGATGAAGTATTACTGCCGGTTCGTAAACCGAACCCACAGTGATAATATTTTTTAAAATTCAAAACTTTTTCATACTGAGTCGGATAGAGACAAAATTTATATGAAAATTGTAGCTCTCGATGAGATCTACAACTATGTAGTTGACAACTTTTTTATTTGAAGTCATTAAATGTCCAAATAATCATTGAAACTTTCGGATACGAAGGGATAAAAGGAAAATATATCTTATAGTAGTTGAGAATGCATGTTAGGTGAGAGGTCCCAGGTTTGAGTGCCACTGCCGGTTCTAATATCCAGCAGTGATGCCAGTTTAAAACCGACAGTGATCTAGTATTTTATAGTAGTGGCAGTTCTTGCGGACAGGTGGTTCGGGTGCCGCCGCTGGTGTAGAACGCCACGCTGCTGGCCGACGCCGGGACCTACGCCAGCAGGGCGCGACGCGCATGTAACGTGTTTCGTCACCCTCCGGTCACCACGGAATACGGGTGGAACGCCTTCCTTGCCGAGAGGACGGATAGGCGACGGGCCGCGGCGGCGGCGGTGGCCTCGTGGGTGGGCGAGCGGCGGTGGTACGACCATCGCATCAGCTCGTGCGTGCCCGGCAATGCCTGCTCGGGCTACACGCAGGTAGTGTGGCACGCCACCCACTACTACACAAATATACATTACAATCGGTTCTTTTTTACCATCACAGTCGGTTCTGATGGTGACATAAAGTGATTAGACAGAGATGAGGCCGTGCTATTACAGTCGGTTCTTACCGGATAGAGATAAGTTCCTCATCTCTATCAGTTCTTTATAGAAACTGATAAAGATGAGTCTGTCATCTCTATCGCTTCTTACAAAGAACCGATAGAGATGAGTCTCTAGTGATGAGTCCATAATCTCTATCGCTTCTTACAAAGAACCGAGATGATAGCCTCATCTTTATCGCTTATTAGAAAGAACCGATAGAGATGAGTTCGTCATCTCTATCACTTCTTCTTACAAAGAACCGATAGAGATGACCGCCTCATCTCTATCATTTTCTTGTGAGACCGATAGAGATGAAGGGGTGTGGTGTGCTATTTTCCAATTGACCCTCCAATCAGCACTTATTTCTCCTAATATGCACATAACACATTCACACAGCAATTGCAGACAACATATCACATTCACAGAGCACGAACACTTTGTTACAACAAACACATATCACATTCGTTCACAAAATAGAACTCAAATATGCTTAACCATCAGTACACATGCAATCGCATTCAGATATGTAATATTGTTCACATATGGTTTAGTAGGAGCTTTATGGATCTCTGAACTGTCCGTCCTCCGACATGCATTCTATCCAGTACCACTGGCATAATGGTCTCGTATCTTGTTGAGTACAGGGTTGTCTACACTCTTCTGGGGGATATTGATATGCTGCAAAATAGAAACGAGTGCTCTAATTAAGTTTTCAAATTTCTATGTGAGAGGCTAATTGTATTATTATGCATGTACATATACCTTAGGGAAACGGTCTGAGCTGACAATCAAGATCACCATGTGGCATGATGTACAAACCACAGAGGTCGTCACTGCCCTGTTGATGACACTGTGAAGAAAGAAAAATAAATTAAGAGACTAAGAAAATATGTCATAAAATCTAAATCTTATATAAGGTAGCCACTTGTACCTTGAAGCGCACATATTATAGCTTGGAGCTTTTTTTTCGTCATGTGTCCCTCCTTCGGTGACGTAGTCCGAGAAACCCCTATATACATTGGAGAGATGCCGTTGAGTAAAAAAATAATGAATGTAGTTAAATACAGAAAGTGTTAGATAAGAGTAGTGCACTTACTGCTCCAAAGGAGGTTTGATCGCGTAGGCTATCGGTCTCTTCTCAATCGAATTAAAAGTGTACATTATGTTGTCACGGGAAGGGGCATGAGTAGAACCCAATGGTTGCTTATTAAATGGTATATAGCGAAGGAAATCAGTTCACATACGGTTTAAGTGCGTAGAAGTAATTGAACGGTGAAGTAGTACTTGCTCCTCGTGGTACGGGAGTAGAATGAAGTCATTCTTTGACTCAGCTTGCTATGCCCTCTTGATATAGCCGGCAACCCATTTCGGTTGAAGCCTAGCCATCGTCGCGGACATAAGCTCAGGGTCGACGAACCCAACTAATTGTCGATTCGTCACGACTCGTTGCCTCATTGCCCTGCAACTCGTATTGAATGTTAAAAAGCGTAATGCAAAATCCTATGGAAGTCATAAGTTCATGCTACGTGGTGCGATACTCACAGCCGGCCCGTGATCGCATGCTGGAAATGTCGATGGCTATCGCTGGTATGCATTTTAACAGATCCTCAAATCGACCGAATGTCCCATCCTCCTCGCGATGGAAACGTCCCTTTCTTTATCTAACATTGAAGTCGACACGTCGCTCACTCTCTTTCACTTTGTTAACGTACCATCCATGGAGCTGTCGAGTCCATATGCCTAGAGCATTCAATTTGCTAGGAGGTAGAAGGGGCTTTCCATGTACGTAGGCCTTAAAATCATAAGGCTTATCTGTGGCCTGTGCCAGCTCTCCTTTCTGGGCCGAAGGAGTCTCCGAGGCCGGGGCAGTGGGCTTTTCATGTACCTGAGGGGCACTGTGGTTTTTGTGTGCCTTCCCTTTTTAGCAGAGGCCTCCAGTGGTTCTGTGGCTGTCATGCTAGTCCTTTTATGCACCAGCTCTGTACTCTGTGCAGGACTCGTCATGGTCATGGGAGCAGGCGCAGGTATGGTAGGAACCTACAAAACACGCGCATAATTAAGTAACTTGTTGCAATACTACTGAAATGGTACGGAAGATGCGAGGTTTTTTACCTTGATTAGTACGACGCTTGTTGTGGGCCACTTGATGAACAACATCAGCGCTTGCCCGAGAGTGGTGATATCTTCGTTGGGGGAACTCGAGCACATGTGATAAGAAGGCTTCATGGACGCAGTCCACCTAGACCCTCATGTAGCCCTTCCCCAAAGGCTGACCATGTACCGTGTCGGTCTCCTTGCATGAAAATGCAACCCCGCGTGCAGCCTCAACAGGAAATCCGTCTTCCGTCAGGGTGAGCTGGCACTTGGTAGGCGTTTCCAAAAAGTGCGCAACTTGAGAGAAAACATATGAAGTTACCCTCGCACCTTTAAGTTAAGCAAAATTAATTATTACCTTCAGATGGGGACCGGACTTATCATTTTTGGAACCGCAGCTACTTGGTCACCGCACGTGTTTCTACTAAAGAGGGGCATCTCGCTCGACTCTGAGAGATCATCGCCACATCTCGGCCCTCAAGCGCTCCTCACGTGCCATCATCTCCCCCCTCATCTCCTCCTCATGTGCCGCCATCTCTCCTCTCATCTCCTCCTTGATCTCCTCCTCACCGCCTCCCTGCGTGTCCTTGAGGCGCCCCGCTGCCTCCCATGATCTTGATCCGTACTCCCAGCCATCTTGGAAATAGGACTTCTTTGTATGCCCGCCCGGTCGGCAAGCACCCTGCCTTTATGGTTGGGCTAGATCTAAAATACAACAGGAATGGTCGACTGCAATGTACTAAGTTTGATGTCTTACGATGGTGGAGACGACTTGCACGCAGAGCGGTGGTTTGGTACTACCAACACCCGTCCACGGTTTTTTTGTCCTCGCAATACCCACCACGTGCCTCTCCTCACATATGTGCGAGTAAGGCATCGCTATCCTGGAGTTAGCGCACTCCTCGACTAGTTGCGCCCATTCTACTTTCTTCCCTTTGTAGCCGCCTAAACCGAGGTGGTGCGCATGCGTGTTCTACCTCTGGATAGCAATGTTCTTCTGTCTCAGCTCCTCTGCCTCAGACGTACTCTTGATCCTCGTGAACTCCTCCCAAACATCGGGAGTCACGAACGGATACCTTTCAAATGGTTTACGCCTTTCAAAGACGTACTCACTGCGGCATGTAGACCTCGGTACCTCGAGCCACACCCATCCTCTTCAAGGCATACCGCCTGGCATTATTTTCATCCTCCTCTTCTATAATCCATTTGCCCTTAATCTCGTCCTATAGCCGATTCTTCTGCTCGACGCTGACCTCCTTTCTCCAATCCTTAACCGTTATGGGAACTCTCTCCCTCACCAATTGGCCGAGGAATGAGCGGTATCACCCCTTATACTTGGGAGGACCCATGCAAACCCCCGTGGCATTGAAGTGGAGAACCTGCGGTGTTCTCCCTGTGGCCCCTTTGTTTGGTCCTCGGACCTTCCTCACCTTACTCGGCCCCTCGACAGTTGGAACTTGGATCGGCTCAATACTTGGAAGTTGGCTCTGCTCGACACTTGGAATTGGCTCAGCTTGACACTTGCAAATCCAAATATGCCATAACATTCCACTTGTCAAATGTATGTCACCCTCTTCTACATATCTTTTGTGTTAATTTGTTTACGTTTTCATTCAAGCCAATCTATGTTATAGAATGGACTCTATTTCTCAAATCAAGTGTCATGCCAATTATACTCACTGTTAATGAATTGTATTCAGTTCAGCATATTAAATACTTGCCAATAGAATTTAACTGACTGTTAATGAATTGCCAACCGAATCAACTAGAAAAGGTTCATCAATATCTAGTTGTCTTACTAACTGAACAGAACATAGAAATGCAATGAAGTAGTACTGGCAAAAGCAATTGAAAGCAATAGCAGGTATTGTAAACTGAATGGACAGAACAGTGATAGAATCAATACTTTCTAGCATGCATGTCTAATAGTTCAAGGCCTAATCCCCAAAACTAATTGTCGATGTCATTATTTTACCCAATATCTATCTATATTTTCCATTTTTTTAGGCATTATGCTGATTCCTTTCTTATCAGTCGAACATGCAGCAGAAGCGGTTTTCAACTTTCTTTCTTATTTTTCAATCATACTCTTTGATCTTTCTAAAGGATCACAATGGGGAGAGGAGAGGCAAATGGTCGGACCTCCGACATAATTCCCAAAATTGTCACCTCTTTCATGGTCCAAAGGAAAAAAGAAAAGCTCCGTTGTTTTGGAGCCAATCGAAGCCCGATGCACAAGAGTGCGGATGACTTCATTGAGATACCGCCAGAGCAATCCCAATCCCACAGCAATAGAATATGAATCTAACAAGAGGGTTTACCTCTAGGGTCGGGGAGGAGGAGGTGGCTTGGGGAGGAGGGGTGGCGCTGGGGGAAGCGGCGGTGTCGCTGGCGGCAAGGCGCAGGAGGTGGCGTGCCTGAGAAGGCGCGGCTGGCGTTGGGAGGAGGCGGTGTCGACGCCGTTGTCGGCGGGGTGCGGAGGCGCCGGCGGCGCTGGAGGAGGTGTCGGCAAGGCGAGGAGGCGCGCCAGGAGGCGGCGGCGCGGCGGCGCGAGGGGGTGCGGAGGCGCTGTGGCGCCGGTGACGAGGCGTGGGGTGGAATGGGCGGCGCGGGCGGGCGTGGCGCAGCGAGCGAGTGGGGCGGCGCCGGCGGCGTGGCGCCGTGGCGGTGGCATGGGCGCCGCGTGTGGCGTAGCGCTGGTCGGGAAGACGCCGGAGGCCAAGGATGGCGGGTGGATGAGGCGGCGGGAAGCTAGGGCTAGAGGACGCGCAAGGGAAAAGTGCCGCGAGATAATTGGCGACAAGGTGTATTACTCGTCCGACCAAAGAATGCCGCGATTCTCACCAAAAGACCGACACAAACGGTAGTATCAGCATCGGTTTTTGAAACCAATATAGACACAAATAGCAACACATCAGTATCAGTTTTAATACAAAACTGACACAAATAAGTGAAACATCAGTATCGGTTTCACTCCAAAAACCGACACAAATAATACAAAGCATTGTTTTGATTTTATTTCGAAAACGGAATCGATATCTCAATCGGTTTTTGCTAACAACCGACACAAATGAGAGAGTAGAACATATCTCTATCGGTTTCACTCCAAAAACCGATACAAATAATACAAAGCACTATTTTGGTTTTATTTCAAAAACTAAATCGATATCTCAATTGGTTTTTGCTAACAACCGACACAAATGAGGGAGTAGAACATATCTCTATCGGTTGCACTCCAAAAACCGACACAAATAATACAAAGCACTATTTTCGGTTTTATTTCAAAAACTTAATCGATATCTCAATCGGTTTTTTAAAAAAACCGACCGATGGAGAGAAGAACCTATAATTAGCTTTTCGGGAAATTTCCAAACGAACAATTTCAAACTTTGGTTTGGGGTTCGAAAAAGGAATAAAAATAAAGTAAATTCAAGGAAGAGCTTTCCTTTTTTTAAGACAAATGAGAGAGTAGAACATATCTCTATCGGTTTCACTCCAAAAACCGACACAAATAATACAAAGCACTATTTTCAGTTTTATTTCGAAAACTGAAGTCGATATCTCAATCGGTTTTTTTAAAAAAAACTGACACAAATGAGGGAGTATAACATACTTCTATCGGTTTCACTACAAAAACCGACACAAATAATACAAAGCACTATTTTCGATTTTATTTCGAAAACTAAAGTCGATATCTCAATCGGTTTTTTTAAAAAACCGACACAAATGAGAGAGTAGAACATATCTCTATTGATTTCACTCCAAAAACCAACACAAATAATACAAAGCACTATTTTGGTTTTATTTCGAAAACTGAATCGACATCTCAATCGGTTTTTGTTAAAAACCGACAAAAATGAGAGTGTAGAACATATCTCTATCGGTTTTACTCCAAAAACCGACACAAATTATACAAAGCACTATTTTCGGTTTTATTTCGAAAACTGAAGTCGATATCTCAATCGATTTTTGTTAAAAACCGACACAAATGAGAGAGTAGAACATATCTTTATCGGTTTCACTCCAAAAACCGACACAAATTATACAAAGCATTATTTTTGTTTTATTTCGAAAACTGAAGATATCTCAATCAGTTTCTTTTAAAAACTGACACAAATGATAGAGTATAACATATCTCTATCGGTTTTTATCTTAAAACCGACACTAATAGCTCGTCTATATCTCTATCGATTTTATTATAAAAACCGACACTAATACCGCATACATGCACATCCAAGAGACTATATATATTTCTATCGGTTTTTATCTTAAAACCGACAGAAATAGTGTAGTTTTCTGTATCGCTTTCCTATAAGAACCGACACAAATGTTGTTCACTGCACTATTTATTTTCCAGACAAACTATGAAGTCTGAATTTGCATAAATATCTTATCAAAGAGTGAAAAGGCCATAACTTTTGCAAACATAGTTGGAAGTATTTGAAATTTTGCAGGAACTACTTTGTGATACTACAAATCTTTTCCAAAAAGGATTTTGGCAAAAAGAGTTAGCATTGAAAAAAGAAGCCCAAATTCACTTTGTAGGCATGATTTTTGGTCAAAGAGTAGAAAAGTCCAATCTTTCTCAAATAAAGTCCAAGTATTTTAAAAATTTCTGGAAATGATTCGATGTAGAGTGCCTTCTTTTTCTTGCATTAAGTGGCTACATACCACAATCCATTGACAAAAATTGTGAAAATTTGAAACGTACACATAACCTTTGCAAACACGAAATTACAATTATGTACAATACAAATATTTCAAACACATAGCAACTGATACAATGATTTACTCCTTTTATTTACAATACAACCCTTCTTGATGACTATACGCATGTAATTTCTTCCATGTGTGTTGTCGTCGCCGCTAAGACAGACCCCATCTACAAACGGAGGTATTTCATCGAATTTATCGTATTCTTCTTCATCTATGATATTTTTGACACCAACGATCCGTCGCTTGCCATAAAGGACGACGTGCCACCTCGGATTGGCTGGATCACGAACATAGAAGTATTGATTTGCTTGCTTCGCAAGTACGAATGGGTCATCTTTATAGGCGAGTCTGTTGAGATCCACAAGAGTAAAACCTCTCTTGTCGACCTTCACTCCATGTGGAAGTCCCACCCACTTACATCGGAATAATAGAATTTGCTATATTCTATAATCGAGCTCCCAAATTTCTTTGATCACCCCATAGTAAGAGTTCATTACTATTGAGGATCCTCCTTTCGAGTGATGCTCATCGAACAAAGCATCTATGTCGACAAAGACTGCTTTTGAACAAGACGCTTCAGATCCCCGACTTTCAAAAGGTGTACCCATTAATATAGTGTAAAAGGTGTACCCATTAATATCGTGCCCCTGCTATGTTTGTACATTAAATCTAGGTCCACCAGCCAACCATTTGATAGTCTCACTAACAGAGACATCCGCCTTTTGTTTGAACCATGTGAGAAATCTATCGTTGTGTTCTCGCATGATGGAAAGCTCATCCATATGTAGATTCTCTTCCCGTAATATCGACTTGTGCTGCTCGATGTACCCTGTAATTTTTGCACTATGCTGCAAGATTGTCAGATGCGCTTTGCAATACATATCAAACCGTGGCCTCGTTAGTTTCGACCCAACGGTTCCTTTGCCAGCAAGTCTGCCCTCAAGGCAAGATAGCGGAACACCGATTGCTTGTCTTTTCCCGAGATAGTCCGCACAGAACTCAATAACCTCTTCAGTCCCATAACCTTCAACAATAGTACCCTCAGGCTTTGACCGATTCCTCACGTAGGACTTTAATATACCCATGTACCTCTCGAACGGATACATGTAACATAGGAATGCAGGTCCACATATCTTAATCTCTCTGACAAGGTGAACAACAAGGTGGACCATGATGTCGAAGAACGATGGTGGGAAATGCATCTCAAGCTGACATAGAGTCTGCACCACCTCACTCTGTAAGTTGTCTAGCACATCAGGGTCAATAACTTTGCAGGATTTCGCATTGAAGAAATAACAGAGCTTCGTGATTGCAAATCTGACATCCTCTGGCAGAATATTTCTGATTGCAACTGGGAGCATTTGAGTCATCAAGACATGGCAATCATGGGACTTCATGCCCAACAACTTCAAATCACCTATGGACACAAGTTTCTTAATGTTTGCAGAGTAGCCCGATGGAACTTTAATACCTTCGAGACACTTGCAGAGGTCTTTTTTTCTCCTTCTTGGATAGCGTGTAGCATGCATCGGGGATGTACGGACTTTTTCCATCCTCCTCGATCACTGCAAGGCTGGGCCTGATTCCCATGTAAGCCATGTCGCGACGAGCATTCACACCATTCTTGGTCTTCCCAGGTATGTTTAGTAGGATACTAACCAAATTTTCGTAGACATTCTTCTCAACGTGCATGACATCAATACAATGTCGAACATCTAACTCCTTCCAATACGGTAAGTCCCAAAATATTAATCTCTTCTTCCAAATGGTCCTAGGACAAACAGATTTACGGCTCTTTCCATACTCAAGTTCGATATCCTCCACAGTGAATATACTTGCCTTCCACTCATAGGTCAAATGAACGGACTTCCTCTTCCCATCAAATTTGTCATCCATCTTACAAGATCGATGACTTCGAGGTAGAAACCTACGGTGACCCATATACACGCTTTCTTGAATTTAGCACCATAGGCTCTCCTCCTCTTCACAAATAGGACATGCTTTGGCTCCTTTCGTGCTGTAGCCCGCCAAATTACCAAGGGCCGGCAAATCATTTATAATGCAAAATACCATAGCCCATAGGGTGAAATGCTCTCTTTTGTACACATCCCACACCATGACTCCCTCATTCCATAATTTTACCAAATCCTCGATCAATGGTGCAAGGTACACATCAATATCATTTCCCGGCTGTTTGGGTCCCGAGATTAGCAACGACATCATCATATACTTCCGCTTTATGCACAAGCAAGGAGAGAGATTGTAGATACACAACAGAACTGACCACGTGTTGTGACAACTGCTCATGTTACCAAACGGATTCGTTCCATCGGTACTCAACCCAAATCTTACGTTCCTCATTTCGGCACCAAACTCCTCATGTTTCCAATCAATGTTTCTCCATTGAGCCGAATCAGCAGGGTGTCTCAGCTTGCCATCTTCCTTTCGAGACTCATAATGCCAACGCAACAATTTTGCTTCTCTGGGATTTGCAAACAACCGCTCCAAACGGGGAATGGTGAGCAAGTACCACAATACCTTGGCCAGTGCACCTTTAGTGACCTCTTCACCGTCGTTGCCTCGGCTCTTACGCTTCTTATCATTATGCTTATCCTTTTGTTTGTATCGGGCACACCGCAAACTCGCATAAACGCGTCGCCTCGATGTGCGTTAAGGCATGACAAGATGCAATCATTCAAACATGCATGTATCCTTTCTATTTCTATTCCTATGGGACATAGTAGCTTCTTCGCTTCATAAATGCTTGTTGGCAACTCGCTTCTCCTAAGGCATCCGATAAGAAATATAAGTGCATTGAAACTTGTATCCGCCCAACGGTGTTTCGCTTTCGCTCAAACAATGCAAGGACCGAACCCAACTTGATGTATTCTGCTTTGCAACTTGTGAAAAGTGGTTTGGCATTGTCTTCCATCAAGCTTTTAAACTTTTCAAACTCTCTTTCCGTGTAATTACCCTCTACATCCCGCAATATTTGCTCTAAATTCTCCTCAAACATATCAAGCCGCAACTTTTCATCCGGTTCCACCGTGTCTTCGCTGCATACCGCAGTGGTACTACCGCCTCCCCGTGATGGATCCAACACGTAATTCCTCACGGCCACGCCGAATCGTGGTCCTCAATTTGAGCTGAGTTGTTAAATCTTCTCAGATTGGTGCAATCAATGCAAGGACAATATATGAAGTTTACACCCCTCCTCACCATGTCCTCTTCGATAATTTTTTTGAACTCCTTAACACCCCTCTGAAATTTAGTACTCACACGACTTTTGTCATACATCCATTCCTTACGGTTCATCTGCAATTAAACTTCACACAATAAATTAAAGAAAAACTGGAGTGACACCAAGCTAGCTATTTCAAATATTGAGACATCATTTCAGTTAATATTACCTTTGCAAAATAGAGGACAAGTTCCAAGATATATAAAATATGTACTCCCAATCGATACCTAGATTCTTCCCTGGTTTAGAGCTTCCAATTCCCTAGATAGGAGGCATACATTTTTAACATCAACAATGATATCAAACAATCTAATTATATAGTGCAGTAGCTTACAAATCTTTTGACTGCAACGAAACAAAACAAGGGTACCAACGATGACTCCTAATCTCTAAATAGGTTTGGTCCTAATCCCATTCGAGGATATGTGGTTCGGACAAGTTCCTAAGCTGTTGTACAACGCCAAAGAAAATTTCAGCAGCATCTCCCCGCTATTCTCCATATACACGTCTCGACAACAGGTCAAGAGGGGTTTGTATCTGGAGAATACCAGGGAGACGCTACCGAAATCTACTCTTCAGTTGTACAACACAGCTCAGGAACTTACGCGAACCACATATCTTCGAATTGTCCAAAGAACGTGGACAATTCGAGACTACTAGCTTATAAATATACTATTTCGTTCTGTATATTTATAAATAAGTATCCTCCAACGGGAGACGTAGGTTCCGCAGCCTAAACTCTAACATTCATCAGATGACAACAATAATAATTTCATATTAACATCAGAGTACTACAAATTAAGATAATTAATACATGTGTGTTTGTCAAATAAAGGGTGTGAAATTTGATAGGACGTACACAATACCAGTGTAATCTAAACTTTCTTCGTGACATATCAAAATTACATACTGCAAAATTAAAGGGGTTTGAAGGAATGCTCACATTTTGAAGAAAACCACAAATTATGCAAAATGAGGGGAAATCTCCTCAAGTTAGGGCTTCAAATTTACCCTCTTAACACCCACCCTTGAGGATTTCAAATTTTCTTACCCAAATATTGCTTCCAACCACGTAATATGAGCTATTTTTTTGTGTCATGAAGAAATCTCCTCCGATCAATAATGCAGATGAGTTCAAATTTGAGTAATATAAATAACCTAACGGTACACATCACTATCGGCTCATATAAAAGCGATAGTGATGCGATCATACACATCACGCTTTTTTATGCGAATTATAGTGATGAGCGCTGTCATCACAATCGTTACCATATAAAGTGATAGCGATGAGCACATACACATCACTACTTCCGCTTTATATCGCTTTTTATAGAGAGATAATGACAGCTGCATTCTCATCACTATCGCTTAATAAGTTAATCGATAGCATGATGCTGACTTCCATCACTATCGCTTTTTATGACATCACTATCACTTCGTCATAAGAATCGATCGCGATATTCCCAGTGCTACATCACAATTACTTCTAACCTGAGAACCGATAGTGATTATTACTAACACCTTTCTTAAGTCATCTATCACAATCGTTTTTTCCTAAAAACTTAAAAACCAACCCAGATAAAACGACAGTGATGTACCATTCTATATTAGTAACCACATAGCTCGGGTGTGCGGTGGCCTCGTGCCGGTCGGGCGACACGCTGGTGATCTGCGAGTATTACCCTCGGGGGAACAACGTCTGGGAGCGGCCATATTGATCTCGGGGCCTGATGCATGATACTCTTCCCAAGAACGTCCATGTTTTTGTTCTCCCTAAAAAGGAAAAGAAAAGAAGCAGTGCACACCAAGTAACTAGTACGACAGTTTGATCATGAGTCGAGTTTTGGGATTGTCAATGTCTCCTAAAATTAACCCCAAGTCCGCTGGATCTAGGGTTCACAAAACCGAATTTTGAAATTCATGGTACGAAAATCGCAAAAATCGCTCGAAAACCGTCAAAAACCGAAGGGTTAATAAATCAAAATTTTTCTGAAAAATTCCAAAAAATAGAAAAACCGCTCAGTTTTTTGCGAAAAACCGCTGCCAACTGGATGTTCATCGCAAAACGGTTTTTGTGAGCGGTTTTTGACGAAAACCGCGTTTTTGGCGAAAAACCGAGCACATAAATTTTTTCAAATTTTTTAAATTTTAATTTTTTTTTTGAATTGACTAGTTTACCGAACGGTTTTTGATTTTAAACCTCAGCGGTACGCTCGAAAACCGCGATTTCGAGCGGTTTTCGTCGGTTTTGTGAACCCTGGATCACCACAAAGTTGTTTGAAGAATTTATTGCTTCTGTGTGAATATGAACATGCTTGCCTCTACGTTATTTGTAGATGGCCCTACGTTAATCCTGGAATAAAAAGAACAGAAATGCTGACTGTAGCCAGTTTTTTGCTCGTAAAATAGTAGGGTACATTAATTTGGAATTAAGCGTGGTTGGAACAATCTGGACAAAGCTAAAACCATAAAATCAAGATCAATCACCATTGAAAACATCGGGAGAAAAAGAGCTCATGGACTCGGTCCACGGTCCACGGGCCCAAATGTCCTAGACCATGAATATTTTCCTTTAGAAAAATATTTAGGCCGATCGAAATAAAAAACCAGCCGCTGGTGTCATTCTCACGTCTCGCTGACATCACAATCACAGCTTCCTATGGAAAGAAATTCAAAAATCTAGAAAAAAAATCCTTCCTGACATCATGCTGATGAAAAAATTCATATTTCCTTTAGCCAGAAAATTCCAAAAATCTGGAAAAAAATCCTAAACAATGCTTTCTCTATCTTTTTCTTGAATTAAATCTTTTGAGTCCATTCTAACTCCGTTTGACCCTATTTTTCTTCTTAAATTCATCTAAAATCCTAATCTAACT